>JACTAT010000021.1:3667436-4090388 GCA_014526335.1 Chrysaora quinquecirrha
CACGAGTCCTAGTTATCCCGAATGCGACCGACCTACAAACCGCTACGAGTCTACTGCAAAGCTACAGTCAGGGACAAAAATTAGTGAACTTTTGCTAGAAATTACCCGCCGCCCCTCGATCAATGTTGGTCAACAGTTAACAGCTGCAGTGAAAAGTAGTTCGACAAACCAGTCACTGTTTTATTACAAAAACAGATACTAAATTGACTTCCTGGGAGGGGGGGGGGAGGACGGATTTGGGCAGGTTTATGGAGTCAATGCGAGTCCAAATTGAACTAAACTATTGTTCTTGTTGTCCAGCAATTCAGTTCAATAGTAACAACTACAACTGGTATAATTCTTGTGAAAGAAAAAGATTTCCTGGGACTTTTCCAGGCGCTTCTATGACATAGTAGGATTCTTCGAGGAGTTCCAATCCCATCCTTTTGGTTCTCGCCAGACCTTTCAAATGGAAAAAGGGCATGCATGTAAGAGCAGATGGACAATTTTTGTGGGTAGTTTGACTATTTCAGAACCCTTTTAAAAGCCCAGACTGCATTAAAAGATGCCTGAAAATAGTAGATATCCTTATCTTGGATATTTGAAGGTGCTGTGGCATCGTGGCCAAATCCGGCTGGCTCGTGGTGTTAGACGCTCAGCGAGATCGGGACTCAAACCTCAGCTACGTCAGCGTTACAGCCAGGGTAGAGGTCTCAATAAGTTAACCTGCTACCTAGATCTTAGCGACTGGCGCTAAATATACTATTTCAACACATTTGTTGCAGAATACTGCAGCTAGCTATAAACTTGTCTGGTGGTACAACCTGTGGGCCTACATCGGCTGTGAAAACAAGGACAGCTGCAAAGCTTCCCGAATCCTTGACAAAGAAGATTGCTTGCTGCTTGCTTGCTTGCTTGCCGAAGGGGCATCTCACTCTGAAAAAAGAGAACGAGATTCCCGCTAAAACAAAAGGATTTCCATGGGATTTCCATGAAAACAATACGATCTCCAGGAAAATCGCCCCAAAGGAATGAAATGCCCCCATGATTACTTGTTAATGAGGCTCTACAGATACACTTTTTTTAATAAGCAACTGCTCAATAAGCAACTAGGGCTGAACTGACCTTAACATTAAGCAACTTGAGGGCTCAATTGAATTACTGTAAGCCGCTAAGATCAAGAAGTAAAACAACCAAGCTTATTCTCTTTCTTGTGTTAGGAAATTGTTCTTCGTTCTTATGTTTTGCATGTTGAAGTTCGTTAGCTAGCGTTTTTCCACTTACTGTCTCCCAAAAGTCATGTTGTAGGCCTAACAGAGACGATTTTGACCCGCGAACTCTGGGGTGGTTAGTAGGTAAAAAAAAATGTTAAGCAACGTTTAAGCAACTTTGAGGGCTGAAATGTCTAAAATTTTAAGCAACTTTGAGGGCTGGACGAAAGTCAAGTTGCTTATTAAAAAAAAGTGTAGGCCTACCCGCTTAAGAGAGGGTGACCCAATGCAGCAAAGTTTTGCACCAAAGGGAGTCCAAAGCCATAAATCCAGCGCAAGTACACGAATACTAATCCCCAACACCTTGATCCGTTATTTTTACCAGAATAATATGGACCTCCTATGAGTAATACGCTACGCATTAATACGTTATTCGTAAACACGTTATGTATTACCACCATAATGCGATCATCTACAGCAATGTTTTTGTGTGTGCAAATCCCAAAATCAGGTTTTGGTGTTAGCTGCTTTTCATAGCAATAAAACCATTACTTAAATTGCCATAGAGCAATTTCATTGATCAAAATGTTATCTTTGCATTTTAACATAAACAGGATATGAAATACCGTTCTCGCTTAAACCTAATTAAAAGACCCGAAGACCTTATCGTCTGTATTTTTATCTAAACACAATTTCCAAGTTTCTCCTACAGCGGCTTGGCAAATACGAAAAGTCAAGAATTTGTGCTGAATTATCAAGCAAATGCTTTGGAGGAATCTTAGTATAGAAAAATATAATTACAAGGGAACCCCAGGAGAAACGTTAAGCGTGGCTAGATACAGTACTAATGAAGCGCCCGGAAGCTTATCTAAAAACCCGTCTCAAAGACAAGGAACTATTTTGAATTCATGAATACACTAGGAGAGATGTCGCGCGCAACATTGATTTCGACTTGTCTCTCAGGGCGAGGGGCAATTCACTCCTCAAAAAGGTATACGGGATTTTTATGAAAACAAAAGGATTTCCAAGGGATTTCTGTGAAAGCAATAGGTTTTCTAGCAAAGGTGTACGAGATTTCAAGGAGTGAATCGCCCCTCGTCCCAGGGTGGCTTGGCTAAACATGCGAGTGACAAATGAGCAACATGTCCGCCGAGTCGTAGAGACAAGAAATGTTTCTGTTGTCGTCCAGAAACATCTCCGTGTCTCTCACTACAAATTTTGTCGTGCGCTACAAAACTTTCGAGGTGGCTAAACTGGGAGACATCGAGGGGGCATGTCGTGCGGGGCAAGCGATATATCTCCAAGTTGCCTCAATAATTTGGGCAAACATCTTTTAAAACACTTCGACCACTCACAAAGAATTGGGACCATGTCACCTCTTTTTCTAAAGGAAAGTATTATATTCGGGGAAAGAGTTTACATAAAAGTTAGTCACAAATATAGAAGAATATACATTGGTGTAAGAGAGCTCTACTTGAAAAGAAATAATAAAATACTTAATTGAAAAGTGTTTAGAAAAGGACATTTTTGAAAATTTTCCCCCATTATTCCTTGGGCAAGGTTGAAATCTTTGCTGCTGACCAAAGAGTTGCTGACCCATCTGCTTCCTATACCTTGTTGCCCTGTGGGTTTGAGCGGGAAGACTTTTTGTTTTTAAATGGCGGACAGCTTCGATGGAAAACGAAGTAAAATTACTGCAATGAAGCTGTGTTATAATGTTTCAAAGAATGCACAATAAGCTTGAATCTACATACAAAACGTATGCAAAGTTGATTTCATCAACTGCTGACAGAGATCGCCCATTGACAGCTTTGCCAGTCTTGCTGGACAGGGTCAAATCGAAAGCAAAATGAATGGCCTAAAAAGTTCAAGACAGGCCTAGGCATAAAAATGGTTGGAAAGACTGAGTAAGTAGGATTTCTGCTTGAACTGGAATAATGGAGATCCTTTTATGATTCTTTTCAATACCTGCTTACTGAAATTTAACTGGAGAAATTTCTCTCTCCAAATCAAATCGGTCGGGTCGTAATGTCGTCCAAAATGAAAGATAATGTGTTTTTTTGCAAGCTTTTATAAGCCGAGGGGCAATTCAGTCTTCTAAAAGATGAACGAGATTTTTATGGAAGCGAAAGGATTTCACAGGGATTTCGCTAAAACAATAGGTTTTATTTAGAGAAATAAGAATTCTACCGAATCGCCCTATATAGCTGGTGTGGACCTGCACCTTGTGCCCCAGACTGATGTTCTGGAATGAATACCGTGGCTGGGTAGGTACTCATTTAACCAACTTCGGAAGGATGGACAGCTGGAGCTTAAGGCGTTTTAAGGAACTGTCGAGGCTCAGATGAAAAACTGAGAACATTTTTTTTCAAGAGCAAGTCGATTTGTACAACAAAATTAAGATAATAGCAATATATTTCTCATTGTTCTTCCCAATAAGACTCCATGTTGTACATTTAAAGCTAGAAAATGAAGCAAGTTCATATGAATTTGCTGTAAAGATGAGTATTCAAACATACCTCGTCATGACAAGGAACAGTATAAGGAACTTCAGCCTCATTTTGCTGAAAAATTAAGGAACTCCAGCCTCAACTCAGACCAAAGGTTTCTTATAAAAAACGTGTAATGTTCGTAGCGCTGGCTATCTGGCTGACGTCTTTTGAAATTGATCCAGCTTTTAAGTTTACTTTTCTAATATCTAAAATTCCTATGCCTTTTTATGCTATGTATATATGCTATGTACATTAGAATCTAATCCCTTATCTATATTTAACAGCGTAAAAATGTCACCCAAAATGGCCAAAAATGTAAATGATTCCTAAGTTTACTTAGGTTTGCCAAGATATATAAAAGATATAAAATATATAAAGATATATAGCCAAGAAAAAATATTCCAGCATGTCTTGAATTTTTTCGTATCGCTCGATATCGTCGCCGTTCTCTAACTACTAGGGTTTTTAGGGGGCTTCATGCTCCTCCGTTCCCTTGAGAAGATCCTCTTGTTCCCTGGAGTATATAGCCTGCGCCAACAATCGAACACTTTCAAGAGTGCCAAGAAAGTCTACACTCTTGAAAGTTTCTGAGTCTGCGCGCAGGCTAGATATGATAGGTTGCTCAGAAACACTCTTGAGCATGGACCTTTTCGACCAATGGCTGCGATTATTGAAAGTTTCACAATTTTGAAATAGCTACAGCCCTTATAAAATTGGGAACTTTGAACGCTCATAAAACCCATAATACGGGTGCTAGGATAAAAAACTAAGTTGTAGATGCTGTATACGATTTAGTATTGAAAACTCGTTATCTCTTGAAGTTTTGAAAAATTTCTATCTTGGCTGCCTTTCGTCGAAAAGGTCTATTAGGCCATCCAATTTCAATTTGTCCATAATGGTTGTTGCTGTTGCTAAAGGCTGCCGCTGCTGCTTGCGAAGACTGGGACTTGTGTGATGTGATGAGTCTAAAAGGTTCCTTATAAAAAACATGTAAGCTCAAGTCATTCTAATCTAACATGGGCGACATTCCAGTTCTCGTTTGGGCTGCATTCCAGTTTCCATACTAAATTAAGAGTGAATGTGGTGTTAGTTGTATCTTGTTACAGACTCGGGGATTAGCACATAGAACATAAAAGAAGTAACCAAAGAATGACATTCTTTAATTTAAAATAAGAATCGAGGAAGCTCTGGTTTGCTACTCACTTCCTAAGAACTGAGTTCCAGTGCGATACACAGTTATATGAAATATCATTCAACCACACTGTTTATATATCTTTACCTGACGAATGTATCTATTCCTTGCAGCATATTACGAAGCATAGAAGTCTAGTGTATGGTATACTTTCCTTCGCTGTCAAACACTCAGAAGTAAGTACGTTTTTACTAGGCCTATTTTCTGTTACATTTGCCTAAGGGTGTTTCTACTGGAGGTTTTTAGCATATCTTCAAATACTGTATAGACAGACACTTTCTGCTGTAACTAGCTACACGCCGAGGGGCAAAACCACTCATGCATCGCACAACTTCTCGCAAATTCCACTGTTAAAGCCAAGCCAGGCACTGGAAACACTGGCAGTACTAAAATTCAGTGGAACGGAGAGAGGGGCAGACAGGGCGATGTGCGATTCCAGAGGGCCTGCGGTTATTAGTATTACTATGACAGTCTTCAGTTCATTAACGTTGCTTTGAGCCAGGTAAGTTTTATTGGAAAAAGGCCGTTTCGACTACAAAACGGGCGTTGTTTTCCAAGTTAGTTTCAGTCGAGATTTTTGGACTTCTTGTTCACATATATGGAAAGCTAGAAGCCTTGCAACTCATATATACCGAAATTTAGGCAATTATTGTCATGCGTGTTTGGTGAAGGGGTGACGAGACTTTGAGACACAAGAATAGGGAGTAAGAATAGAAAAGAATAAGAATAGAGTAACTCACTTTTCTATTCTGTAGAGAAGGGTTCGCTTTAAATTAAAGTTTGGGATACGAAGAGCTGATCCTTTTGTTTACCCCGCAATTCTGCATTTCACATGCCAGTTTTTCGGGTTCGAACCACGCACAGACCTTTTCCGCAAACTGCATCGATGCCCAGCAAAATAAGTATAGGTACCAAGCTTTGATATTGCTTTATTTTGTCATCAGTTTCAACACTTTGTTAATATCCATCACAATTAATATCCTTATCATCTATTTCCTTATTTTTTAATAAGCAGATTTGTTACTCTTTATTTTGAAAATTAAACCGGTACCTTTTCGTGAAATAATGTTTTGTGAACTTTTTGTTGATTATTGATGTTAGCATTGGCTTAGGAAAGCCCTTCATAAACGCAAGTAGCGCGCCGCCTTTATTGAGAAGTATCTATTAATTAAAGCCGAGAAAATCTATAATCTAAATCGCTTTCCACTACATTATTAACTTTTGTTATAAATATCCACAGTATGCAACTGGTGCGTTAGCGTGCAAAAGCAGTCACCTTGGACTGTTCAGAGTGCTGTTATCTCAGCTTCCTTGGAAACTTATTTTCTCGAGTTCCAGGCTTCACTACCTCTGCTTCACTCAGCTAGCTTTTGCTATTGTTGGTGTCGTTATTGTTGCTGTTGTTGGTGTTGTTGTTGTTGCGTTTATTGTTGTTGTTGTGGTGGTTGTTGCAGTTTAAATGGAGCAGTTCAAACTGGTTGGAGCCTGTTTTCACTATAGCAATTTGTCTTGTTAGTTGCTTCTAGCGAGCTCTTGTGTAAAAAATCAATTCAAGGCAAGGGCTACTGTTCATGTTAATACTTCTTTTCTTATTTGCGATATTTCGATGGCAAAATCGTCTCCCTTTTATACATATGTTCGCATTTCTATATTTTCTTGCTTCCATATTTTTGTGCGCATAAGCTGATTATCTTTTTATTTTACTTCTTTCTAATTATCTGCATTGAGAAACAATTTCTGTCATTTCCAACTGTTTTCAGGCTGAGCGAAACCAATCCAAATCTCTTCGAAATCCCAAGAAATCGAAGAGATTTGCTCAAGAAACAACAGAAACAGTTTGTTGAAGACCCTATATAACAAGAAGGTCCGGGTTGCAATCGCAATCTAGCATCCCTGCAAGTCCGCCCCTGAAACTGGTTCAACGACTCGAGTCAAGGGTTGCAAGTATTGCAGTCTTCAGCTTGCTTAATTTGTGTAATTTGTCTCTAGCGACTCTTCGAGTTGCAACACTTTGCCCTGTCCACATTATATTGTCAAATATCTACTTCGTGTTATATTTCCTAATTGATGGGAAGACCTAGCTCATCCCATACTTTAAAAAGATGGGACACAGCATTTAATTTTCTCACTGCCTAGTGGTTTTAGTGGAAATGAAAATCTAAGTAATCCAGGCTAAGTGCTTTTTTCTGTCAAAAACGTTATTTTGATGGACACAGAGTCGATTCGGAATTCCTTGATATCATTCTGGAATCCTCCAACTATTGTGTGATTGCAATAATTGGATTGGATTAATACAAAAAGTATTAGTGTCCCTGATTAAGACTGCTCTGTCTGCTAAGAGAATGCCCGACATCTCAACTGTACGCTGATCCCAAGGATTAAGCCAACGCTTTGAATTCAAGAACATTTTTGTGCATTGTGCTTCAACAGCATTGAACGGGATTCATCAACATTGTACAGGATTCATCAGCATTCATCAGCATTGCACGGGGTTCATCAGCATTGTACTGGTTTGATTGGCATTGAACAGGTTTCATCAGGTTTCTTCAGGGTTCAACAGCATTAGGATTTATCCATATCGTACGGAATTTGTCCGTACTGTACGTGTTACATCAGAATTTTTCGGGATTCATGGGTTTCATTGCATTGTATGGGTTTCGTCATAACTGAAGTGGATTCAACAGCATGAGGATTCATCCACATCGTACGGAATTCGTCCGTACTGTACGTGTTGCATCAGAATTTTTCGGGATTCATGGGTTTCATTGCATTGTATGGGTTTCTTCATAACTGAAGTGGATTCAACAGCATTGTACAGGATTCATCGGCATTGTAGCTATGTGTTGCATCAGTATCTTACGGGATTTTTTTTAGCATTGCACGGGTTTCACCAGAATTTTACATCATTCATCCGCATTGTATTGGTTGCATCAGCATTGTTTGTGTTTCATCAGACTTTTAGGGGATCCTTCCGCATTGTATTGTACGAATTTCTTCAGTATCTCAGCCGTATTTCTTCAGTTTCATTGGCATTGTATAGGTTTCATCTACATTGCACGGGGTCTATCAGCACGGTACGGGTTTCGTCAGCATTGTACATTGTACGTAGCTATTTCATCAGTATTTTAGGGGTTTTATCAGCATTGCACGGCTTTCATGAGCATTGTACGGGATTCTTGAGCACTGCACGGGTTTCATAGGCATTATTCACATTTAGAAAGCTTTGCGTTGGTTTAAAAAATTGCGGACGTTGCGCTCTTGTGTTGGTAGGTTTCGTATGCTTTGTAAGTGATTCAAGCCGGATATGAATTGTTTATTTTTTAAGGTTAAGTCAAGTAGATCTTATACTCGATTCTAAGATTTCCTATTTCGGGGCATTTCCTGATTTCAGGCTGTTTTTTGTCTGAAACACATGGGAGGGAAGTTGTTGAAAGCCTTCCTCCCCTATAAATCATACATGAACATCGATAGCTTCAGAATCTTGTATTTTCTCTATTTCTGATCCATCAGTTTATTACCACTGGTTTTCGGCAAAACATATTCAACCTCGACCCTTAAATTTTCCACTGAACTGAAACTTTTCACTTTTGAAATATGCAAAATGTACTTACTAATTCCTTTTGTCCTTGATCCTAGCTAAGATATATTCAGATCCAGTGTGTATTTGAGTACCAGTGCGCAACTATCATAGCAAGCTGTTTTTGTTGCCGTTTAAGAAGTACAAAAAATAATTTGTTACTAAAGAAACAAGAACTCTAATAAATTTGCATTTGTAAGTTGTTTATTCAAAGTTGACTTTTGCTGTAGCTGCATATCTCATGTCTCCCATAAAAAGTAGTGTAGCTAGAGGGCCAGCACTGGAGAGGGGGAAAAGGATCTGTGAAAAAATATGGGCGTGGCGTTGAGTGAAAATACCCAAGATATTGCCTAAGGCATATTGTCGTTAGATTGGTTGGGGCTTTATGCAAAACCCGTATTGCTGAAGACTAGGAAAGGGACTAAGCGTCCTCTCTTGGGTAAACACCTGGCTTGCTTGGCGCGCTTTGTTAAATTTACTGTATTGGAGGGCGGCGTTTGTTTGAGGCTAGGCGTTTATTAGTGGAAATACAGGACTGTAATACTTAAAAAAACCTAAACGCCACACCTTTGGTGATTTATACGAGTTTTTAAATATCTAATGAATAAATGAGTCAGTATAACATTGTTTCGTCACTGTTTTCTTAATTCGACTATGTTGCTACCTACGGCTAATTTGTAGCAAAGTAGAAACCAAGCTGTTATCAACACAGAAGTAGAGTGCTTTTCATTTGAGTACAGTAGCTATGACTTAGCTACAAACCGATTAAACCGACTGTAAACAGCAAGAAATAACAAAGAAAATCGTCGTACTCTTTGTTCAATTTTCATCTATCTCTTTTCCAAGGGGTCAATGCTGATCTGCAGATTACTATTTTACGCAACGGGAAATTTGAAAAGAAACAGCGATCTTTAGAAATTCTCTATTCGGATCGCTCGAGATTGTTCACATATCTTAGAAATTAGAGACGTTAGAAATATGTTCTTTTGTATTTGAGTGCATGAGACTGCTGGTTTGATGACTTCTCTGCTCTGGGTATCTTTGGAACTTCTCTCAATATCTTGCCTTTTCAATACCTGGATTTATTCATCTACTTTTGGAAGCGAAGGTAAAACTGAGTAATTGAAAAGTCATATAAGTACACCTAAACATAGTGATAGGACTACATGTAAGCATTGGATACACTGGCGATTCTACGCCACTCTCGTTGCTCGTCTCGTAGGATGAGAAACAGGAGAGTGCTAAGCTCCAGGGGCTCTTTACTCTTTGAAAAGGCGTGCGAGGCATATTAAAACAACAGGATTTTCAAAGGATGTCCTTGAAAATAATAGGACTTCCAACAGAGATGCAGGAGATTTCCAAGGGGTGAATTACCCCTCGATTAAGCTAGCCTGCTAGCCTCACCTCACAGACTGTCTACCCATTCTGACGGCGTGTTAGACGTCGGCAATTGCAAACGAGGACCATGCATATACAGTAATATAGAACCTAGGCGAAATTGCAGAAAATGGACACAAAAAATAAACGATAGTTTTATTTAATTGCAGAATCAGAATTTCACCATGTTAGAACGGTAATATTGACACCATTTCTTCCACCAGATAGCTGGATTGAACATTCATAGGTGCATGAGGGTGCATGACAGGCATTTCATAAAATATTCCAAGGTTGCTATCACCTATTGCACCTAAGATTGCATCACAAAGTTTTGGAGTTTTCCATTAGGTCAGGAAAACCCCCTTTATTGTTCTTGCGTTTATGTTATTAGCTTTAATCTCTTGCATGTACCTGGTCCTCTCGTAAAATTTAGTCATATTCCCTGACCCTATCTCTCTGTTTAATTTTCAAATATCGATCGAAGTAACCTAGAAGGTCTTTTTGAAATCATTGGGGCCCTTACAGAAAACCCGCAACAGCATGTATAGCAACGGAGTAACTCCTTACTCTGTAGCTCAGTAGTCAGCATATCCAATCTTCGTCGATCTCTGACATGTCTTGCACTTGCAGATATCCTCATGATTTATATCTTTTTCAAGCAAAGTAGTGCTTTGCTTGGTAATTTTACATTGAGAATTTCAGGGAGCAGCATACGAAATTTCATGGGATGTTTTGCCCCTTTTAAGTCTTCCAGCTTGCAGCGTTTCTCAGATACCCAGCTTTTTATAGTATCTCTCTGAAGACAGGACAATTTTCTCCTACTATGGAGGCACCCAGTGGCCAAAACGAAGGGCAGTTCACTCCTTGGAATCTTCCCTCAGCTGAGATCTCTCTTACTTTTGTAGGACACTTGCAAGTATTATTTTGTTTTAATAGGAATCTCGTACGCTTTCTCGAGGAGTGAAATGCCCCTCGTGCCAGAGTAAGTCAACCCAGAGCACCCTCCCCCTCCGTAAATATTCCGCATTCAGTGGTGTGTTTCCCTGGAAGTCCAATCTACTCAGTTTTGGAATGGAATGCTTTTTGTCTGGACTTGCCTTACAAAGTTACCCTGAGATAAAATCTCATTCTACTCTTTCATGCTTTTGATTTACCGCTTACGTATTCCATTAACGTGAATTTTTCCTTTTTGTCTTCAGACCTTTGAACAGCTGACGTTTGGCTCCAAAGTTTCCAAAGGGTGTCACATACAGGACAATGAAAGGTACTTTTGTTGTTTTCTTTGATTTTTTGGATGACATCCACCTACCACCATATGATCCATGTACGAGGGACCGAGGGAGGCAAAAGGCACTCAACAGGGAACCATGAGGTTGATGGTTGATGGTTTTTGGTTGATGGTTTTTTCGTCGGATTTTTTCGGAATTCCCTTGATGATAAAACTGTACGAAAATGGTCAAAAATCTTTCCCTTGCTGAATTCAAATCCTTTTGTTCCCAGGGGGGTGATTCTGAGAAATGTTGGGGGCACCCCCAGTATCTATCTTTTCCTGCTGCTTTGACCTCCAATACCCCAACGTCACAAAACGAATAAATCATAAACATCAGATTGGTTATCGTTCAAAGGAAAAAATATCGTTTATAACCTACATCTTGATGACGTCATATTGACGTCATAATCATTGCATCATAATGAGGTTACCTACATTGGTAAAGAAATCTTCACGTTCTCTATCCTGACGTCTGCATGCTACGCAGCAATATATGCGAAATTGCTGTTGAAATCTGCTTGTGCACTGCATAGTAGTACTGTTGCTTTCTGTTCCAAGCCTTTTGAACTCGCAGTAAATGTACGTTTGAATATTGAGTTGAAGTGAAAAGGTGGGCGGACGTAATAGTGAATATAGAGTGGTAATAGTGAATGGGAGCCTGTAAATAATGGTGTTTACTAAGCTATAAATGAGCTATCACAGGATTGTTAAAACTAGAAGTTTGGTAGCTACCACCATATGATCAATGTATCTCTGTTTACACCCGAACCTGGGATCTTTAAGATTAAGAGCCAATCCGTTACCTACTGCATCGCTGCATTAGCAGATTTTCCACAATCAAGGGAATCAAGGGCCGTGCTGGGTGCAAATATCCCAAGGACCCGGCTAGCAGCTGAAGGTGAAGGTTAAATGGTGTATTTAGCACCATATGCTAGGATCTCAGAAGTAGGTAAACTAGTGAGATCTTGTCCTAGTTGTGACGCCACCGTGGCTTGGGCTCGAACCAAGACCTCGTGGAGGTCTTGATACCATGAGACAGCTGTGTGACACCAGGAAACAACAGTGATTGACTAATTATTACTAATGATGGTAGTGGTTGGTGACAGAAATTAACCGATCTCGCACTGATGGCTGGCTATGATCCACTAGACCAAACCTGCTACAATCTAACCTAATAAGACTAACAAGAAGCAGCCTACAACGTACTCTTTGGTGCCTAATCACTGGGGGGGGAGGTCGGAATAAGCAGAGGGGTTCAAACAGCATCAAGAATCTATTGGTGGGGGGTCATAATAAACGGGGGGCTGGAATTCATTTGACAAATTTTGTCAGCAAACTGCCGAAACGATGTGCGAACGGGCCTTGGTACCTGTAATCTTAGGTAATCCATCATTTTAACAAACGGCGGCGGTCCTATTTTGAGCGGGGGGCTGGGACTTTTCAAAAAAATTATTAGCGGGAGGGAGACGGCAGTTAGGCATCTAGGAGTAGGAGGCATTAATGCAGCAGAAACATATGGGCCTACGCAGAGATTTTTTCTCTTATTGCATGGACGTGTAGGGCTGGGTCAGATAATGTTGACCTCTCTGTTGCCTTATTTATCACAATTAATTTGATTAAGTGTGATTCAAACAGACAAATAATACGACTTAATGAAGAGTCTTAATTTTGCTTACTCGCTAAATAGCGTTAATTTTAATCTGATAATTAGAATATGTATAATTGTAATCAAGCGGGTATTTTAAGTCAAAATCTTTAAAAATCGGCCACGTAACTCGATTATTCTTGTAGATCTTGGATTAGCATCATCTTTAGCTGTTTTTTGCGAATTTTAAATATGCCAGCACGCCATGTTTTTAAGATGTTTTGCAAAAATGCGTATTAAGTTCAGTTATTTGTGTCATTATGAGGTATTGAGATGTGTAGGCTTAATTCCACAGAAAGACCAAAGTACTACACAAGGCACATTTTAACATACAATCTTTTTTATACAAACTTGCTAAAAACGCGGTTTCTTAGTAACAAATGCGCTTGCTCCTTTTGCAACGAATATTGATCTTATGCAACGTCAGGAGTTGCTTCATGTTAGTGTAACTTAGTGTCACTATCACTATTGTCAAAACTAACATTGCATAAATCATAGAATAGAATAAAATGGACAAGAAACTCGTTTATAAGAAACTCAGTACTGGGATCAATGTTGGTTTGAATGATAAGAATGTGGTTGTTCATTACAATGGACGGATACCATGAGTTGAGTGGAGGGATACCATCAGTACAGTAGTGGGATACCATCAGTACAGTGGTGGATGTTCCTTACAATGGAAGGATACCATGAGTTGCCTGGAGGGATATCATCAGTACAGTGTGGGGATACCATCAGTACAGTAGTGGGATACCATCAGTACAGTGGTGGATGTTCATTACAATGGAAGGATACCATGAGTACAGTGGAGGGATACCATCAGTACAGTAGTGGAATGGGCGTTCAGTAAATGGAGGGATACCATAAGTTGCGTTGGAAGTAGAAGCTTGCCAGTGTTTAGTACGGTAACTCGAGGGGATACTGTACCTTGAGTACAGTGGTGGGTGGATGTTCAGTACAGTGGAGAGGTCCCCCAAGGGGGGTGCAATATCACGCGATCACGCGAAATTTTTCGACGATGCACGCACGATAAAACTTCATTTTCACGTGCATAAAACTTTAGGCATTGCTGCCCGAAATTTTGAGCAGGATCAATATTCAAGATGCTTAACTTCATATATCTAAAGGATTGGCTTTGAAAAATTCTTTCCACGACGAGTTTGTAACAGGGAACACACAAAATTAAGATTTTAGGGGACTTAATTAATTCATCATACGAGAGAATGACAGAAATATAGTTAGCTGACAATCTTTGATGGATAAAAGGGCGTTTCTGCATTCAAGCAACCTCTCAATTACACTCATCTTTTTTATAAGAAATCCATTTATAAGCAACTCAGTACTGAGATCAATATTGGTTAAGAAACTTTCAGTACTCGACCAAAAATGGTAAGAAACTCGCAGGTCTCAAGAATCTTTAGAATTAGAAATAAAGCATCGCGAAAACAAACTTCTGTTGTACCATAAGTGTCTATTTTGACAGAAAAAACAGCTGATGTAAACGTGAATTGTATTGCTTCTTCTATTTGCAGAATTTAAGTGTCAATTGCCCGTTTCGGCACTTAAAAATTTTGATTCTAAGAAACTGCTAAGAAACTTTCAGTACCAAATTTGTCCCAAAACTAAGAAACTTTGAGTACTGACCAAAAATCTTAGTTTCTTATAAAAAAAAAGAGTGTATGTCGCCAATACTGAAAATCACGAAGTCACAAGCCATACCAAGCATTTCACGCGACACGCAGGAGTTTAGATTCACGCATTCACGCGCAAAAGTATCTCGTTTCACGAAATGGCGCATGAAAAATGGTTCAATAACGCATCACGCAGAACCGCTTTGGGGGGCCTCAGTGGAGGGATAGATACCACGAGTTGCGTGTGCAGTAGGGTGATACCATCTGTACAGTGGTGCATGTTAATTACAGTGTTAAGTACCACCATTGCAGTGGTGGATGCTCAGTACAGTGGAGGCCTGGAGGGATACCATGAGTTGGGTGGAGAGGGCATCTCATGAGCGGTGGCATAGAACAGTTTATTCTTTGCTTTTAACACACTATCATATGGGATAATGCTAAGTTTTGTTGATAGAATTGCATTCTTGCTTGAAATCAATTGACACGAATTACAAAGTTCATACAAATTGACAGATTGGAGTGAGCTTTTGCGAAAGAATCTTAAGAGCCAACGCACGCGACATGAACCTCTGATCGGATTTTCTCAGGCCTAAAGGTGTGAACTAAGGTGAAAAGACAGTAGCATCTGTCGATTCCATGTGTGAATTTATTGCTTTTTGGACGAGTGGGTACGAATAGCTTGTGGGAATAGTACCATCCTAGCAGGGCCGTCGAGAGACAGTAAGCCTCGGGATAATGTAATCGTACCGGGCCTTTAAGAGGTTTAAAAGGGGGAAGCATTTAGGGAATTTCAATTTTTGCGGATCCCTCACTGCCTGGGCCCCGGTCCTCGGCCCTCGCTGGACCCCCCTCTGGATGGTACTGCAGCATCCTAGGTAGCCTAATCAAAGCCTAATTAACGTGCAATAGTGCGAAGGGTACACGTTTTTTTTATATAAGAACACTGAAATTGAAGAAAGCCATGCAATGTTCTTAATTTTTCCGATTTGAAGGCTCAAAATGTTCTTAACATGTTCTTAATTTTCTTGCTTTTTAAAAAGCTGTTGTTTTCAAATTGGGGGGTAATATAGAAAAACAAACGAAAAATATTACGAGGCGGACTAAAATAGTTAAATAAGCCAATCAGAATGCGACATTTCAAATGCTACTCCCTGATTGGTAAACAGAAGAAGTTGAGGTGGCAGGCAAGTTTTTTCATATAAATTTCACGAGTCTCAGTTTGAGCGATCTCACTGTGGTGTTAGCGCCGGTTTCAGGAGCGATAACTCGGACTCAGGTAATAAGTCTAAAGGCCTGGCTAAACTAGAAGACATTTCACGCGCAACATTGATGTCCCCTCGGTGTCTCCCAGTTTAGCCACCTCGGAAACTTTGTAGCGCGCGACAAAATTTGTAGCAAGAAACACGCAAATGTTTCTGGGAGACCGCAGAAACATTTCTTGTCTCCGCGACATGCAAATGACTCGGGGGACATGTTGCTAGCTTGTCACTCGCATGTTTAGCCACCCCGGGAGACACGCCGAATGCAGTTTCGCGCGCGACAAGTCTCCTAGTTTAGCCATAGCTTAATGAAGGGTTCGAAGTAACATGGAGGGCTGCCACGAGGGCTGCCAAAAGTGACAAAGAGGGTTTTTCTCTGTAGTAATTGACTTCGCAAGGACAGCAATCTGAAGTGTGAAGGAATGCCATGAGTTGAGTGGAAGGCTGTCTTTCAGTACATGATGTTGTGGTCTATCATGAATAACTTGGAGGGCTTATAAATAGTAACTTGGAGCGCTATATGTGGATGGCTGTATATGAGTTACGTTGAGGGCTATCATGAGTAACGTGGAGGGTATTTTCTTCCATACATAAGAGGTTTTATGTAGTGTATTATTTTTTGGCACGGTGGACCAGCTGCATTTAAACATCTTAGTCTGTGTGTCTGTCTGCCAGCTATAGCTTGCTTAAGCACTCCTGTAAGTTGTCCGTGAAATTCACGTGAAAACGAGGAGAATCACATGTTTTGATGAAATTTTTAATATCCATGTCGCAGGAAATAGAGAAATTGAGCTACACATGTGAATATTTCATGTTTGCTTTCATTTTATTGTTGTCTGAATGCGTTGGTCTATTAAATAGGCGATACACAAACATTTATGCAACAGAGAAATTCCTCTGCAAATAGAACAGACATTTAATAAAGTTTCTGGTAGAATTTGGATTTCGGGCTTATGTCGAACAGCTATGAAGATTTCTGCTGTCATGTCTGCCTGCCTAACAAGGGGGCTATCTTGCGTAGGCCTAAATTAACAGCTGCCATTATGGATCCTTGAAAAAAGGCGCATTCCAACCACTATCGAAACATTGAAGATTCTGCCACACAAGGCCCATCCGGCCATCATGCCTAGGCCTAAATTTAAACCTACCAGTATGAATCCTCGAAATGTAGCCACAGAATAGAAAGTACTACTCTCTATTCTGTCTTATAACCAAAATATAAAACGGTCAAAATTGTTTTTGGCAAGCAAATTTCAAATGTTTGGCAAACTTTATTTGATTTGCTTGCCCAGGGCCTAAGGTTCGATATGTTGGACATCAAATTTCTCCTTTGCCTAGCATCGTCTTGTAAGTTAGAACGAGTGACAAAAGAGAGACGTTAGATTCCTGCACTCTTTCTTTCGAATTCAACTAGGCCATGCATGGATTTGAACCCTTGACCATGGAACCGGACTTGGGCTCGAACCTTTGACCAGTCTCATTTAAAATGAGAATCAGTTACAAAAAATCTTAGTTTTTTTAGTTTCTAGAAGTATGTAGTTGTTTGCCTATTTTCTGGCCATAAGTAACCTTGCTGAAATGACGAAAGTTATAAAGACGTATAAAATTCTAAATAGTAAGCGTTGAAACATGTTTATGAAGTTAATTTGCAAAAAGTATCCAGAATTAGGCCCCGACCATTTAATCAGAGCAAATCGCATTTTTCCCAGCGCAAAAGATCCTCATTAGCAGCAATTTTCCAGACAAAATCGTATAAATCTCCTTATAACAACCTTCAGATCAAGCTGTGCATTACTCAGTTGCTTCATCACATCAAAACGGCCAGCTTATCTGGCAATATAATTTAGTACACCCTGGCCTGGCTACTTCCGGGGACGTCGAGGTGACCCGTTGGCATTTCTTACTGTTCATTATCGCTATTTAATCCGTGCAAACTGACCTTTAAAAGGCAGAAAACATCAGCAGGGATTACTCAAAGTTTCATGATTAAACATTGCAGAAAATTGCTTGAAACACATCACGATGCAAAGATACCTAAACCAGTGGCAACCTAGTGCTTTCCAGGCAAGAAATATTTCGGAATTTTTTCAGACAGCCATCAGGACGCTTTGTTGAAGAGGCACTGTGATATTCCGTCTTGCAGACAAGAAATTGATTCATTTTTTACAACGCTAAAATCATCAAATTTCATGTTAGCTTGGTAAGTCGTGCACACCATACATTTCCCTCCCAAATTCTACACTTCCTTCTAACGTTTTCAACCAGTGCTTTAACGTTTTAAGTTATACTAGCCCATGCCCGTCTCTGACCACCGCCTCATAGAACCTCCGCCTCAAGAACCTCTGCCTCAAGAACCACTGCCATAAGAACCTCCGCCTCAATGAACTCTGCTTCTCCACTTAGCTCATAGTTTCTAAATTTGAGTATTTTCCTTGGTCCTAGTCCAGGGTCCCTTTTCCTAGTGCCAATCACAGTTTTGTTCCTCTGTTTTAGTCCAAGGTCCTTAGTCCACAATGATGTCCCTAAGTTTCAAATTAGTTAGTGTACAGCAGTTCTGTTTATCTATGGTCTGTTCCTTAAATAGTCCTGAAATAATTGATGGTCTTCCGTCCCATTCCTTGGTCCGGTTCCTCAGTCTTGATATTGTTCAGATTTTCTATCCCATTCCTTGGTCCTGTTCCTCAGACTTATTATTGTTCAGATTCCTAAGTCCCGGAATTATTCATGGTCTTCAGTCCCGTTCCTTTATCCAGTTCCTTAGTCCTAAAATTACTCATGGTCTTCAGTCCCATTCTTAAGGCCTGTTCCTCAGTCCTGAAATTACTCATGGTCTTTAGCCCAATTCTTTAGTCCTGTTCCTCAGTCCTGAATTTCTCATGGTCTTCAGTCCCATTCCTTAGTCCTCTTCCTCAATCCTGACGTTACTCGTGGTCTTCCGTTCCACTCCTTAGTCCTCTTCCTCAGTCCTGATATTACTCATGGTCTTTAGTCCCATTCCTTAGTCCTCTTCCTTAATCCTGATGTTACTCGCGGTCTTCAGTCCCATTCCTTAGTCCGGTTCATCAGTCCTGAAATTACTCGTGGTCTTCAGTCCCATTCCTTAGTCCTCTTTCTCAATTCTGACGTTACTCGTGGTCTTCAGTCCCATTCGTTAGTCCTGTTCCTTAATCCTGAAATTACTCGTGGTCTTCAGTTCCATTCCTTAGCCCTCTTCCTTAATCCTGAAATTACTCGTGGTCTTCAGTCCCATTCCTTAGTCCTCTTCCTTAATCCTGAAATTACTCGTGGTCTTCCGTTCCACTCCTTAGTCCTGTTCCTGAGTCCTGAAATTACTCGTGGTCTTCAGTCCTATTCCTTAGTCCTGTTCCTCAGTCCTGAAATTACTCATGGTCTTAGGTCCCATTCCTTAGTCCTGTTCCTCAGTCCCGAAATTACTCATGGTCTTCAGTCCCATTCCTTAGTCCTGTTCCTCAGTCCTGAAATTACTCATGGTCTTAGGTCCCATTCTTATGTCCTGTTCCTCAGTCCTGAAATTACTCCTGGTCTTCAGTCCCACTCCTTCTGCCTGTTCCTCAGTCCTGAAATTACTCGGTCTTAAGTCCCATTTCTTAGCCCTGTTCCCCAGTCCTGAAATTATTCACAGTATTCAGCCCTCTTCTTAATTCTGTTCCTCGGCGTGCTTCTAAGCCCGTTGGTTAGTCCATTTTTTCGTTTCGTGGAAAGTTTTAGCTTTCTAGGCGTCCTTGTTTCCTTCCCTCTGAAATGATCCTCGATAAAAAGCGTAGCAATAAAATAGATTGAACGCATTCTCTGTCTGATCATGGAGATTTAGTCCCGTGTCAGGAACCCGGGTTTACTGCAAGATACTGTTTGTCTTTTGGTAGTTTAGTAGCCCTGTTTCTCTTTTAGTAGTTTGATAGTCCTGTTTTATACTGCATAGTCAGATACTGTTATCCAGCCAGCTTAGACTTCAGGATGGCATTTGATTTTGTTGTCTTTCAAATGCACCCTTCACAAAAGTTTTCAAAAGGGTTTTTGTTTTGCTTTAAATGAAACGCAATTCTGAATAAGCTTTTGAAATCAGGTAATGGCATTTTGTTTCAATTGAAAGGGGTAAAAGCATTAACACAATGCGATTCAAGCCGGTTGACTGCATTTTCCTGTAAACATCAATCTAAAACCTTTTTAGATCGAGAAAAGTTGTTATTTCGCAGTAAATAATCCAGGTATACATGAAATTTAGTAGATATATTCAGTCAGCTTCGTTACTTGTAGTCATCGTTATGAAGTAAGAAGAATTTAACATATAGTAAGCAAGCTATCTACGTCTGGGATGTAGACAAAAGATTCTAATGGGGCAAGACAATGCCTTGTGACAAAGGAGGGGGCTTTTCCCCCGTTTACCCAAGAAACGGTAGCAGTTACGAAAGATATGGCAAGCGATGGCTCAACTTCAGAATAGGTTGCAGAGAAGGGTGCAGGTTTTAGAAGCGTAACATAAACAGCCAGGGAGGAGATGCTCTGACAAAATTGTTGCCTTGACTACTACAAAATTAGTATATAAGATGAGATTTTAATTCTAATTGGTGGGCTAATTTATCAAAGTTTAAGTGATATATAAATTTTTATAATACGTAAGTCCTCATACGACAAACCAACGTTTATGTATATTTTAGATCGTATTTTATTTTTGACAATTACTCTTGTCAAACAAGAACAGTTTTGACTGTTTGTCATTCTAATTTCGTAAAACAAACTCAACGATCGATGGCCCATCCAAGTCCAAGGCACTCAGATTTCTCGAGATTTATTAAATAATAAGCAAAATCAAGAGCTTTTTTCTTAACAGTGGAAAATTTCTAAGTGGCTAACAAAATGTTTGCAGTCCAAATTTTTAGAATCGTCTCCTTCCTTCCTTTTGTTTCTTGAAAATTTGCTATTAACTTTTAATTTTGTGGAACTTTCTCTAAAATCTTTCCCTTTTCTAGCATTTCTAAACCAAGCAAAGTGTTCTGAACAAGCATAGTTTTTTAGTGCTTCCAGTTTTTACCCCAGGAAGATTTTATCTTTTTGGTAGGTAGCAATTATCAGATTGATGGTTATTTCGCTTATCGATAAGAGTTTTCGATCAAAGCAAAAGGAATCCTAGGCACTATACTGGGATATTTAGGAAAACAACATGATTTTAAAACGTTAGGTGAAGGTTTCTAGAGAGTGACGCAAGTTTTTCAGAGCCCCAAAATCCCAGCCATCAGAAAACCATGACTCATGTACATGTGAATTCTGCAATTTCCTGAAATACGAAATTTTACATTAACGTTGCAACATTTGTTTTCCTTCAAAACATAAGCAGTAATAACAAACAACGATGTAGGTAAATAGACATAGCAAGCTGCTCTTAATCAGACTCCAACCGAATATCGCTTCAGTTTCGATGAAGTCATGTTGAGGGATAACGAAATTAGCTCTGTTTTTACGTGTCTTTTCAGATGAAAAGTTAGATTCCATGCATTTTGAATTAGTTAGCTTATCCTCATCATATTCATCATCTGATCATGGTGATGATCATCATAATCATGATCATCTTCATCATCATCATTATTATCATCATCTTCATCTTCATCATCATCATCGTCTTCGTAAGCGTCATCATCATTATAATCATCATAATCATCATCATCATTATCATCATCATCATCATCATCATCATCATCATCATCATTATCATCATTATCATCATCATCATCAACATTATCATCCTCATCTTCATCATCCTCATCAACATCATCATCATCACCATATCATCGTAACCATAATCATCACAATCATCATCATCATCATCATCATCTTCATCATCATCATGGTCTTCGTAAGCATCATCGTCATCATTATAATCATCATAATCATAATAATAATAATCATCATCATCATCATCACTATCATCATCAACATTATCATCCTTATCTTCATCATCCTCATCAACATCATCATCATCACCATATCATCCTCACCATAATCATCACAATCATCACAAGTCATCACTCGATCGTAATCAGTCAATGGTACATAATCCAAATCATGATGATTGTCATTTTCATAGTGATTATTGACATTATACACACTTTTTTTTTGTAAGAATACAGTCTATAAGAATATTCAGTCTCAAAATTGCCAAAGAACAATGGAAATTTAAGAATAACAATGGAAAGCTCGAGCCTCAGCAAAATTAGGATATTCTTATAAAAAAAAGTGTGTAGCCGTTGTTTTTACTTGCATGATCTGAAAAGTACAATCTGAACGCAAAGTACAAAAGTACAACCTTGTCTGCGCTTAGCTTCGAACTCACTACAGTAGTCATTCATCAATGACAGATATGTTTAAGGATAGTTTCATTTAAGATCTCATCTCAGAATAATGTTAGCTTAAAAAAGATTACCATTTAATATGTAGATGATGGATGGTTGTTTTAAGCCTCAGGACATCATAAAAAGCACTTGAAAACGAGCAATGATTAGGCCCCAAAGACTCTTTGAGAATAAGCTGTTTTCGGAATGGCATGCTTGATGACGTATGTGCAGGGGTACCCTGAAACTCCAAACCCAAAATTCTATTTTTTTGTGGAAAATACTACAGTATTATATGGTGACGCGAGTGATGGTCGTAGTAATGGTGATATTGATTTCCTTGTCACACAAATTCCGGTCAGCAAAATATACCATATTTCAAATTTTTCCATTAAAGTGCTTTCCTTTTGCTGTTTACAATTCAGCATGTTCTTGGAATTTGATTTTATTGATGTTGTTAGAGGATCATATGTTAAGGGATGTTTATAGTGATCTGACGTAAATTGACAGTTGTTTGACAGAGACGTACAGAGTGTTGTGGACCTCCAATCCATCTAAAGATCTGGTTTTAAAGGAAGATGTCGTAGTTAAAGTGGTAGTAGAACAAAGCTAGCTTGCATTTTGGAGGCCTTAAATAAATCTTACACGCATTTTTTTTTATAAGGAAGTTCGGCTCAGGGTCAGTACTGAAAATTCCTTAACTGATGGTGAAAATTGAGTACTCAATAATCCTTAGCAATTCCTTAACTTCTTACTTTGTGATTCGTAAAAACAACCAATGGTCAAAGAAATATAGGTCATAAAGGTTTCAGAAGACAAGTAGAAATGAATACTGATTGAAAACCATTGGCGATAAGTATTGCTTGCTCTGTTAATTCAAAACTTCATTTTTTTATCGAAATGTTAAGTTAAAGAAAAAGTCAGATTCCTTAGTAGTATCCGGTCCAGTACTAAAAATTCCTTAACTTTTGCCAGCCCGAGTACTACCTTCCTTATAAAGCACTCCCTTATAAAAAAATGCGTGTATTGGGCCATTTTTGATGAAAACGATGGTTTATGATTACGATGATTATGTTTTGGTTATGATGACAACATTGGCAAGGTGCAGGAAGGGATCCGTGTATGGTGATGGCGAAAAGATTTTTGATGGTGATTGTTTATGATTATGATGATTATGTTTTGGTTATGATGATAATGTTGGCAAGGTTCAACAATGGGTTGATTTATGATGATGAGAAGTTTCTGATGATGGTGATTGTCTATGATTATGATGATAATGATTTGGTGGCAAGGTGCCAGTACTTAACCAGGTTGCGAATGACACCTGGACACCCTCTATTTTCACAGGAACTGCTTACTACAGAACACAATGTATCTTTATACAGGCTACACACAAAACATGGAAGTACGTTGACAACATTGCATAGACATAAATATATAATTATTGGTTCAGATAAAATAAAGGCATTTAATTTGGTATTTTGCACTAATAATAGTCAACACCTCTATTAATATATCCGTGAAATTATTAGCAATCTGTGGGGGAGCTTCCAAAATATCATCATCATAATCACCATCATCGTGATCATAATCACCATCGTCGTGATCATCATCGCCTGATCAAGATCGCTATGATCATCATGATCATGATTGCCATGATCAACATCGCTATGATCACCATCATCATGATCATGATTGCCATGATCAACATCGCTATGATCATCATCATCATGATCATCATAGCCCTGATCATCGTCTTCACGAACATAGTCGCCATGATCACCATTGCCAAATCATATTCACGGTCGTCCTCATAATCTTCTACAAGTCAGGATCATCATGATCATTTTCATCATCAGCTTCATCATCATCATCAACATTATGATTCTAATCTCAGTTGTGATCACGATCACAACCCTTCTCGTCATAATCATCATCAGGTCTTTTATCATGATAATCATCATGTTCATAATCTTCTTCTCGATCATATGATCATCATGATCTGCATCTTTGCCATCATTATTCTCCTCATTGTCATGGCCATTAGCATGCTCATCTCTAAACTGCATGTTAAAGAAGACGGTAATACAGTAAAAAGTCTCACATTTGTCCAAAGAGAGGTTGGGGGGGGGGGGAACTTGGCCCCTAAATTTTGCCTCGGAAAATTCATGCCAATGTCCCTAAATATTAGTCTACGTCTACCAGTAACCCAAATTTTGACGCGAATCCTTTTAAAGCCCCGAATTTTGTGTCCGAAAGAGACCTGCTACAAATACTAGAATATTTGCCCACAAATTTAAACCATTTTTTGCCCCAATTTATACATCTCGCCTTAGAAGACCTCCCCACATTTTGCCTCTGAAATTCGACCCAAGCCGCGAATTTCGCCTCTGAATTTGAGGCCAGGCCCGAGCTCCTCTGACTTTAAATGTGGCAGTGCCAGGAGATGTTCTTCCTTCTCGCCTTCCTTCCGCACGCTAGCGATTTATACACACTTCTGTGGTGGATACGCACTACTGTGATGGTAGTGGTTTTTGCGCGTTGTGGTGGTAAGCACTACTGTGGTGGGTTATTATGCTTGATGTGGTGGGTTATTATGTTTGTTGTGGTGGGGTTTTTTTGCGTACTGTTGTGGATAAGCACTACTTTGGTGGGTTATTATGCTTGATCGGAACTCGGAGAAAACAACAACAAGAGGAAGAAGGGTGCTCTCGTGACTTGAAAAGTGTTTTGATCAACACGGAAAGAAAGGCGACACGGGCCTTATCGCCAAAGAATCCAGTCAAATCCTTTTAAACTTTTTCACAAAATGTCAGTAATAAATCATTTAATTTTAAGTTGATAGTTTTTACACCATTCCATTTCGCTTATTACAGGAAATGAACCAGCTGTTTCAATCCAGACTTCTGTTGTGCATTGTTCAGTCATATTTCCTTAAACAAAAAGGGCCCATTCACTCGGGATTGTTATTGTTGTTGTTGTTGTTACTTTATTTGAGTAGGCTGTTGTTTCTAGCCTTTTCAGCTAATTTAGGCCTACTATGCATGCCGCATCCAGGCATGGGACCCCTAGTTTAACGTCCCTTCCCAAGGACGGCAGAGTGAGTTGTTTAGTCACCCATCTGGAAAGTCACCCATCCAGCCATCCAGGGATCGGATCTAAATGGATCCGCACTCAAACTGGTGCGGATAGGCCTTGCGTTGACACGGAACCTAGTGGATCTATGCCCGTTTGGGCCTTCTATCCGTACCCGTTTGGGATCGCTTTTGAAAGTGGTCCCGCCCCGTTTACAAGGGACCGGATCCAAATCGATCTAGACTCAAATTGGTTCGGTTAGACATTGTATTTCCCTTGGACCTGTTGGACCCGAGCTTACTTGGTTCTGCTATCCGTACCCGCTTTCAAGTAGTCCCATTTGGATCCGATCCCAAAAAGGTGTCGTGTAAACTGCAAGGATCGGATTGGATCCAAACGGGTACGGGTAGGAATTGACGCTGAAGAAATGCTTATTCGGGGTCGTTTGGACATTACAGACTGAACTCAGCTTTTTTATCTTCGCTGTTCGTTTCAAAAAAGACAAACGTCTGTGCTTATGTAACCGATCTTCTTTGTGTTCGTGGCAGTTTTCCTTAAATCGATGTTTCACTGTAGCATTATGTTATTCATTGGTCGCCCTGTGCTGATCGTTAAACGAGGCAAAAATTTTGAAAGCTAATAACCGCAAGATACCCCTCCGCATTACTCCGAATCCACCACATTACTGCAACATAGCCCTCCACATTACTTCACATCCATCACACTACTTCAAGATTGCCCTCGTCACTACTACACATCCTCCACGTTACTGCACGCAACATAGCCCTCCACATTACTCCGCATCCACAACATTAGCCATCGACATTAATCCGCATCCATCACATTACTGATGATATCCCTTCCCTGTCACTTATGATAGCCGTACACATTGCTGCAACATGGCCCTCCACATCACTGAAAGATAGCCTTCCACATTACTGCACATCATCCACATTACTTCAAGATAGCCCTCCACATTACTGCAACATAGCCCTCCACATTACTCCGCATCCACAACATTAGCCCCACGCTAGCGAATCTATAATCACTACTGTGGTGGATAATCACTACTGTGGTGGTACTATTTGCATACTGTGGTGGCAGTTTTGGCGTACTGTGGTGGATAATCACTACTTGTGGTGGTTTACTATGCTTGCGGTGGTGGCAGTTTTGGCGTACTGTGGTGGATAATCATTACTTGTGGTGGTTTAGTATGCTTGCGGTGGTGGCAGTTTTGGCGTACTGTGGTGGATAATCACTACTTGTGGTGGTTTACTATGCTTGCGGTGGTGGCAGTTTTGGAGTACTGTGGTGGATAATCACTACTGCACATCATCCACATTACTTCAAAATAGCCCTCCACATTACTGCAAGATAGCCCGTCACATTACTGCACACCCTCGACGTTACTTAAAGATAGCCCTCCACCTTACTGCACAATACTGCAAGATAGCCCCCCACATTACTGCACATCCTCCACATTACTTCAAGATAGCCCTCCACATTACTTCGCATCTTCCACTAACTGATGATAGCCCTTTACGTCACTGAAAGATTGTCCTTCACATTACTCCGCTCTGCATCCACCACATAACTGATGATAGCGCTCCACACCACTGCAAGATACCTAGCCCTGTACATTCCTGCTGATGATGCCCCTTCACATTACTGAAGATGCCCCTCCCCTTTACTGCACTTCCGCAACAATACTGCGCAGGTCATTCCCTAGGATGATGTGATAATGAAGTACTTTTACCCTCCACATTACTGAAGATGCCCCTCCCCTGTTCTGCACTTCCTCAACAATACTGCGCAGGTCATTCCCTAGGGTGATGTGATAATGAAGTACTTTTACCCTCCAAATTACTGCAAAATTCCCTCCACATTACTGAAGATGCCCCTCTCCTTTACTGCACTTCCTCAACAATACTGCGCAGACATTCCCAAGGGTAATGTGATAGTGAAATACGACGAGCTGCTCAACGAAGGCTTGGTTTTGCTCCCCCCCCTGTCCCCTTATCTACACAACTTAGAAAAGTCGAGAGATTTAACAACAATTTCTCGGCCTAGTCAAAAAATCCTACTGCCTAGCTTTTTAATTATCCATGTGAGAATTCGTGCTGTATCTTAAATACAAAATAAACGTAAAACAGAGATGCGAATTCTAGGGCTCATCTTTATTCGTTTTCTTTCATCATGAAAGCAAACAAATCATAAAGTTTGGAAAATCAATTGGCAAAACCCTTTTCAGAGATTAGCATCTTCCTTCATCGGCTAACTTCATATGATTTATAAAACGCACTAATTCCCGCGCTCGAGTCAGGGCTTTAATTCGGCCTCGTTTCACAATAGCGCACATCAAAGAGAGGATCACGAGCTCAGTCGAGTCAATAACAAACAGTCTGTGTGTCTGTGAATGTCTGAAGCAGATCATTCTGTGTTAGACTTACTACACGAGTCCTTGTTATCGATTAGACTCTCTACACGAATCTCTAGTTTACGCCCGCCTACTTTGATTTGTCACTCCAACAGACTGAGCAGTTGTAAAGAACAACAGACTGAACGATTGTAAAGAACAACGACAACAACATCGAGTGAAGTAGTGAGACTTATTTAGTGAGTCTATTCATGGATGCCACCACCTTAAGTTGTTGTTGTTGTAAAGAGGCCGCTCAGTTGTAGTTTCCATACATACGCATATTATTGCACAGTTGCAGCTGAGCAGAAACATGTTGAATTCGTTGAATACTTGTAGCTAAGGAAATTATTCCCAGAATTACCTTCGAAAATCCTTAATAACAAAATGTACTGAAAGGAATGGTGATGATGATGGTGCTGATGATGATGATGATGGTGATCATAATAATGATGATAATGATGATGATGATGATGATGATGATGATGATGATGATGATGAAGATGAAGTTGTTGAGGATGATGATAATGATGATAATGATGATGATGATGATGATGATGATGATGATGATGATGATGATGATGATGAAGATGAAGTTGTTGAGGATGATGATAATGATGATGATGATGATGATGATGATGATGATGATGATGATGATGATGATGATGATGATGATGATGATGATGATGATGATGATGATGATGATGATGATTATGATGATTATGATGATGATGATGATGATGATGATGATGATGATGGTGATGATGACGATGACGATGACACTGTCAGTCTGTCAGTGCGGCTGCCATCTTCTGCAGAATCCTCTATTGCTGAATGTGGCTTTGGTGAAAAAATTCTAATTGCCCAATGCTAAATTAGATGCCACTGATTTAAAATACCTCTGATCAGCCAACACCCATCCGCATTGCCACCACTGAAAAAGACGCAAGATATTACCGTCTTTCATCGCTTTCTAAACCACTGTTTGTTGCAATTATGGCGGCCAATTTAAAACCGTTAAACCGCCTTTTTATTTTGAATACTTGACGTTACAATCTGTTACAAACACTTTGTATTTTGCTGCCTCCCTGGAATATAGTTGCACCGCAAACCACACCTATCATACCACAAGAAATGTGTTTTGAAATGCAGTCTAGGCCAAAGACCACCGTCAGATAGTTTCAAATTGAGCGTCGCACCAAGTTCTTTCTTTGAAGCCACAGTCTTGTTATTGCAACTTGACTCAGCCTGGCTTAAAATATCTAGGGCCCTAGCCAAATGAACTAAACATTTTTCACTGAACATTTGCTGAACATTTTCAGCCTCTTTTTCATACAGTCATTTTGGCGCGAAACTCGAGATTTTTATTGAAATCATTGAGAAAGTTGCCGCAAATTATTGAAGTGTACACGCTTTTTTTATAAGGAACCTACCTCATAGCCTAGTTCTTAAAGTTCCTTATTTTTGGGCCTCTTTTGAGGCAGTTGTAGTTCAAAAAGTTACTTAGAAGTTCCTTGATTTCAACTGCACATACAGTGGTCTTAACAATAAAAGAGAGACATCTGCATGTGAACAAAGCTCGAGACTACTCAAAGAAACATTGGATGCATGCTTAACGTACAATTTATGTGATTTTCGACTGCAAATGAATAGAACGGGTTTTTTAATTCTTGATTGTTTGCAGTGATAAAAATATTCAACAATGAAAAGCTCCTTAGTGATTTTCTCTGTAGTAGTATAAGTTCTTAAAATTTTCGGGCCTTCTACATGTAGGTTCCTTATAAAAAAGAAAGCGTGTACATCGGATAAATGTTTAGTATTTGTTCTGTTTCGTGACAAAATGAACTGAACACACTAATGAACAATTTTGGCCGCGGAACATCTTCTACTCCGACCAAACAATCACTGAACAATGTTCAGTGACTGAAGAAGGAGGCCAAATGAACTGGATTTTTCACTGAACTTATATTTTGGACTATGCTCAATGAAATGTTCAATTCATTTATCCATGGCCTAAGATTTCAGCGCTCAGAGTTACTTATGAGTTTCTTAAGTCTTTGCACTTCCTCCAAAATTCACCATTGACAACTTAATTTTAAATTTGGCGCCAATTTAACGAGGTCGTATGTTTAATCAGCCAGAACCTTTAGCAACAACAACAACCTTGTATTAGGTGCGGTGCGCTCGAATGACATTGTCCGTTCAAGTGTTAGGGTTGCAAGGGTGGTTGGGACATGAAGGATTCAACTCAACAGCTAAGTCACTAAACTTTTTTTTCAATAAGCCACTTGACTTTGTGAATTCGTGCAAGAATTCCTGGCAACACGCTCTTTGCGACTGATAAAGTTTCAAAGGTAAAGGTAAAGGTCATGGCTTTTATATAGCGCCGTTATCTATCACTGGACATATTCAGCAGCGCTTTACAACTATTTACCCCTTAACTAAGGCCATTTTGTCTTTTTCGGTTTTTTCGCTGTACTTCCTGAAGAGTATACAGTATATCGACTCACATGCAGCCATAAATCCGGCGCTACGAAGGTTTTCAGGCAGTCATCACTAAGGCATGCTTGTACCTTGGCGCGGTGTCACAGAGAGGAAGGTATTTACACCTTGTAAATTTGTGCTCCCTAGCATGGATTGAACCACAGACCTTGAGTCCAAATGGCACAAGTGCTTACCACTATGCTACGCTGCTCTACAAGGATATCATCAGTACAGTGGAGGATATTCAGTACTGTAGAGGGATATAATCAGTACAGTACAGTCAGTACTGAAACCCTCCACCGTACTGATGATATCCCTCCACAGTGCTGAATATCCTCCACTGCACTGCACACCCTCCACTGTACTGCACATACATTACCCAGGGTGCTTATACATAGTTAGTTAGGCACACACACAACACTTGCTGTCTTCGCAAGGTATTGGTTTCTGTGCTAAGCACAGGGGGTCCACTGAATAGCCCAGGGCTAATCTAAGCAGTGCGACCGCTGTCCTTCTTCTCTATCTGACCACACCTCGCGATGATTCGAACCAAAAAATGGCAGAACTCTAATTGTTTTGCCCAAAATTGCGGGAAAGTCTAATTCTAGACCAACAAAATCGCTTTCAGGCAAAAATTCTAGACCCAAAATGGCTTTCAAGGACAAATTCAGACCCAGAAACGCCGTCCGCATACCCCTGTGTCAAAATGTGGTTACTATCCCCTCCCCCGGTCAGTAAAGGCACATTTCTCGATTGTATGAGTTGCCAATTCTTAAATTTTGGGCTGAGATTTTGTTAAACGTTTTTGTTGAGATAGATTTCTTTATAGTTACATTATACCCCAAGCTTACCATTGCAAGCTTGTCAGTTACTGTATATTGAAAAGCAAGAAAAGAGCCAAGATAGGAATTTTTAGGGGGTACCAGTTATGCTGTGAGATGCTATATACACACTTTTTTTATAAGAATACCTTATTTTTTGCCGAGCCTCGATTATTCTTAAGCTTATTCGATTTTGAGCCTGAAAATATTCTTAAATTATTCTTAATCATCAATGTTGTGAATTGGCCTGAAGATCAAGAGAAATAAGTCAAATCTTTGGTCATTTGTTATTTTATATTCAAAACTGCATTTCAAAACAAATACAGTAGCCTGACAATCACACTTTTTGTACAGTGTAAAAAACGCAGAGAAATAAAAATGATCCTCGTCAAGCTTGAGCCTCAGATTATTCTTAAATAATTCTTAAATTTCAGCAATTTTGAGCCTGAATATTCTTATAGGCTGTATTCTTATAAAAAAAGTGTGTAAGCAACTTTGAGGGCTGGGCCAAAAGTTCAGTTGCTTATTGAAGAAAAAAAATGTGTATTCTCGATTGTAAAAGTTGCCCTTTCCTAACTTCCACTGCAGTTTTACTTTTAAGTCAGATTTCGATGACGAATCGGATGCACGTTTTTTTTATAAGGAACCTTAACTCTGAGTTGAGGCTGGAGTTCCTTAATTTTTCAACAAATTGAGGCTGAAGTTCGTTATGCTGTTCCTTGTCGTGAGATATGTTTGAATACTAATTTTCACAGCAAATTCATATAAACTTGCTTCATTTTCTAACTTTAAATATAAATAGAGTCTTTAAGAACGATGGGAAATACATTGTTATTCTGCTATTTTTTTGCACAAATCGTCTTGTTCCTGAAAAAAATTATCCTTAGTTTTTCATCCGAGCCTCGGCAGTTCCTTAAAGTTCCTTAATTTTTTGGGAATTTTCAGCCTCGAGTTCCTTATAGAGGTATTCCTTATACATAAAAAGACGTGTACAGAAAAATTTCAAATTCAATTTCCCCCAACTTCAAAGAGCAACTGTTCTTCTCTGTATAACAGTGAAAAACAATCAATGTAATCTCTTTTTCAAACTTATGAGTTTTATTCCAGATAAAACAATGTTTTACTGATTTAATAACTCGGTCATGTCGCAACATTTATTAAACACACGCTTAATTGGATTAAAAATTGAGGTTTCTTACGAAGCAAGTTAAGCCGTACGAAGAATAATTAAGGCCTTGAATAACGATAAAAACTTATTACAAACCATATTTCTTTTCTTTCTTTTATCAAAGTTTCTGACAATCGTCTATTCATACTTTGAACGACATTCTTAAATAAGTTTCCATAGTTTAACTATGTATGAGGGTCATATAGATGTCGATAGAACACTGAACGCGCATGTCGTGTTCGCGAAGTTTTCCACGAGACAAGTGTGTAGATTTTTGGCGCGAAAATAAGCAGATTTTTGGCGCCAAACTAAACGAAGATTTTTGGCGCGAAAATAAACTTTTTTCTGGGGCGGAAATTGATGAGTTTAGATGCGAATGCGAGTAGTGTATTTAATGGACGGGGGGATTCTTGGCTAAATTTTTAGTAGGAGGTCTGCTGCGAGCATATTCAAAGTGGTAGCTACCGTAGGCTGGACTAATTTCTAACGAGAATGGCACCTTTGGCTATCAACAGAAATGAGTAGGATGAAGTTTGTACCAAAGCTGAAACCATGACAGTTCCCCACACCAACAATGTCACAAATGATACCCTTCGGCAGATCGAAAGTGCAAAAAAGTATACCCTTGGTTAGACTTAAAGTCTGAACAGGACACCCTTGAGCGTGGCACATCCCAAGGTCCCTTTTCTGTGGAAGAGCCCCCGTGAAGTAACGACTTTTAGAGAGAAAGCGAGGAGAGGAAATTATTCTATCAGCATCGTAAGCAGGGGCATTGGGCACTCGTTGTCACCTTGTCATCCTCAAATCATCTCCATAATCAGTTGCGAATCACTGAATCATCATCAATCATAATCGTCATCTTTAAAAAAATGTGCTTCGTCTGTAGAAAGTATTGCCACATTTCACTGTTTTTACACTCATTGAAATTGCAAGTGTTTCTCAAGAGGAAAGATAATTCTTTAATCCAAAGATGTTTATGTAATTGATACAAATGCATTGAAATACCACATAATAATGGGCAATACCTCAGAAATGCATACTTAACACTTAATTCTTCCGCATCTAATCCCAGCAAAAGACGTGATTTTTATCAATTAGATTTAAGATACATATATTTTTGTTATATATTATATCATTCTTGTAATTAAATTTCCTTCATTGCACATTTTAGTAATCAAGTTAGCTTAGCCATTTAACCTTTTCATTCCATATGGAAATTCACCATTGATAGCTTTTTTGATTCGCTGGACTGCAAATACATGCATACGGTTTGACGTGCAAAGTTAGAATTTTGAAGACTGTAATATATTTACATTCATAGTAGATATTGTATAATACTTGTAATTAAATTTCCTTCACTGGAAAATTCTTATTTTCAGTTTGTTGAGCCATTTAACCTTCAATTCTCATTACGTTGATGGCCGATTTTCTTATATTGACACTAGCATCATCATCATGACATTATGATCGTCATTATCACCAACGCTGTTCATCATTATCATTATCATTATTGTCATCATCATCCCCATCATTTTGATCACCATCATCATCACTATCATCCTCATCATTATCATCATTATCATCATCATCATCTTCATCTTCATCATATCATCATCTTAATCAGGATAATCATAGTCATAATCGTCGTCTTCTTCTTCTTCATCATTATCATCGTCGTCATCATCATCACCATCATCAACCATCATCATAAGATCATACAGATTTATGTATAGGCAGTAGCATTCAGATAGCGGTAACAGTAAAAGAACCAAGATCTTTTACCCGAATTACACGATAATCAACCTGAGGACCAATCCTTAGCCCCCCCCCCCTTAGCCCGTAGACATTGCTAACATTCATTCCATGTCGTGAACAACGTTTAAATTGTTGCAACATCGTGAGCAAACATCCTCTTCTAAAATTAAACAATATTTGCAATTTCTTCCACATCTAAGGTCTCTAAGCAGATTTAATAAAACGAATACACTTTTTTAAACAAGCAACCGCTCAATAAGCAACTAGGGCTGAATTGACCTTAACATTAAGCAACTTGAGGGCTCAATTGACTTACTGAAAGCAACTAAGAAGTCAAACAACCAAGCTTATATGCCTTCTCGTTATTAGGAAATTGTTTTGTTCTTATGTTTTGCATGTTGAAGCTCTTTAGATAACGTTTTCCAACATACTGTCTCCCAAAAGACAAGTTGTAGGCCTAACAGATGACGGTTTTGACCCGCCAAATCAAGGGTGGTTGTTCGGTACAAATAATTTCTTCTTGCTATCCAAACATAAAGAAACTAATTTTTCCAAGTAAGAATATTGTTTATTAGAATATTCAGGCTCAGAATCATCCTATTTTTAAGAATATTGTAAGAATATTGCTCAGCCTCAGGTCCCATATTTGTGTCTCATTTTTCAGCAGATGCCTGTTTTGCAATGTAAGAACGAAACTTCATGATTGTTAACAACATTCTTATTGTTATAATAGTTCAATTTTTCTTACGCTCTACCATTTCCTCGTAATGAGATAACTTTTCTTTAAACTATGTTCCCCTGAAACCATATCAGGTTTGAAAAATAAGAATACTTTAAGAATATATTCAGGCTCAAAACGAACATTTCTTAAGAATATCGAGGCTGGACAAAATTTATAGTATTCTTATAAAAAAGAGTGTAGGCCCTTTGCACACTAGACCTAAAATTCTGCCAAAATTCTACCAAACAGTGGGGCGCATTTGCTAATTATTCAGTTCCGACCATAAATTCCTGATGCCCTGAAATAGTCTCTATCAATCATTTCGACTTCTGATGACAGATTTGATAGGGTTCACCGTAACGTCTGAGAAGAATTCTTTCTTTCTTTCACCCTCAATGCACCATCAACTTGAATTATATTTATTTTGAAATGGCCTATTTTCGACATTTAGTGAATGACATGAATTAAATTTAAGAATCTGAGTTCTCCGACTTTAGCTCTTCAGAATATTGTTGAATAAAGAACCTTAATGCCGCTTGTTGCATTTGTAAAAGTGAAAAGTTCTAACATATGCAGATAATACCAAGATCATTCTTTGCATTCTGCCCTGGCCGCTTTGCTCCAGCAAATAGAAAACGATCATAAAAAAGCATGAAAAACTCTTCATCCGACATCTTGTTTCGAGAACGAGTGAAAAAAGCAAGAAAATGTCGCTTCAGGTCAAGAAATTAATCCGTGATGACATTTGGCAGAAATAAGGGCAGCTCGGGAGCTGCCCATATTTAATTAGTCGGCCTGTTTCATCCTTACTAGAATTTATGGATAGTAGAAAATGCAAAAAAGTCCTTGCACACTAGGAAAAAAGGTGTTAATTTGTTAATCCTTACTAAAATTTGGAAAAGTACTCTAGTGTGCAAAGGCCCTGCACTTGAAAATTTTGATTCTAAGAAACTGCTAAGAAACTTTCAGTACCAAATTTGTCCCAAAACTAAGTAACTTTGAGTACTGACCAAAAATCTTAGTTTCTTATAAAAAATGAGTGTATGTTGCAAGATAGATGGCACAGATAAAACCGTTTGAATCGTATGTAAATTAACTCTCCAATATCAAATATTTTAATCACAAATTCATCAAATATGAAAAGTTGTTACATTAATTGAATCCTAGTAAGAAATCGCTCAATTTGCAGTCATTTATTTGGTTGATTCACCCGTTAGAATTACTGTTAGGTATTTACAATATTGGCCCTTTTGCACTTTGAGATCAGACAGTGAGTACGGATGATGTGATGAAATTAAGATCATGTGTTTGGAAGAATCAGCCTTATCCTGAATCTTAGTTTGGTGGGATCTGGTCTTGACTAATGACACAAGCGCAAACACATACGCAAGCACAAGGACCTTATGAGCCATTGAGGACGAGCTCAGCTCCAGCAAAAGCACAAGAATATCAAAACTTTCCGTTCTTCTTGTGTCTGTGTGTGTTTGTGTTGCAGTTTTCGAAAGTTACTACAACGTAGCAAAAACAACTTTGTTTCAAGTGTTGCATGTTTCAAGTTTTATGTTTGTTTTGAACCCGTCCACCAGGGCTGTGGACGATGCGGGTCGCTCACATCGTCTGCGAAATCAATGTGGCCCACGGCTACCGCTCACGACCCGGCCTGTGGGCAGCACAGCGCCCTCTAGTAGGACGGAAAGCATACTGTTCTTTGCTTTATTGAGGTGGTCCTCAATAGCGCATATCCTTGCGCTTGTGTCGATTGTGAGGGCCAACCTTTGATACCCGGTTGGTTTGAAGGTTTTAGACCAATGAACCTTTGGCTACTAGAGCTTTTGGTTTTAGGCTTTTTGGCAGTAAGGGATTCTTATGTAAGTTCCGCTTATTAACAAGCAGCAAAAGGGCAATCCCCCCAATTCTAAGGGATTGTCAACTCCCGTTTCAAAATTCGGTTTTTGAAAGGAGTCATTTTAGCCTGAAAACCATAGTGTATCATTCTTCATTTTCTCCCCCGTCCTTTGACACTTTAACCTTGAATGTAAGTGCTTTCTGATACCACAATTTGACACTTTGAACCGGGGGTTTAGCAGTTTAGTCTCACGATGATGGTCAACCACTAGCGGTCATGTTCGTAATATGTAACTGTCCTTTCTGATAGCAATTATTAACCCTTTGCAAGCGGGGGGTTTAGCAGTCTAGTTTCACAATGTTGGTTATGGTTGACTACAATTGATCAGTCCTGCTATCTTGTTGTCCGGTATATTGTGTAGCAGTCCTTTCTGTTACCACCAATAAACCCTAAGCAAACCGGGGGTGTAGCAGTTTCGTTGAACTACAATGATGGTCAACCGCGGTCGGACTTTTTATCGTGCACGTAGTTTACAAGAGTCCTTGTGATGGCAAAAATCAACCCTGTGGCAACCGGGGGTCTAGCAGTCTACAATCATGGACAAAATATGTCCAGGGCCCCTGTTCTGTATGTAGTATATTACGGTCCTTTCGGATAGGAAACAATCAGTCCTAAGGCCTTGTGGAGGGGTCCAAATATCCCCCGAATATCCTAGTCGTTATATATAAAAGTCTTTTATAAACCGTTTCCAAACCGTGGGTTTGGCAGTCTTGTTTCGCAATGATGGTCTTCTGCGGATCTGCGGTCGGTCTTTTTGTCCTGTGCGTAGTACATTAGTGGCAGTTACGTCGACTGTTCAGCGAGTACTGTATTCGTTACATTCTACTGCACACAACAGTGCGATTGACGGCAGCTAACGAAGCGTTAAAGGTCACATCAAGACAGGCCCGTAGACAGTAAATATTGAAAGTTTTATAAGTCCTCTTTAATCAGAAGCGTACGTTTTTCAGAGGAGCTACATTGAGACAAGAGCAAGCCAATCTATATTCCGGTAGCGCTGTTGTTGGTTTGTTTATTTAGGCATGTGTATGCCTCTTTTCATGCAATGTATACATGTTTATGTTTAGCTTATCTGTGAGTTAAATTGTCATTGATTTCATCGTGTGCAAGGTTCCTAAATTTCTCACTTTACGTTTTTCTTCAGATCGATGGTAAAATGAAGAAACATTTCATATCACTGGTTTTGTGTCTTTCAAATATATTATCAACAATTTTTCTGGCTGAATGCAAACCTTCGGACTTCAGGTTTCTGGATAAAAAGCAAGGTCAGTGGCATGATTTATCTTTTTCTATAATCTCTGTAATTTTTAGTTCTGTCATTTTTGTGTAAAATTGAGTCACTGTTAGCTAAACCGCAGCAAAAACCAAGGTTTTTTTGGTTCAAAATAGAACCTCAATATTCACGAAAGTCGTTTATTTTCGGCCATATTTCTAGATGTCTGCCAGATGCACGATTAAGCAAGGTAAAGAAAGCGAAACGTTGTTCGTAACAATATTGGATCTTTACAGAAATTTCACTTATGTTCTACACGCTTTTTTTATAAGGAACCACTTTATAAGGAACCTACATGTAGAAGGCCCGAAAATTTAAATAACTTTTACTACTAAAGAGAAAATCATTAAGGAACTTTTCATTGTTGAATATTTTTATCACTGCAAACAATCAAGAATTAGAAAGCCCGTTCCATTCATTTGCAGTCGAAAATCACATAAATTGTACTTTGCGCGTGTATCAAATGTTTCCGTGAGTAGTTTCGAGCTTTGCTTACATGCAAATGTCTCTGTACTGTTGTCATTAAACTGTATGTACAGTTAAAATTAAGGAACTCTTAGGAACTTTTGGAACTAGAATCGTCTCAAAAGAGGTAAAAAAATAAGGAACTTTAAGAACTAGGCCTTGAGCTAGGTTCTTTATAAAAAAAAGCGTTTATAACCGAAATAAAGACGTTAAATTCCACTTTCAATTCACGTTTGCTGTGTTGGTATTTTTTTGTTTTGATATTAACTTTCTCGTTGCCTGCCGAAAAGTAAGCTCAAAAACGACCGATTGATACAAAATATATACCCCAATATATGAGGGAATTTATAGTGAAAATAGATTCAGATTCCGACTTAACTTAGAATGCCCTACTTTTTCATATACATTCAGCTTATTTGACGTTTGAAATTTCAAGGGCGTTTTGTATAAAATTGTACCCAGATTCAACGAAAACTATATTCGAACCGCAGTAAAAACCAAGACTTTTTTGATCGCAATGAATTCTTGTAACCCATATGTCTTAACAGATAGTATATCAATCTCAAGGAACGACTACTATCTTAGAAGTAATATAAGATATCGACAAAGGTTTCTTTAGGTTTTTGATGTTTAGGTTCGTTTGGTTACGTGATTTTTGATGATACAATAATTGGTTGCCTTATTTCTGGAGGCTTATATGTGAACGTCATTTGCGCTATGTTTGAATCAAAGGAAACTTGTCTTCCCCTGTCTTCCCCACGAAGATGTATACAATACAAGGTTTTTTTAATAGCAGAGGATTTTCTAGGATTTGAAAGGGGTTGTGTGCAAAACTTTTTGACTTCGAGCGAACTTTTGCTCGTTTCCAAATGAAATATGCTCCTGGACTAATCGAGGAGCTGCTCATGTCTCCGGAAAGGGGTACGGGGATCCGTTGAGAACAAAAGGATTTTTCGGGATTTGAAAGGGATTTTCCATCCAGCTTAAGGACCTCAACAAACTTGTACTTAAGGTTACAGATATGATTCCAACCCGAGGGGCAATTCACTTCTTGGAATCTCACACACCCTTATCTTGGATCCCTATAGTTTTCATAGAAATCCCTTGGAAATCCTTTTGTTAACCGGGAATCTCGTACGCCTTTTCCAGGGGTAAATGCCCCTCGATCCCGCACATTGCTCAATCTCTATTCTGTATTAAGTTCTTGATACTTAACTTGCTATAATTTTCCCCTCGAGGGAGACCCAAAGGTCAGAAACGGGGACCAATCTCGTAAACCCCCTTTTTAAAAATCCTGTTTTCCTCCGTTCTGAATCTCTTCGGAGTTTTTCAATTTTTGACGGAAATCTTGCACTTATTATAAGATTGAAACGCCCCTTGGTCAGAATTTTCTCAGTTGAACCTAGTGCAGCGAACCCCTGAAAGAGCTTCTCTGTATAGAACCGTATGTCTGGCCCATTACACTTTTTGTTTCAATAAGCAACTGGACTTTGGTCCATCGATCAAGAGTTGCTTAACATATCCACGCTAGCGAATCTATAATCACTACTGTGGTGGATAATCACTACTGTGGTGGTACTATTTGCATACTGTGGTGGCAGTTTTGGCGTACTGTGGTGGATAAATACTACTTGTGGTGGTTTACCATGCTTGCGGTGGTGGCAGTTTTGGCGTACTGTGGTGGATAATCACTACTTGTGGTGGTTTACTATGCTTGCGGTGGTGGCAGTTTTGGAGTACTGTGGTGGATAATCACTACTGTGGTGGTATTATTTGCGTACTGTGGTGGTAGGTTTTGCGTACTGTGGTGGATAATCACTACTTGGGGTGGGTTATAATGCTTTATGTGGTGAATACGAAATCATAGCAAAACTCTATAGATCAAGCAAGAAAAAACCACAAAATCCACCACAGTACGCCAAAACTGCCACCACCGCAAGCATAGTAAACCACCACAAGTAGTGATTATCCACCACAGTACGCCAAAACTGCCACCACCGCAAGCATAGTAAACCACCACAAGTGATGATTATCCACCACAGTACGCCAAAACTGCCACCACCGCAGGCATAGTAAACCACCACAAGTAGTGATTATCCACCACAGTACGCCAAAACTGCCACCACAGTATGCAAATAGTACCACCACAGTAGTGATTATCCACCACAGTAGTGATTATAGATTCGGTAGCGTGATATCTAGTATTTCAGCCCTCACAGAATGACTGGTACCCCCTAAGCTTCTTATTTTGGCTCTTTTCTGATTTTTCAATGTAGTTGACAAGTTTGCAAGGATGTACAGTATAAAGAAAGCTACAGTATTTCACCAAAAACTTTTGCAATATCTCAGCCCTAGTTGCTTATGGACCAGTTGCTTATTAAAAAACAGTGTATAGAATGTTAGGCCCGTTAAATGACGAAATTTTTGGTTCCTTTACGAGATACTGTAGGTTTCAACTGACCTGCCATAAAAAAGTAATTTTCCAAGCAATTCTGAATTCAGAATTCAGTGAAATCATTAGCATTAACAGTTTCCTTTTGATATTCAGTCACTGTTGGGATATTCATAGCAAAGGCATAGATCTCGTAATCTGCTATTAGCCAGTAAAACACTTCAGATATTGAAACTGAACTACGGATTATCGAATTTTCTTCATAACTCTGAATAACTTTCTCATTACAATCCGCTAAGGTTTGACTTGCGTTATCCTATCAACATAACTTTGTATTTAACTACATATATACGAAGTTTAATCATCTCTTCTAAACCTAAAACTGAGAAGTTTCGGGATTCCAATCCTTTTCTCGTTTTGTTTCAATTATTCGTGAATTTTAAAACAAAATTTGCTGCACTTTCCCTCTTGAAGCGACCGCAAGCTCGGTCGTTGTAAGCGAAGACACCCTCAGAATGTCCACCATCTTCCAGACTGTTTGACTTAGACTTACTACATGAGTCGTAGTTATTGCTATTGAATTGAATTGCTGGACGCTCAAACTAACGACTCATTCCCTTTCGTTTGGCGATAGTGGTTTGAAATTTGCTGCCTCGTTTCCATTATTCTATTCGGCTAAAGATGTCGCGACCCCCCGACAGAAATGTCTCTCGTCTCAGATCTCACTTTTGAAACAAGTCCCTGACTGAAGCAAACAACAACAACATCAATTCAATTCAATATGAGCGAAAGTTAGGGACTTGGGAAGTAAGTCTTTGTTTGACTGGCATGAACATGACGTTTTCTTTTATTGCGGCATGATAAACCAAGAATATTTGTAATTTGAAATGTAATTTGCCGGAAATTAGGTTGAAATTTTGTTTTAGCCCTTAATATAATTTCCAGGTAGTGAGTTTGATTGACTGTAATCGATTGTATGGATTTGCTAACAAGTAAACTTTAGTTGCATCAGCAAGGCAATATATGAGAATTTCGGTTTATATGATGCTTTATTGCAAAGCGCATATTACTTGGAATGCTAATGCAATAGAAGGGTGTCTGTTAATGTTTGGAATATATGTTTCTGGTGCTGCATGATTGATACCTCTTCGATTAAGGTTTCGCTCAATACACGTTTTTTTTATAAGGAACCTTTGGTCTGAGTTGAGGCTGGAGTTCCTTAATTTTTCAACAAAATGAGGCTGAAAGTTCCTTATACTGTTCCTTGTCCTGGGACATGTATAAAATACTAATTTTTACAGCGAATCCATATAAACTATTCTTCATTTCTAACTTTAAGTATAAATGGAGCCTTTTGGGGAAGAACGATGGGAAATATATTGTACTTCTGTTCCTTTTCCGTACAAACCGTCTTGTTCTTTAAAAAAGAGTTTCTTAGTTTTTCATCCGAGCCTCGACAGTTCCTTAAAGTTCCTTAATTTTTTGGGAATTTTCAGCCTCAAGTTCCTTATAAAGGTGTTCCTTATAAAAAAAAACGTGTATAGTTGTATTTTGATTATGATCATCATGATAGTGGTCATCGTCATGGTCATTATCATCTTCATCATTATTAACATTATCCTGATCTTCATCGTCTTCGTCGTTATCATGTTCACTGTCGTCATAATTATCGTCATTATCATCATCATACTCACCATCATCACCATCATTATCGTCATGATCATCGTCATCATCATCTTGATTATTATTATCATTGTCATTATTATATCTTCATTGTCATGATAATCATCATCATCATCACCATCATAATCATCATTGACATTCTCCTTCTCATCATCATGATCATGATCATGATCATGATCGACATCATCAACCTTATTATCATCATAATCATTATCATCATCATCAATGTCATCATCAACATTATCATCAACGAAATCATCATCATCATCATCATCATCATCATCATCATCATCATAATCAACTATCGTCATCGAAGTCGACAATCATTATCATGATCTTAAACATCTCTTAGATGTTAACATCAAGCAACACGCCAACAGGAAGTTTTAGATAAAACCTGTTGAAGTTGAAGTTGAAGAACTTCGTTCCTCCTTCACAAGCTTACCTAATGTCAAAATCACGAGATCATTCTTATCTCTGTTACAATCTATGTGGCTATGCCTTAGCTGCATGCACTATTGCTTTGCAGTGTCCCTTGTATGTTGCTTGATTTGCGTGCGAATAATCTCTTGCGATCACGCACTTCCTACCACCTTTTATCTTTTACAATTAGTTATCTGAAATAAACTTTTACATCAGATAAGAGCAAATTTCGAATGCCGTAGTTTTGAGATTCATTGAAAACGTAAAATGAAATAAATAACCACAAGATAAGGCATGTGTAAGCGTATTTCGATTTTGCATCGCAATGGGTCAGAATGTAACCAATTTGCCAAGCTTTCCTGTTTGATTAGCCTCCTTTTCGCAATGTGATAGGGAGTTTTCTTTTCACATCAACAACAGCAACACGTTTTTGAGAGGCCAACGGCTAGACTCATTGCATAAGTTCCACTTGTTCTTAGCAACTACGGCTCGTGGGATAAGTCTGGCCAACCGCTACATTAAATTAGGGCTGCACTTCCTGCAAGGAATGTTTTTGTGACGTGTTTTGTAAGCAATGTTTTGTGACGTGGCCTAACGGTCAAACATTGTTTGTAAAGCAAGTCTCAAATGTCGGACCAGCAAGATTTGATCGTCTGGTTTGGGCCTAAGTATCGTTTGTTCATAAAACTTCTGCTTTAATTTCAGCTTCTCTTTCAGATTGGTTCATTTCGAGCCGCATCTGGGTAAAAATTTCGCCTTAGTTCATTGTTTTGGTCTGTTCCTGACGTTCATACTCTGAGGAGTGTCAGATGAAAAAAATCTTATGCCCGAAAATGTTTCCAATTTTGAAATTTTGTACTACTCAAAAACTAAACTTCAGCTATTCAATTTCAAACCATGAGCCTTTATTGGCCTTCATTTATTAGCGAAACCAGTATTCAAATCATACACCAGCGATTTCCACTTGATTTTCCGTAATAAATAGATTCTTTCGTATTAATTAGGCTCAACTCTTCTGAATAATACACAACCTACGCAAGCAGTGGTTTCCTTCATCCGAAGTTAGAACAGTCGGATGAAGTCAAATGAAATTACGGTTTCTGCAGCTAATTGCAATCGGAATTACTTCTTTAAGCCTAGAAACAAAAGTTCTTTTATTTATATTTCCTTAGTAACAAACATGGTACCGAACGATGCTTTCAAACTGACACGTTACGATTTGCCTTCTTGTAAGCCAGGTTGAATTTTCACCGATCAGATCAATTAGATTTTTTTGGATTGGCCAATCAGAATGCAGCCTTTTCATAACGGGTATCATTTAAGCTGGTTTGACTTGCAGTGTGCATGCGGTATTAGACCAGTCTTATGTCGACATTTCGCACAGTCAGAACACGTTGCCGACATGCTAATCGGCGATTTTTTCGAACTAATTTATCGCAACTGAGCCTGAAATAGGGGGCTGGGCTGCTGTTTCCTTCTCCCCCCCCCTCATGATGCTGGTTTTTGAAAAACTATCCTTTGATTAAAGAGACCTGCGGATGACTCACGGTATATAAATGAAATTCAAGTAAACGGAAAGTTTACTAGTGAACGTTGCTGTAGTTTTTCTGCCATTCGTTTCATTTTTTTCATTTTTTCATATTTATACACGAGACGTGTTTCAGCATTATAGCATATAACAAAATTTAAAACCTACTGACAATATTGTTTAGAAAATAATTAACCTAAGTTGCTGCTCTACTAACGGATCGTGTTTGGGTCCTGTGTAAGTTTTAAGAAATACTCTCTAAACCCTGTTTTAAAACGAGCGATTGATTATTTTTCTCTAATGTTGTCAGGGATAGCATACCAGTTTTTAACCTAAGAGAAATGGCAATTTCGCTTTGCATGTTCTAACCTAACTTTGGGAATTTTGTAATCTCCGGGATTTCTGGTTCTATACTCTGAAATCATGGATCTTTCAGTGAACTTATGGCAAAGGCTTTCGGGACCGAGGTCATGCAAGACTTTATATGTGATCACGCCTGACTCGTGTGTTTTTCAAGAAATCACAGTTTCCAAGCAGCCAGTTCGGATTGTTCATTGCCAAATCCCATTTAAGACTGAGATATGATTCATTTTTTAAGGTTTTCCCATTTGAAAGGACATTGATAATGAGCTTTGCATATGATAGTAGTTTATTCACAGTATCTGTTATACACGTATGAATAAACATGCAAATGCATCCTTGAATTTCGACAAGAGTATTCCAGGAAAATCTCCTGCTAATATGATCATTTGCCTGTTTTGACCTGAGCTTGGATCATCACCTTAGCTTTAAGCCCCAATTGTTTTTCTTCTAACCTATAAACAAAAAGTTTTCTTGATATTTCAAAAATCGGATAAGACTGGGTTTCTCTCTACCGAACCAGTAATTTTCTGGATTCTGTAAATACTCAAGGTTCAAAGAGGTGTGTTTTGCTGTCCTCTATTCCAGTGCCCCAGTTTCTAATAACTCCCCTCTCTCCTACCTGTCACCTTCTCCATGAAGCTTTACACCCTTCTCACATTTAATCTTTCAAGTGACCCAACCCCCTCTTTCTAATAATCAACCCACTCTAATATCCCTGCCTCTCCAAAGAACCCTTCTTTCCAATACGACTTCCCACTCACTCAACAATCGTTGCCTTACAATCCTTTATCGCCAGGAAAGTCTCCTACCATGCCTTCCAAAGCTATAATCCCCCTTCTGTCCTTCTCAGACAATCCTCTCGCCATTTCATAATCAACCATTTCAACTGCTCCTCCATATTCTCCATCTGTCATCATCCCCTAACCGTCTCATAAACGATCCCTTCAAGCGACCCTAACTGTCAAGTCATCCTCTCAATAGTTCCCCCTATTCACGTCCCCCTTTCCTTCTCAGATATTCCTCTCATTCTTTCACAATTGACACCTTCAAGAGGCCCTTGTTTTCCAGAAATCTCTCACTCCAATAATCCTTCCTTGATTACGTTCCTCTGTCGCTTTTTCAAATACTTAACCCTCTCACTCTAGTATCCTCTCGTAGGCAAGCGTTTGTTGTAATAACCATTTGACTCTACTAATCCTCGCCTTCAGCGTCCCCCCTTCTCCAATTATCCTCTCGCTCTATCCCAATCCTTTCCCTATTGTAATGTCCATGTATGCATTGAGATATACTCATGTCTATACCTCGCCTGTATCTTCCATCTTACCATATCTTCCAATACTGGTCCCCCCCGCCCAGATTCATTTAGGTTTCTGGTAATTTTCTTCCCTTGTAACTAAACCGAATTTTCCCCATTAATTTCAATGAAAGACAGTTCTAGCATTTGCAAAGGCTACAAGTATATTATTGGAACTGTCTCTATGTTTTGTTCTTTGAGGCCTGAAAATATATTCAAGTCCGTGTTTCAAAAAGCTCAGCTTGTTAATCTGTTTGGAGTTGGCTTTTTTAGAATATACTTTTTAGATATATTGTCTTTTTTAGATATTGCCCCCTTTTTCGTAAACGGCAGCAGCAACCGTATTGAAACGTTTTTCTCATGAAAGTTCCGTAAACACTGTGAAGGAGCATGGTCAATGGAAGGAGTGAACGGTCCCGCACCCGTTGCTTTGATTTGAAGTGCACTATTTTTCTAAATTGCGAGAAACATATTTGGACATAATTGTAATCTTTTCGAAAGAAAGCTCGAAAAAACGCGAAGAAACTGTTCAAACTAGCTATTACTTCAAAAGCCCTATTGTAATTTTTGACTACAACACCTTTCTACTGAGTTAAATGGATTGTTTAAAGTGGACCATATTGGCTCGATTTTTCCATTTTCGTTAGATTTGGATAAATTTATTTAAATACTTAATTTCGCCCTGAAATACATTTAATGGAATTTTGACAGTCAAATTTTGTATCAAATTTTCGCGTTTCCTGGTGACTTTTGAAACTTTTCATGATTAATGTCTGTGTTTTCTCTAAATTTCCTTCCTTTCTAATCAACGAAGCAGTTGAATAATTTCATTTTTATTGACTGCTTCTTAATGCATTTTCCTCATTTTTGGTTTTTAAAGATTCTTTCCAATTTCGCATCGGAAACCAAATTCGACGCCATTTAGAATTACGTACACTCTTTTTTTTTATAAGAATACTATAAATTTTGCCCAGCCTCAATATTCTTAAGAAATTTTCGTTTTGAGCCTGAAGACATTCTTAAAGTATTCTTATTTTTTCAAACATGATATGGTTTCAGGGGAACATAGTTAAAAAAAAATTACGAGCGTAAATGGCGGAGCGAAAGAAAAATTCAACTATTATAACAATAAGAATGTTTTTTAACAATCATGAAGTTTCGTTTTAACATTGCAAAACATGAAACTGCTGAAAAATGAGGCACAAATATGCGAGCTGAGGCTGAGCATATTCTTACAATATTCTTAAAAATTGGATGATTCTGAGCCTCAATATTCTTATAAACTTTATTCTTATAAAAAAAGAGTGTAACATGCTTCGACGTTCGTTAGCAACACCGTGTCAACGTCCGTTAGCAACACCGTGAAACGATTATACTTGATTTTTCAATAGACCTTTTCAAAGAGGCCTGGGTCGGGCGCGATATTTTTTCTGGAAAATGGTAGATATTTCCGAATATTTCCAGTAAGGGAATCCTCTCCGCGTGCAACAACTGGAATTACGATCGTTTAAAGAGATGCTGTGCATCAAATTTTGCTTCAAATTCACCTTAAATTGAAATAAAAATGAAAGAAAGGCTTCCAATCCCACCGTATCTGCACAAGGAGACATTTAGTGACATATTTTCCTGTTTTTGAGTTTCTTGTATCTTGTTTCCTGAATTTAAACAACTTTGAGGATTTAAACGTCCCACAGGGATACAAGCTACTGAGGTTCCACAAGTTCATTCATAGTCTAAATTTGAGTTTTAGTTTGTTTTACATTATTTCTTTTCGATTAAGTTAATCATGATTACCTCTCGCCTAAATCTTTTTGAATCTTCTGCAAACTTAACTCTGATTACAATACTCATCATTTTAAGCCTAGCGCGTTAAGGCTTTGTCGTGAGCCTTAAGACTTAGATGACTCATCATTATCTTATTAAGACCTACAGTTAAGCTTTAACCTCAAAATAAAATCTAACGAAGGATCGGCGCACGGGGGGTTCTTGGCCAAATTTTGAGTAGGGGTGTGTCGCCAACATATTCAAAATGGTACCGTTGGCTAGACTGATTTTTCCGAGAAACTTGTACCCTTGGCTACACGTTTTTTTATAAGGAAAATTTGGTCTGAGTTGAGGCTGGAGTTCCTTAAATTTTAAACAAAATGAGGCTGAAAGTTCCTTACATATACTGTTCCTTGTCGTGGGATATGTATAAATATTCATTTCTAACTTTAAGTATAGATGGAGCCTTTTGGGGAAGAACGATGAGAAATATATTGTACTTCTCTTCCCGTTTTCGTACAAATCGTCTTGTTCCTTAAAAAAGAGTTTCTTAGTTTTTCATCCGAGCCTCGACAGTTCCTTAAAGTTCCTTAATTTTTTGGGAATTTTCAGCCTCGAGTTCCTTATAAAGGTGTTCCTTATAAAAAAAACGTGTAGACTAATTTCTACCAAAATGATATCCTTGGCTACTAATACGCTTGAAATTGTTGGCCCTATAAGTCGGAAATTTTGTAGATCTACTTGTTTCTTTTATTCGTTTCTCTAAAAATGGATCACTTTCCAAGGCTAAAAAGCCGAAATCATGACAATTCTCCATATCAATATTGCTAAATTTGGTACCGCTGGCTTGAGCAGAGTTGTTTAATACTATACCCTTGGCTAGACCAAAATTGCCAAAAAGTAAACCCATGGCTAGACTAAAAAGCCGTAAAATTATACCCTCTAGCGCGGAACATCCCTAGGTACCTTTACTATGGAAGAACCCTCCCCCCGGGGATCGGCGAGATCTATCTCTTTTTTTACGAGGTTTCTTTTCTAATTATTTATCCGGTTTGCTGATGTGTGATTACTCAGTTCTTTTCTTCACCCTAGAATAAATATTCGTAACTTATCCGCTATTTTTTTTAATCCAATCTGAAGAGAATCGTTCTTCTTCAATATTATGGAAACAGTATTAGATTAATTGGTGATACATGGAGTCGTCGGTTTTTTTTTGCTCTGAATCGGCCTTTCAATTTCCTTTCCTCTTCTCATAATAACCCTAATTTAGGCCCAGACAGCTTTGCCAAATCCCGATTGGTAAGCTTTCAACAAGGAAGAAATGTAGGCTTAGGGATACAGAGGACGCGCGAATTGTATGATCAAGGATGAAGGGTGCTTTGCCTTTGCTTTCCTCTTCCTTTTCTCATTATCATCCTTTGATAGGGCCAGACAAAGTTTCATCTAACTAAGTGTCAAGCCTTCCACGGGGAAAAAGGTTGAAAAAGGGATTAAACAGTACATTGTAGTCCAAAGAGGAGGGAACTCTGTCTCCTTCGTGTGCTCAATAATCGTCGAAGTTTAGTTTTTTTCCCTTTGTAATAAAAACCCTAATTTAGGCCCACTGCTGTTTTGCGTCACGAGCGGTTAGCGTCCCAGTTCACTGAACCATTCGAGTCTCACGGAATAAGGGTGAGATTTCCTACGAATCGAAATCGTAATTCGGTTGACCTGAGGCACCTGCCATACGCGAGCCATACGTTCAGGCCTACCGGAGCCGGGAGCTAATGTGACTGTTGTTCCCTCGCTTTTCAAGAGAACGACAGAACAGTGAACATTTGATTTCGCATAACACCTAAACTCGTCCCCAGCGTTCAAAGGACCGTTTAAGTAAACGTGTTTAGCAATACATTTATCTTTTATTGCAGCCTTGTTTGCTGAACAAGATCTGGACGACTATGACATCATATACCCCTCACTTGTATCAGAATCAGGCGATTTCATTTCTCATGGAGTACACGAACAACACGTCAACCGAATACGACGCTCATTGGATAAAACAGACCAATCAAATACGAGTACACAGCAGCCATTGTTTTATAAATTGAAATTGAACTCAACTGAAATTCACCTCAACTTAACTATAAATGAAAATCTTGTTTCGGCTGGGTTTGTTATTGAAAGAGAAAGCGGAGCAATCGTACATCACTCGACATCATGTTTATATCAAGGCCATATTGCGGGGCAGGAAAATTCTATTGTTGCAATCAGTAATTGCGAAGGATTGGTAAGTGTCTATATCTATTCAGAGTCGCTTTGAGTTCTTGACATGAGTCCTAGTTATAACTACAACCTTCTATAGTTTGTTGTTGTTGCTGTTGTTGTTGTTGTTGTTGTTGTTGTTTTTGTAGTTGTTGTTTTTGTTTTTGTTTTTGTAGTTGTTGTTGTTGTTGTTTTTGTAGTTGTTGTTGTTGTGGATCAACTCTTCATCACTAAAAATACTGTTTATATCAAGGCCACATTGTGCGGCAGGCGAATTCTTAAAAGGACTGGCAATGTTCCCTGTTCATAGTCTTTTAGTTTCTCCAGGCTTCCGACACCTTAGCTAGCTGGGTGAGATTACGACGCCACAGCGCCTTCACATATCAGTATTCGGCAGACCATTCATCGCAGTAACTGCCTTACTGTGCTTGAATTAGCTGTTGCTGTTGTTGTTTTTGTTGTTGTTGTTTTGATCATCTCAAACTGAAACTCGTGAACTACAGTTTTTATAAATAAACAACTGGACTTTTGGTCCAGCCCTCAAAGTTGCTTAAGATATCTGGTATTTCAGCCCTCACAAAATGACTTGTTCCCCCTAAAAATTCTTATTTTGGGTCTTTTCTTGCTTTTCGATGTAATTGACAAGTTTGCAACGATGTTATTTACAAGGGAAGCTTTCTTACCCAAAACGTTTAGCGAAATGCCAGGCCTAGTTGCTTATTGACCAGTTGCTTATTACAAAAAAGGTGTAGGCCAGTTGCACACCAAATTTCGCCGCGTCTAGTCAGATAGATTGGATAGAACAACATCATACTAAGTAAAATTTCTCTAGTACACTTTTTTTTCAATAGCAACTTGACTTTGGTCCAGCCCTCAAGACTTAACATATCTAGGATTTCAGCCGTCACAGAATGCCTGGTACCCCCTAAAACCTCTTATTTTGGCTCTTTTCTGGCTTCTCAATGTAACTGACAAGTTTGCAAGGATGTACAGTATAAAGAAAGCTATTTTACCAGAAATTTTAGCACAATCTCAGACCTGGTTGCTTATTGAACAGTTGCTTATTAAAAAAAAAGAGTGTAGCGGAGGTTCTTAAATTTTGGCCGTCTCAGTCATAAGCAGTTTCTTTTGAGTAAATTAGATGGAGAGATTATGGATTTTAAAGGGTGTATCTCACAGCCATTGGCTTTGAAAGTATTTAGTAGGTTTAACATTTAATCTCTCAAAACACACAGGGAAAAGCTGGAATTTCAATCATCATCAAGAACGGGTTGTTTCACATAGGCATTGAATACTTTAAACTAACATATTCATTGATCCCACGATACTTCGTCTTAAGTATCCAAAACAACGAGGATGTGCCATGAGAAAGTTGTGTTTCTAAGCGGATTAACAGAGCTGGATCAACCCTCAACCAATAACATATGTTTTAAGGCCATGAGAAGACGCTACACGTAATTTTTTTATAAGAAACTCTTTATAAGAAACCCAGAATCTCGAATGGCGAAAAATTTAAGAAACTCCAGTACTGGAATATTTTTGTGTAGGAAACTTTTCACCTCAGACAGCGAAAAATTTTCTTTGAATTCCCATTTTTCGTCTGCGATAAAGCATTTCTGCGACAAGCAGGCAAACAGGAAACCCATATGCGTTCAAATACGATCGATAAATGGGTTTGGAACATCGTTCAGATAGAATAACTATGTTGCAAATAAAGATATTCAAGAAACTCGTAAGAAATTTTCAGTACTCAAAATTTTAAGAAGGTTATAGTACTGGATCAATTTTTTAGTTTCTTATAAAAAAATACGTGTATACGTACACGCCTTTCTTAAAAACTATGGCATTTTACGGCCTATGGGGTGTTTCTTATTTTGTCTTTTTCATTTGTTGTATTTTCACCGGGTTTCATGTATCAAAATGTTTTCTTTTAGCAAGGTATGGTATTGACCGATTTCGGTGAGGATTACATGATAGAACCGGTGCTCGGTTACAAACAGTCCGGAAAGAAAGCCAATCCGCATTTGGTATACAGGGCTGATCATGTGAGAAAAGCAAGAAGTGTTGGGTCTAGAAAAGACCAGTTGACATGTGGTATTTCAGGTAATAAGTCTATTGATAGCCTTAGCCATTCCCAATAATTCAAAAATATTAGTTTGATATCCTTACGTAATCTAATCATGTTCAGTTTTTTAGCCTCCCCCAAACTGAGATCTTTTCCGACGGTCGTGATTTGGGGGCCCCCTGAGCTCTCCCTAAGCCCCCTCTCGAAATCACTTAAAGTTGCTGCTGCTAGAAGTCGACTAATTGATGTACTTGTATCGTATTGCTGGAAAAGGGGGAAATTAGAAGGCCCCTGGAAAGCTCTGGGAAACGCACGCGTTGAAAAAAATTTTCAATTTCCCCTGGGAATCAGCCACAAAAGTGCTCCAGTTAAAATAATGACTTTGTATGAAAAGCTTTCGAGTAATTTGATTGGCAGGCGCCCTCGGACGCCGCGGAAAAGTTGAAGTCGATCCGACTTTCAAAACGCGCGTAGCGGAGCGTCCAGAGGCCGCTGCTGTTACAAAAAACATTAAAAATACAATGGCCGCTCCGCTGCGCCCTAAAAAATCAGCTTAGTGGAAAACCAGCTTTAATGCGCCATTGAAGACGATGATTTAACTCCAAATTTGCATAGCAACTAACTGTGACCCATAACCAAACCTATATTAGCAAAAATCAGGAATATGAATGATGTTTGATTTTGAAAACAGTATATCACTGTTCTACTTTGACTTATTTTTAATAATTCAACAGATAGTTGAAGGAAATCCTCAGCGTGTGCTAAGAATACGATTAGTCGTCTTTATCCAAACATTTAAACTTGTTTCCTGGCTAATTTCGACCAGTAAAATAGATTACGCAATCTCACAGTCAAGTCTTCTTGTTGAATCAGTAATGACACAGTCAGAGAACTTTCTAACTGGGTTTCTTTGTCGATTTTGTTTGAGTATTTGGAAACAATGCTTCACTGTAAAGGCCTGGCTAAACTAGGAGGCGCGACACTGACGTCCCCTCGGTGTCTCCCAGTTTAGCCACCTCGGAAAAATTGTAGGGTGCGAAAAAATTAATAGCAAGAGACACGCAAATGTTTCTGGGAGACAACAGAAACATTTCTTGTCACAGCGACATGCAAATGACTCGAGGGACATGTTGCTCGCTTGTCACTCGCATGATTAGCCACCCTGGGAGACATACCGAATACAGTGTCGCGCGCAACAAGTCTAGCCATAGCGTAAAGACACCGAGGGGACATCAATGTCGCATGCGACATGTCTCCTAGTTTAGCCAGGCCTTAAGAGACTGCTTCGGGATTAAATGCAAAACGCTTTGACGCTTCCGTTTGGCACAAACTAGCTTTCAAGAAATTCGATCTTCGTTGAACTACTTAGGTTCTCCAATAGTTCTACACGCTTTTATTTTATGACAATCCTACAATCATGGACAAAATATGTTGAGACAAATACCCACTCATATTGAAGTGGGGTCTGTGTTTGCCCCCCCTCTCCCATTCAATGTTGATCACTTGTTCATGAATTTCCATGACACGATGTTCCCGCATGATGAATCGCTTACTTCGAATGTGAATGAAACAAAATATCCAACATTGAAGTGGGGGAGGGGTGTTAGGTGGGGCAATAAGGGAAATGAACGTACTTTTTCTGAATTTTCTCAATAATTTTGTCCATGATTGCTGCTCAAGGTCTGGTGCTAAAAATCCCCTATTTTTGAGCTGCTCTTTATTCAATTACAGTTCAAAAAATTCCTTAATAGTTCTTAAATCTTAACTGGATGTTTTAGTGTCATGCCTGTTTTAGAGATGCACTTGTATGTGAGCGAAGCTGAAACTATTCAACGAAACATCTCATAAACACAAGGAATCTTGTTCTCGTTTAAAATCCAACATCAAGCTCTGGTCAGCCTACCATTTCGGCAGATGTGTTTTGAAGCTTTTTTGCTAGATCTACCTTTTCAGATTTGAGTCTGTCAAAACAAGAATTTTCCGTAAATGCCCTAATAAACGCCCAATGCGCTTATTTAATTTTGAGGTTTCAGGGGGGGGCGTTTATTAGAGACGGGCGTTTAATAGAGCATTTACGATACCGAAAATACGCCCTTAGCAACTTTGACAGATGTCAAGGCACAAGTCATGGCTCTCCTAGCTGTAGCTAATAGACACCCATAGCTACTGTTGTTAGAATTTATACGGATTGAAGCTTACACCTCTTTCGTAAAGATATAGGATTTTTGCTAATTTAGATTTTGTCTGTCTTTTAGAAAACGGAAGAACGTTACGAGAAAAAGAGATACTGGGAGATCGAGAGAACTTGAGCGAGCCCTAAGGAGAGCATCGAGAAGACAACGTCGCTCTATTTCAAAGGAGCGATTCGTAGAGACTTTGGTTGTTGTGGATAAAACAATGCTGTCGTTTTATCATGGACAAAATCTCGAGCAGTATGTCCTAACCGTTATGAATATGGTAGGTAGTGTTTCTGATACTTGACCATTTTAAAAAGGCCTGGTTCGGCGCGACATTTTTCTGGAAAATGGCGGACATTTTGAGTACGGGAATAACTACGGAAAGTGAGTACGGGAAGTACGGGAATAGCTACTACCTGCGTGCAGCGACCTCGATTGCAGTAACTTCAGAAGAGGTAGGGAAGCAAAGTCTGTTTCAAATTCACGTTTTGTTGGAGTGAAAGTGAAAGAAAGGGTTCAAATCCCAGCTTATCTGCTCAAGAAACATTTCATCAAATATTTTCCTTTTTGTGAGTTACTAACATCTTGTTCTCAGGTTTCTGCAGATATTCCCAACTTTTATTGTCGCAGATTCCATGTCTCTCTTTTTCTTCCGTTATTCTTGAATTTGAAACAAAATTTGCTGCACTACCTCTCTTTAAGCGACCGCAATCCTGGGCGATATATATGGAGAGAATTCCATGCAATCCCGGTCGCTGTATGTAGAGAGGATTCCCCGCAATCCTGGTCGCTGTATGCGGAGAGGATTCCCTTTTGCAAGTTGTCTGCCATTTTCCAGAAAAACGTCGCGCCGACCCAGACCTCTATGAAAAGGCTTATTGACTATTTTTAGTATATCGGCAGATTTAGCGATAAAGAAAGAATTGGTTTTCTCACTTGGACCGGCTGAAACTCTTTCGCCACAATTCAGTTTTTCACCACGCTGTATCCTGTTAGCTGATTGGTGAACGAACACAATGGCAATTCAATTTCACACTGCTAATTGATGCATTTCGATTCACCTTTTGGTATTCCGTCTGTCGTAGTCAGTTTTGTCAGCTTTTTTCTCTCTTTGTATTCTGATGAGTGTCTGACGCTTTTTATTGTAATTTTTAACTTAGGTAAAACTCGAAGGCTAGTAATAATTTCGTTTCTTCTCTAGGTCGCTGCGCTGTATCATGATGCCTCCGTAGGGGCTGCAATAAATATCGTTGTCGTACGTTTATTCATTCTGGATACAGAACCGGTAAGCACTATATGATGATACTGTTTTGTATTCGTAGTTGAGTGGTCATCATCTTTCTGACCATCAGAGACTCAGTAAAAAGGGAGGAAAGCTTTAGGCCAAAACGTGTCTCCAGTTTCACTGAACTCTTATCATAGAGTCGATGTTTAAGCTCCTTGTGTGCACATTTCAAATAAATATTTGCAATTACGTATGAAAAATTATGTTTCACTTTACACATTTCCTTTTTTTCTTTACCAGAGTTGACCATAAATTTCGACTTTTTTATCGCTCTTTTTTATTAGGAAGACCTAAGCATCACCCATCATGCAGATAATACATTAGCAAGCTTCTGTGATTGGTCGAATAAAATAAATCCACGCAGTGAATATCATCCTCAGCATCACGATGTTGCTGTTTTGTTAACAAGGTACTGTTCAAAAATCAAGTTACATAATCGTATCTAGGTTTAGAGACTGCTTAGGCCCTGGACAAATTAACTGAAAATTTCACTGAACATCGTCCAGAATTGAAGTTCAGTGAAAAATCCAGTTCATCTGGCCACATTGTTCAGTCACAGTGAATGTTTGATCGAAGTAAAAATGTTTCGTGAACAAAATTTGTTCAGTGGTATGTTCAGTTCATTTGGCCACTCAATTAAACGGAACATTCATCCGATATACGCATGTGCTTGGCAGAAACTTTGTCAATTCAATTACAAAATTTCGAATTTAGCGCCAAAATAACTACAGGAAAAAGAGGCTGAATATGTTCAGCAAATTTTCAGTGAAATATTCAGTTCATTTGCCTATGGCCTAAAGCAAAGTTTTCCCTATGCTGTCTATGGGAGAATTTACTTGTAGTAAAATTCGATTTCCAAAGTTCCTGTGTACTGTGACGTCTCTTAATTCTCTATTTCTAGATTAGATATTTGTCTTGGTATGAACAAGCCGTGTGGAACATTAGGTTCGTTGATTTGAAAATTTACAGTTTCTATTCTTTGTATCGTTGGCATATAGAATACAAACACCAATGAACAAGGAACAACAGTGAACAGAACCCCAGACATTTCTCAGTTTTATTGCAGAGTGAGGCACGCTTTACTGAAACGACTGCAATTCTGGTCTTTTCAGGTGGAGAGGATTCCTTACTCAATATATCTACCATTTTCCAGAAAAGGTCGCGCCGACCCAGACCTCTTTGAAAAGGTCTATTGTCTGCTCTTGCTAGTTGGAGATACTTCTTGTGGTGCGAAGGGACAATTTATATCTCATTCATGACTTGTATTGAGAGTAAAGAAGAACGACATATGCTGCAAGAAATAAGGAACTTTCATATTTCGGGATGAGTAATCGCCTGTTCTTTCAATAGAGCTTTTGAAAGAGGTCGGCGCGACATTTTTCTGGACGATGGGGGATACCTTAATCTATATTTACGTTAAAGCTTTCCCCTTGATCCCTTGTGCTCCAGTTTCTTTGTTTTTCGCTGTTTGAATCAATGCCTCTTGCTGCTCGTTTTAACTTGTGCATTGCTTATCTACAGGTCTTGCTCAGGTCAATGGGATGTGTTCAAAAGAAAGAAGCTGTAATATTAATGAAGATACTGGTCTCTCTGTTGCGTATACAGTGGCCCATGAACTCGGACACAAGTACGTGTACTTAAGCTCTAATGCTATCAAGCATGCCATACCCTTTTATATTTAATATCATTAGTAGCAGAAAGCGCAGCGTAGCTAATACATTTTTAAGGCTTGAAAATAACAGCCCAAGACGAAAACGGGGCTCCCAGAAAGAAGACCCTAATAACGTTTTCTTTTGCTGCGCTTTGCCATCTTATTCCAAAAGAATTGTATTTGAAGTAATCCCCCTTTATCAGCTAGTTTTAAGCGTGTCAATATTCAAGAAGAAACTCTTCCTTCTTTCAAGAATTTTTTCTTTGATTTCGAAGCATCTCGCTAAGTTATATCTTTAATCTTTCTCGAATCAATGCATCCTAATAGCTGTATTCAATACAGTTGTTTCTACGCTACTTCTTCGACTTAAAAGTTTTTTAGATTCAGCATGGTTGATAATACTTTGTGACCCTATTCGCCAAGCTTGCTCACAAATATTGCATCATATCTTCAACGTTTGCATTAACACTTAAACTGTTTAAATTTTTCGCGTTTGAACTGTAGTTGAAATTAGTTTTTTGTGGCTCAGACAAGAGCCATTATAGCACGAGCCCTATGGGGAGAACCCATCTACTGTAACTGCTGTCTGACTACTGTAACTTAATAATTCGGTGTTTATAACGTTCATTTTTGGCATTCTAGTTTTGGCATGGAACACGATGGCCTAAGCAATCCTTGTAAATACGCAATGAATGATGACAGATATATCATGTCACCATCTCAATCATTGTCAAATCATCCTTACATGTGGTCATCTTGCAGTAGAGCTTATATAAGGAAATTCTTATTGTAAGTATATAATATAAATGCTTTGTCAAAATCTGCCTTTGCTTCTGTAGCTACCACTCAGCTGCCTTTTAACTTGAGCCTGCAAAGCAGGTAGCCATTGATACCAAATCAGCCTTGGCAAGACAATATTCTTCCTTCCAAGAATTCATCCGTGGCCCTGAAATCACGTGAACTCCACTGTGGAGGAGCATCGGGCCTGTCTCATTTTCTGCACAGAGATTCGAAAGTTGAAAAGCAGTTGAAAAGAAATTCTTGACTTTCGCTATCATTAGAGTCCGGGGAAGTTAGCAGGTTAGCTTCCCATGGCATCCCAAATGCCAGCTGGTGGGGGCTTTACCCAAACTGCTTTTGGCAGCCGCTAATTACCTAGCATGGATATTGAACATAGAGTATAAAAGATACTATTAAATTTGATTTCGAAAAACCATATTTTTAAACGTTTAATTTGATTTATCTTTTTCGCGAAAACCAAGGAATTCATATAACCTTAACACAAAGTAGTTTTTACTTTAATCAAATAATAATATAAAAAAGAATAGTGCTCTATAAAATTATGTCCTTTTGTCGTTGTTCAAAGTTAATTTAAAAATTAGAAACCTTCATCCCAAATTGTTTCACTGTATGGATAGTGAATCAGTGCTAACAATATAATTTTTTTATTGGCTTGTGGTGTCGGGAAAATTTTTGAGAATTTTACGTAAACTAATAAAGGTCCACGAATAGAATATTTTAAGCTCGTCATTCTAGCTTAATCTAGTTGTGGGTATGGAAAACTGGAATTTTGAAATTTGGGGTGTTTAAATACAGAATTTTGGTCTTTAATTGGCTACAGTGGATTCTTGGTCATGGAACCCTGATATTTTGGTATTTGTAGTCGATTTTGTATAAAAATTTCACAAGACATTTCCTATCATTTTTGTGACAAATTCAATCAGAAAAACTATTTAAAAACCTCTTGGTTTTCGCGTTTTTTATAAGAACAAAGTTGATAAGAACATAAGACTTCAGGGGCTGGAAAGGTAAGAACATGCTAAGAACATTGCAAGGCTTTGTGAAGCTAGAAACAAATTAGAATTTACATTCTTAAATGGCGCTAGAAAACAGGTGAACTATCAATCATTGTGAATATATGTGACATTATTACATGTGCGTCCCTTTTCGTAGCAATTATCACCCAATTTGAAAAACAACAGCTTTTTAAAAAGCAAGAAAATTAAGAACATGTTAAGAACATTTTGAGCCTTCAAATCGGAAAAATTTAGAACATTGCATGGCTTTCTTCAATTTCAGTGTTCTTATAAAAAGTGTATGTTTGAGTGGCGTAAAATTCCTGCAATATCTCTCTGGTCTTTGTCCTTGGAGAGGATTCCCTTACTCAAGACGGCTACCATTTTCCAGAAAAATGTCGCACCCAACCCAGGTCTCTTTGAAAAGGTCTATTATTGATGCAGGTTCCTTGCCTCTCTGTTTTTCAATCTCGTGAATTTGAAGAAAAATTGCTCGCTACCTCTTCTAAAACGACCGAAATCCTGTTCGTTGTACACAGAATAGTTCCCTTTACTCTAAATTTCCGCCATGAAATATGTTGCTTGCTTCCCTTACTCCATATGCCCGCTATGCAAAATCTCGATGGTATCATGAGGTCTCAGCTAGTGGTTTTTATACATTCATCGATGTACTTTCTCTTGTAGCAAAGGCTTCGGTTGGTGTTTGGACGATGAGCCCAGCAATCACAAATACGAGTTCTCTTCTGTTTTGCCTGGTGTTATATACGACCTTGATCAGCAATGCAAAATGAGACATGGTCGACAATCTGGTGTTTGCCACGTGCAATGGGTCAGTAGATTTGTATTTTCTTGTAATGCTTTGCTGTTCCTCGAAAGGACTTTAGCTCCACCGTCGCTTCGTTGTTTTCAAAGTGTTACTGCAATATCAGTTACGAGGACTTTTCGCAACATTTCGAATCACTTTTGGAAATCTATGGAAATCACAAGTTTATGCCGTTGTACATTTTTTCTTCCTGGGGCATTTTTCAGCATGTCCATTTCATACTGAATTCGTCAACTTGTTCATTTCATGCTGTTGTCTTCTGCATGTTAATTTCGTACTGTATTTGTCAGAAATTCATTTCATGCTTTATTCATTAGCATGTTCATTTCATGTTGTATTCGTCAGCTTGTTCATTTCATATTGTATCCGTCAGCATGCTCATTTCTTTCGGTTTGCGTCAGCATGTCCATTTTATGCTGTATTCATCAGCATGTTCATTTCATGTTGTACTCGTCAGCATATTCATTTCATACTTTATTTGTCAGCACAGTATTCTTAAGCATGTTTATTCCATGCAGTATTCGTCAACATATTCATGACGTACTGTATTGGCAAATTACGTTAATCCAAACATACATGCTTATAAAAACTCACTGTGAAAAGTTTTTTAAAGGGCATTTATCTTCGAAGTTTTTTGAATTTTCTATTCTCACGAATCTAATATTTCAGATTCAAGATGGCGACCCATGCTCAAGACTTTGGTGTCGGTTTGAATATCAATCTACAACAACTTGTGTCATGAGAAATAAACCCGCAGCTGATGGCACCTATTGTAAGCACGGACACGTGAGTAGATTAACTGTTTAATTTTTAGACGCCCTTGGCCATTAAAGCAGCCACTATCATAGCCCATTATGCAAATAGTGAACGCAGCTTATTCAATATAAACTGTATAAATCTTATGCCTTTTTCAAATAAAACTACTTTCTATGCAAATAAATTTAGCTATACTTTCATGCACCTTGGGCCTCTAGACATACCCCTTTTTAGTTTGGGTGTTTAGAAGCAGTCATGGACATAATAGTTTTAGGGTATTTGATGTCTGGAGCTTTTTAGCAGAAAAAGTTTGACTTTTGATGTTTCGCCCGGTTTTTTCGCAATAATTGTTTTTACGGCAAGAGATTTGTCGCAGAAGAGAAATACAATTTTTAGCTGGCAATGCAAGGTTTGAAAAAGTGATGAATTGGGTACGCTGTAGACTGATTACCTGATTCGTAGTTATCGCTATTGAAATAAATTCTAGGGCGCTAAAACTACAAATACAGTTTAAGCGACCTCGGTTGGGTATTAGTCTGGGCCTGATGAGCGACAACTGGGGCTCAAGTCATAAGTCTAGGTACGTTGGTCAACTTGCAACTAGTTTCTCCCTGGGGAAACCCGATTTTCCCTCATAGAAAGCCTTGAGGCCCCGGTCATTTACCTTTCAAAATCTTATTTACTTTTCAGTGGTGCTATCGTGGTAAATGTATTAAGAAGCAGGCTCTCCCACAAGCTGTGGATGGTGGCTGGGGACCTTGGAGTCAATGGTCTTCTTGTTCTCGCACGTGTGGTGGTGGAGTGAGATTTCGAGAGCGACACTGTGACAACCCAGCGTAAGTTCTTACAGTTCTTGTCAGTCACTGTCTTTGTCGATTTGTTATCCCAGGGGCAAAGTAGTGAACCCTTGATTTGGTTGTAGAAGTGAGCGAACTATCATTTTTCTTCGACGCGTTGTTTTGATGCCAGCCAACTCTCATAAAGGGTATAAACACAAAGGCTCGGGCCAAGTCTACACGAGAACGGATCCAATTGGATTTGTACCCGAAAAATTGTTCACATTGGTTTCCCGTTTGCACTAGACTGAGGTGGAGACGCGCTGCTATCTGAGTTCACTTAGGGTAGCACTTCAGTGTATGTCTTGATTGCTTCCAATGCTTTCCTAGAATATATAGCTTTAGAATTGACTACATGGAACGATATAGTATACAAAGTGTCGCACTTATTTTGTGTAGGCCTATGCCTATACTTTGTAGAAGGCTCCTGTCTTCTTGTCATCCGTTGTTTAAGCAGTCGAGCCTTGATGGGTTGGCAAAGTTATCAAACTTTGCCGTCGTCTACAAATTAAGGGATTTTATGAAAATGAAATAGTATTTATTAAAAGTAAAAAAGTTCCAGAAAAGGAATGCTTATTGCAGTTTAGGACCTGGCCTAATGACAAAACATTTTTCGTCAAACTTTGGGAATTTGCTTATTAAACAATGTTTGAATGCTTGTCCACGTCACAGAACAATGCTTGACTTACACAAATGTTCGACAAGCATTGTTAGCGACATGGCCAAACAGTAAAACATTTTTCTTGAAATCAAATTTCATATGTTTGACAAACAATGTTTGATCGTTTGATGGAATAGGAAGATTTGATCTCGTACGTTTAAGTTGATCGTGACCACAATGAATAATTTCTGCTCGAATCTTGGCAAGAGTAGAGGAAATTACTTGATTAAATACCTCCTAGAGCAGATAAAGTGACTCTTGAAACCTTTCTTGCACTTTATTTTTCATTTTACGTGAATTTGAAGCAAAATTTGCTGCAACATCTCGCCCGAAATGACTGCAACTCTGGTCGTTGCACGTAGAGAGGATTCCCTTACTCAATGTATCTACCATTTTTCAGAAAAATGGTGCATCTGCCCAGACCTCTTTGAATGGTCTATTTTACGCAGATTTTCGTAAATTCTTTGCCAGATATAGATTTTGATCCAAATTATTTTTATAGTCCGCGAAATGGTGGCAAATACTGTCTTGGAATATACAAGAAGTACAACATGTGTAACAAGAAGGTGAATGTTAAAATAGTTATTGCCGTTTACTTTTACGTGGATTTGTATTGGGTTTCGGATGGAGAATTGGTTTAAAAATTCATGAAATATCAGCCTTAGTATAACGGGAGACCTTGTACATAGATTTTTTTTATTTTTTAGACATGCCCTGCCAAGTCAATTGGATTCAGAGACTTGCAATGTCGCTATTACGCCATGCATGTTATACCAAACTACATCGACTCAAGAACAAGAGTAGAATCTGTTTATCTACCACGTAAGTCTCTATTTTAAATTGACTGTGCTTAGATCTTGCTCCTATGAATGATCTGAGTTGTTTCAGAGATATCATAATACAGGGTGTTCCAAGAAAAAGGAACCGGATAAAGAAACCTCGTGCTGAATCCAAAATTAAATTTTTGAGCATGAAGTTTGGTACTCATGTTTTTGAAGGAATAAGAATTATGCTGACATCAATTTATAATGCTTTAATTCATGGATAACAATAGGAAGAAACAAACTTTGGACAGAATTTTTTTAGTCAACACACAGAACAGTCAAATATGTACTTCTTCGAAAAAGCACAACTCTCCATCAACAATTTTGAAAACAATTTTGGCCGTCTAAATCAATTATTTTTCAGACCCTTGGCCTGAAATAACTAATGGTTGTAAAGTTATATAATACCCTTGCTGTAACTTATCCCAGCAACAGAAAATCCTCAATTGCATGAAATGTGCATACAGTTTGTGCAAGTGCTTTATTTATCAATATTCATTACAGCGTATTTTCGGGAAGATGAAATATAAAAACTTCTCCTTTTACTCACAAGAGTGTATATACACAGGAAGTATTATGGCAAAATTTTATTGGCCTTGAAGCTTTTGTTCGCAAATGAAAACAAATTTCTAAAGAGGGTTCCTTTTTTCGGAACACCCTGTAATTATTGCAAGGAGCTACAGTGCGAGCACAGACCCTTTTACGCAGGTCCACGTTGGTTACTCTAGGCATCGATATTTCATACCCCTTCCTCTCAGAAGTAGCTACCTCCTTGTTCTTCGAATGCAAATGCGGTATGATTCTATACCAGATTCATTTGCATTCTTGTGAAGGTATCGTATTTTTAATAATTAGCCATTAATGTTTGAACAGAAGAATTTAATCATCAGTCATTCAAAAAATTATTTCTCCAATTTAGACAAACCATGCGAGTTGCACTGTCGAAACCGGGGGTATTTCCATTCAATCAAAGTTTCAGAAGAAGTTATCGATGGAACCCCCTGTAGAGAAGGCAGCAACGATGTCTGTATCAGTGGAAAATGCGAGGTAAAGTTTTTTAGTAAAGTTTTGTTCAAAATACTTCATTCAGATACTGTAAAATACTAAAAAGCTGGTAAGGTATTGTATGGTATGGTAAGGTATTGTATGGTATGGTATGGTATGGTATGGTACCTTATAGTATGGTGTGGTATGGTCTGGTATCAGGTTTCATTGTATGGTATTGTATTGTATGGTATGGTTGGTATGGTATGGTATGGTATGGTATGATCTGTTATGATTTAACATAATATGGTATGGTAATGTATGTATAATGTAGTATGGTTTTAGGTATGGTGTGGTATGATATAAGTATGATATGATATGGTATGGTTTGGTTTGGTATTGCTTGGTTTGGTATTGTTTTGAATGGTGTATGGTATGATATGTGGCATGGCTTGGTACGGTATGGTGTAGTTTTGTATGGTATGGCATTCTTATTGCATGGCACGATATGGTATGGTAATGGTATGGTATGGTATATTATGGTTTTGTCAAGTACAGGTTAAGTCTAGGAAAGAACAGCATGGAATAATGTTTTTAGCATATTTTGAGAAGGGTGATAAGATGAAAGAGAATTTGATGGTAGACCCAGCAGATACTGAATACCCAATTTCAAGACGTAACTATGGTTCTTAAAAAAGGATGTAGTTCTATACAGTATTTTATAGTATCGTCTTGTATTTGAAATCGGTTTGAAATGTATCATTTCATTTGTTTCAGCCTGTTGGTTGTGACTGGGTCCTTCATTCCAAAGCCAGAGAGGATAAATGTGGTGTTTGTCATGGAGATGGATCATCATGTGAAACAATTAAATCTCAATTCAATAAAACATACCTATCTCGTGGAGGTAAGCTGTACCTACGAAATTTAATGTCCGATTTTTAAGGTTGAAAATAGCAACGGTTAGTATGGTTGTGGATTGCATTTATACATCTCACGCAAAGAGGAGCTTTGCCATAGTACCTCTCAAGCAAAGCCTGGGGCGTAGTCTAGTCCTAGACCAGGGATCCTAGACCTAGATTCTTCCAAGATCCTTCGTACGTGGTAGGTCAGGAGATCCTAAGACCACGACTATGCACCTCTCACGCGAGTGGTCCTAGAGATGCAATTTTCTACCTTGCCGACGTGGATGTGTGGTAGTACCACCGATTTCAATTTGAGGAATAAGCATTCTAGCTTCGGTCATAGCTAAACTGGTTAGAGATGCTGGTAGGAGGTGGATGTCCTGAGAAAAAAATGAAAAGAGGGTAGGAAAAAATGAAAAAAAAACATATTTTTCGTTAGAAGCTCGAAAATACACACATTTTGTATAAGAAACATCTTTATAATAAGAAACAGCACAAGCTGGTCTTGTAAGAGTCGAGTAACTCTTCTTGAATCATCAGGGCAACTAAAATCTGATAAACCTTTTCCTTTAAGGCTTCATGATTAATGTCTGCAGATAATTTTCAAACAGTAATGAACAAATGAAATTTGTTGCTATGAGACCCTTTTTCACAACTCTTCTTACTCAAAAATGGTGCAGTTGATGTTGCTGAAAGTTACGTACAGGATTTTAGGAAAAAATTCGCGGAGGAGTCCTTAATATAATATAATATTAGACTGATTATTTCTCTTCCTTTCTGACACTTTTGCTTATTCTACAGAATACGTCGAAACAGCTTTCATTCCTGCCGGAGCAAGGTATATCAGAGTTGAAGAGGTCAGCAGTGCTGCGAATTATTTGGCATTAAAATCGTCATCAGGGGTTTATTATTTGAATGGACATTGGAATATACAAGATACTGGCAAATACGATGCTGGAGGAACGAAAGTTTTCTATGCTAGAAGGAATCAGAAAGATCAACTCAGGGCGATTGGACCGACAAAGGAAGATCTTCATGTACTGGTAGGTTATGTAGAAATATTGTTCTTGAGTTTTTCAGTTGTATTGACTAAGTTCCACGTTTTGTAGAATACAATTAGAATTCTACTAAGCTAAGTGAGAAATAAGTATTGTATTCCACGCTACTCGAGTAGGTGTGGCTGGCGTAATAGATGATTTCTCGCAGTACATTGCAAAGATGCTTGTTCTTAGTATCTTGAAAGCAAACAATATAGCTCTTTTCTCTCCCCTTCTGACTAATTAATACAAGCAAATATTGTTCAAGACCTGAAGATGAAAGGGATGAAAAATTTGAATTCAAACAGACAGCGTTTTCAAGCCTTCCTAGAAGTCGCGGTTCAGGTACCGGCTAATTTCAGCAATGACAGCTCCAACGTCTGATGCTATATTGTAATTATCTCAATTCAACTATGGCGTAGCGATTTTCAAAGACAGATTTACTCGAAAAAGAAAGTAACTCCAAGAAACTTCAAATTCTTTCGGTGGACAATGTGTTTCAGGCTTTTCTGGATTGTCTTTGATCTCCTGTCACGATCACCGTGTGATAGGGCCAGAAATTTTCTCCTACTTCACCATACTATTGTCTCAGTTGCCTACGGTTTATAAAATTTCTTAGCCTTGCCTTGTTATCAATAGAAGGCTGTTTTAGCAACAGGACCTCACAAGTCACTAAGACGTCTGTAGCAGAAAAAGGAGCTGGGCACTAGTTAATGTCCCACGCCTTTATATTTGACGTTCTGGCAACAACGTCATCTCGCATGTTTTCACGTTCTTGTTAGAACGCCAAAATTTTGCAAGGCAAACTCAGCGACCAAACCCGCTGAAAATGGTCTGTCTATAGTCTATTAGAAATTATCGTGAAAACTGCGAAAGAAACCAATTAAACAAACGTTGGTCTGTAAGACTGATTTCTCTATTTAGGCATGCAATTAGGCCCTAGAAGATCAGTATTTGCAACAATGCAATCGCAATAGCACATTCATCGAAATAGACGGCATCATCGTACCCGTTTATGTCCTGCTAAAACAGCTTAGTGACTCTAATGACAACGCTTCAGGAGGGGATGTTTGGGGGGGGGGGGTCTGGAAACCGTAAAACCGCTCAAAATTTGCCCAAAAAGCGTAAACCATGCAATATATTGAACAAAACTCTTTGGCACAATGTCAAGTCTCCGTTTTCACAAAAATTGCATAGAATCTATTAAAACTCTATGTTAGTCAACTTTACTGTTTACTGTACGTTTTCATTGCGGGCTAACCTGTAGCTTTACTGAGTATCTGCATTCAATATCAAACGCAAGAAACTTAATCAAAGCCGGAAAAATTTTCTAGAAATGCCGTAAAATCGTTCATCGACAAGATTTTCAAAACCGAAAAACCGCGTTATTTTTCGGAAAAAGCGAAAACCCAAGCCAAAATATTGGCAAAACCGTAAAACCCTAACACCCCACCTTCAGGCTTTAGCTGCAGAAACTATTTAGCTAGTTTTTCGTTTTCGTATTCTACCGTTCGCGTGTTTGATAAATGACAGAACTGTCTTTCTTTCGCATTAGCTCTTTGTGCAAGGACCTAACCCTGGCATCAATATTGAGTTCACGATTCCAATAGTAAACGGAACTAGGAAAGAAACTTCTTATATCTGGAGATATGGACCTTGGACTGAATGTTCTGCAAAGTGTGGTGTAGGTAAGCAGTTTATAGTAAAATCTACTAAATAAGAACCTTGACTGAGTAAGAGCTCTTTGTGCAAGGACCAAACCCTGGCATCGATATATAGTTCACGATTATAATACACTATTTTTTTTATAAGCAACTTGGGATTTTGGTCAGATCTCAAGTTGCTTATTTTTTAGCCAAAATCTGGACCTAAAGTTGCTTAATAGTTACTTAATTTTATTATACGTAAGAAGGAAATAAGATTTACGCCCTTCGTCCTTCTTTCCTTTCTAGTTTTCTTTCTTTTGTTCTTTTGTTTTTATTGCTTTTTGAGCAATCTTTTTCTATTTTTGTGATAAATAAAATTTTTGTGTTTCTTAAGATTATATTTGTACAGAACTAAAGTTGCTCAATAATTTTTCAAATCCTGTTCAGTTGCTTATAAACGAGTTGCTTATAAAAAATCATATACATAAGCCTCTTACATTTGGAGGTATTGACCTTGGATTGAGTATTCTGGAAATTGTGGTAAAGGTATACCGTATACCGAAAGAACTAACGGATAAAGAACCGATGAATACAGTTGAAACAGATATGATGTTGTGACGTCCACACATCACGTGAACAGTTGATTGACATGAATTGTTTATGTCATGTGAGTGGAAAGCAGTCTAGAAGTCCAGCGATCAGGGAAAGTTCTTGTGTTATTATGTTAGTTTAGGTATATAAAGATACGCAAACGACCAGTCTCTTATTCATATCTGCACCTAAACATAATAACCCACATAAAAGAAACTTTTGATTAAGAATTTCCAGGCTGATTTTCGTCTAGTTAACTTCACTATAAATATGAACCATTCCAGCCTTGCAATTAAACAGGTTCTTATACAAAAACTAACTAAATCTTACAGTCCTTGTGCAAACCCTGGTATTTATTTTAGATAATTAAAATTTGGTAGACTACACTTATTTTATATGGATTTTGTCACTTAAGTTGCTTAATTTTTATATGACCCCAGCCTTGGTTGCTGATTAACCGGTCGCTTATTAAAAAATCAGATTTTTTCTCTGGATGGATAAATTACTCTGTGTTTCTGAAGACTTGGTCTTTGACAGCAGTGTCTGATACCTTTACTGTTTTCTTACAGGTGTAAAGAAAGCCATTCCTGAATGCATTGAAACTAAATCAAACGCTCCTGTCGATGACATATATTGTGACATGGAAAAGAAACCGAACAAATTGGAGAAAGTTTGCAATCTCAAAATCTGTCCTCCAGAGTAAGTTAGTTTTGAAATAAAATTACACTGAAATTTGCGAAAGCACACACTCATAAGCTAAACTAGGAGACATGCCGCGCGCGACATTGTATTCGACGTGTCTCCCAGGGTGGCTAAACATGCGAGTGACAAGCGAGCAACATAACATATCCCCCGAGTCATTTGCATTTCGTGGAGACAAGAAATGTTTCTGCTGTCTCCCAGAAACCTTTGCTTGTCTCTTGCTACAAATTTCTTTTTCGAAGTGGCTTAACTGGGAGACACTGAAGGGACGTCAATGTCGTGCGCGACATGTCTCCTAGTTTAGCCAGGCCTTTAGGTGCCTAATTACCATCCCCCGCTAATTGATTTTTCGACAAATTTTCAGCCCGCTAACTGCTACCTTCTCTGCAATAATTAAGGCCCTTCGCCAAACGATCAAATCTTATTGGTCAAACATTTGAGATTTCCTGCAACGTTTGACCGCGTCACAAAATTGTTTGAAAGGCAAAAATAAGTTAAATGTTTTGGCAATGTTTTTGCAATAGTTCAATTGTGGGACACAAACAAATAATGTTTGACAACCAATGTTTTGTGGCATGGCGAAGCAGTCAGAGATATCTTAGCGCATTGGCCCAGCTCCAGTCAGCTAGCCTCGTGTAATCAGGCCCTGACTATTCTTTGTTTTCGTTTTCAGATGGTGGACCGGATCTTGGCAGAAATGTTCCAAAAGTTGTGGCCGTGGTGTGCAACGGAGATCAGTGTTTTGTGTTCGAAGGTTAACAGCGGATGAACAACTTGCCTTACGTGATGAAAATTGCTTTCCTAAGAAGAAGCCGAGAGCAAAGAAAATATGTTTCAGAGGAAAATGTAAAGCGAGATGGGTTACTGGAAAATGGGGCAAGGTTGGTTCTATATAGCTCATTTGCATAATTTGTTGTGTACCACGTACACTGCATCCCGTATATTGCATCGCCTTAGGCCCTTAACCTTACCTGGTCAATCGATCAAACAATTGTTGGTTAAACATCTGAAATTTGCTTTTCAAGCAATGTTTGAATGTTTGGCCACGTCACAAACACTGCTTCATTAATAGAAGTTGCCGAGCAATGTTTATAAAAAAGTTCATAAACATTTTGTGCTTGACACTAGCACAGGATGCTTGATGAGCAATGTTTTACGATGTGGCGAAATGGTAAAACATTGTTGGTTAAACATCAGAAATTTGCTTTTCAAGCAATGTTTGAATGTATGGCAACGTCACAAACACTGCTTCATTAATAGAAGTTGCCGAGCAATGTTTATAAAAAAAAGGTTAAGCATCTTGACACTAGCAAAAGATGCTTGATGAGCAATGTTTTGCGACGTGGCAAAACAGTAAAACGTATTCCTTGGCAAGAAAATTTCAGATGTTTGACAAACAATGTTTAATCGTTTGGCTAGAGTTTCCCGTTTTGCAGACCGTGGTCAAACGAACAAACATTGATTGTCAATCATTATAAGTTTGCTTGTAAAACACAACGTTTGATAGTTTTGCCACATCACTAAACATTTCTCTTCAAGCATTTTTTGCATGATCTAAGCAGGAAATTCTTTTACGTTTTATTAGAAGCATTGTTGAGGGAATTCTCCTTGTCAAGCAATGTTTTGGACCTGACAAAGCGCTCAAACATCGCTTGTAAAGAAAATCTTCTGTTTGACCAAAATATTTCTTAGTTTTGTCAGGGCCTTACATAACATTATTTTAAATTCAAACTCAATGTCATTTCATTGTTTTTCGTCGAAAATTAGCAACACTACATTGCATTTCACTATATTACGTAAAGTTACTCTGATTAATTCTGCATTACATAACGTTACGTTACATTGCAATCTACATTGTGTTATATAGAGTAACATTAATTGCCTTTACATTACATTAGGTTACCGTGAAATCTACTTCGTGTGACTTAATGTTACCTCAGTTACATTACTTGCGCGTGATTGAAACGCAAGACTACTTTGCCTTGTATAGTACCCTCTTATTTGTCAATCACTTAGTGAAATCTTGTTTTTCACACACGAATTGAAAGTCGTATTGATATTTAAGTGGAGCAGTTGTAGTGAAATTCATTAACAAAGTACACGCTTTTTTATAAGGAACCTACCTCAAGGCCTAGTTCTTAAAGTTCCTTATTTTTGGACCTCTTTTGAGGAAATTGTAGTTCAACAAGTTTCTTAATAGTTCCTTAATTTTAACTGCACGTATAGTGGTCTTGACAATAAAAAAGAGACACTTGCATGCGAGCAAAGCTCGAGACTAGTCAAGGAAACATTTGATACATGTGTAACGTACAATTTATGTGATTTTCGACTGCAAATGAATGGAACCGGCTTTCTAATTCTTGGTTATTTGCAGTGATAATAGCATTCGCCATTGAGAAGTTTAGTAGTATAAGTTCTTTAAATTTTTGGGCCTTCTACATGTAGGTTCCTTATAAAGTGGTTCTTTATAAAAAAGCGTGAAGCTCGCCTCATTGAAGAACATCTCACTATCCAAGTTAAACCAGAGAGCTTTAGCTGAACGTAGCTAACAATGGCAGGGTTTTTAAACATTAATAAATGGCCACTGTTATTTTTGTTCGTTTATCTCGGAGAAAATAGGTATCCTGCTACTTGACGCATAAACATTTCTCTGTCTATTAGTCCTCATTAACACTAAACAACGGTTATTTTTCTTTTTTCAACAGTGTTCAACAGGTTGTGGTTTAGGAGTACAAAGAAGATACGTCCAATGCAGCTCTTCAAATCTCAACATGTGCAGAAATTTCCCTAAACCAGCAGATGTGAGGTTATGCAATGGAACGCAGTGCCCGCACTGGATTACTGGAGCCTGGGGACAGGTATGTATTTTTGCTTTGGCTAGACTTGTTATATAAGTCGTTGTTTTCGATCCTTAGGCCCTGGCCAAACGATCAAACATTGTTGGTCAAACATTTTGAAATTTGCTTGTCAAGCAAAATGTTTTACTGTTTGGCCACGTCCAACAACATTATAGCGAACTGCTATTGTTGTTGGCCTAGATTCAATGAGCTGAAGCTTAGACTTGTAATAAGTATAAATTCTAATACAACGCTCGCTCAATTCCTCTAGTAGCATTAGGCCATGCAATTCAATTAAGCAATTTTAACTGTTGTTTGTTGCATTAGGTTTGCCTTGTTCTTTGAAATAGGCAATTAGTTGGACTTGTGTAATGGGTCTATGCCTTGGTAATCACTTTAGCTGGGTAATCAGCGCCTTGCAAGAATTAGAACGTTCGTTTGAATATCAATTTTTTCAGTGGAATTGACGTACCTAATAACCTCATGAAATCTAAATCTTACACTATCTATACTGATATTAACCCTTATTAAACCATCATTACTGATATTAACCCTTGTTAAACGTATAAAAATTAAGAAAAATCAAAAGATAACTGTACAGTCTTTGAAAATCAAACTTTCTCGAATGTTCTTGAAACCTAACCATTTTGATTTCAAGAAACCGATTCCTACTTTGAAAGAACAATAATTCAAAAATTTTTGATGACTCGATCGAAAGCCCATAGTATGCCCCATGTAAACATTGGCAACTTTCCTTGCCATAGTAGCCCGAGAGAAATACAGTGCATTGTGCTTTGAATCTTTTTTACTTGCAGTGTAATACAAATTGTGGCATTGGTATACAAATGCGATCCGTGGTATGTTTTGATGGTGCAACAATGAAAGAAGTCTCAAAAAGAAATGTAAAAGAGAAGTTAGGCCAGATGATAAAGAAAGTTGCTATACAAGGAGATGTCTAGAGTGGAGAACCTCAAAGTGGACACCGGTAGGCTTTTTCAGTTCCCAATATTTGAGATCCGCAAGTCTGCCAGCTATCAGACGCAATTCCGAGTCTACCAATTCAAAATCACTTCTTAAATCTCTCACATTTTCCCTACATTGAATAAAACTATTTTCATCATACAGTTGACATCCGCTATCTCGAACTCTCAAGGGAAACTGGAATTTGTTCGAGATAGCGAATGTTCGAAATAACGGATGCCTCAGATAAATATTAAAAATTATAGTTTTTAAGTCCGAAAAGGAACCCCTATTTACATGCAGGGTTACTGATTCCAAATTTCATCAACCAAGTCTGGTATTTTTACATAGGAGTTAAAGCTCATCTGCGTTCATCCCTACTATTGGTGAAATTGAGATAATGACGATGCAGCACATCTCGACAGAGAACAGCTTCATCTATTTTATACATGGGCAGCATATCACTTAGCTGCTGCCATTCCCGTTCCGCTAGGCGAACTTATACATACTTTCAGCCTGTCTCTTTATCCAGTTCAGCAGAAAATTTGGCAGAGTTCGAGATAAAGAGCAGGTTTTCCTACATGGGAAATCGAAAATGGTTAGAGGCAGCGAATGTTCGAGATAACGGGGTTCGAGATAGCGGATGATTTTTCTATGTAAACCCTTATACCAAAACGAGGGGAAATGGAAAATCATTCGAGATAGCGAATGTTCGAGATAGCGGACAGTCGAGATAGCGGATGTCAACTGTATATCAAATAATAATTGGACAACCTTCAGTAAAACTTGTCCGAATTGGGTATCCCCCAGTCCGTCTTGATTGTGAGTTGTATGAGTCCCACTTTGATTGCTGTTGTTTTCTCGAGATAAAAGGGCGAATCTCATAAGGAATCTTTGTGTAGAGCTTCGACAGCGCAGCTGCTTGTAATTTGCTATGTGGACCAACAATTTTTCAGGCGACTTCAAATAATTTAGTGCACTTTCGATGCACTGTTCAAGCGATTTATCAACTTTTGTTCAATAAAAGTCCAATAATGGGAACATTCTAAAATTCAAGACAAGTATGCTAATAGAAGAGCAAGAGCCAGAAACTAAGATCTGTAGCTTTATATTTAAAAAATGCATGTGAAAATAGTGTATTGTCCAAAGTCATTAATTTGATTTAGTAAATCTCATACATCTTTTATTCTGTTTTTTTTTTTGTTTTTGTTTTGTTACTGTATTTTTTTCTAACTTTTAATGTAACTTTTTTATGTTCTGTTTGTTTGCCAGTTTTGAAGCGTTCTAACAGCGCATCATTCGCGTTGTAAATTCAATTCACTGTGCTCGAAATGCGCTCTATGGACTTAGCCTAAACCTAATCCTACATCTTGTTGTCTTTTCAGTGCTCACGAACTTGTGGAAATGGTACACAGACAAGAAGAGTCAGCTGTCCTGTCCGTGGACGATGTCACAAAAATGAGCGACCTGCGTCAAGAAAAACATGTCAAAAACAAGCTTGTGCAATTTGGAGAACTGGACAATGGGGAGAGGTAAGATCCATTATGTTATATTCTAAGGCATTGGCAAATCGATCAAACATTGTGAAACAATTGGAGCTTGCCTTGCAGTGATTCAGCTATTGACCATGTCGTTGCTCGCTATTGCCCATGTTCCGATATGGTCTTTCCAGGGTTTTGGGTGAAGTTAGAAGATGAAACAGTGTATTTAGTGCCAGTCGCTAGGATGTCAATAATTTTAACTTTTCTGGACCTCAACCCTGGCTGTGACACTTCCATACCTAGTGCTCGAACCCCGACCTCGCTGAGCTTCTGACATCACGGGCCAGCTGGATTAGGCCGTGACTCAGTATAATAGCACCTTAGGACAGTTCTCTTGATAGCTGCAAGTACGAGTAGAGGGGACATGTTAGCAAGGGACACAGCGTCTTGTAGCGTAGCAATGGAATCTAGGGATAATTGCTAAGCACACGAATTGAGATCATGGGTGCACTCTACCTTCCGTACAGAATTCACAGACTTTGAGAAACTTTATTGACTATTTGATTATATTTTTCTTGTGTTGAACCCATATCTACTTCATTTTAGTGCTCGAAAACGTGTATACAATGGCGTACTGTCGTTTGTAAAACCGTTGGCACTTTGAAGAATGCAAAGACATGTCCTATTCGAACAAGACCCCCGGTTACCAGGTCGTGTACTGGGGGAAGATGTGGCACTGCAGCATATAATTACAGTGAGTATTTTCTATTTTGAAAGGGGGTTGTGTAAATAATAAAATTTAACCGATTTTTTAAGATGTTACGTAAACGATGTGGGTGGCGATTGTGACGTCTTGAGTTGGGTCATGACGATTTTTGTAATGGGTTACCCCGTGTTACACCCCGGTTACACCATCTCCTCAAATAGGAAACTGGCCCCTTTAAGAAACTTCAGGCTGATTTCTTGAACAATAGTTAATGTGCTGTATCACTCTTTTTGGATGTTGCATCAGATAAAGTCTTCCCTCTCCTTGTCTGTAGGGAGGGTTCAAATCGCCAGCGCTATACATATTGTGGGAGCATATTTGAAGGGTAGTGATTTACTGGAAGGATGGAAACCCCATTAGGATTCTTTTAGATTGTATCGTTGCTACTCTAGTATTCCATTTTTCCTTGCATTTCTTGAATTTTGGGGTAGTGAGACACCTTTTCACGCTAGTGAATCTATAATCACTACTGTGGTGGATAATCACTACTGTGGTGGTACTATCTGCGTAATGTGGTGGTAGTTTCTGCGTACTGTGGTGGATAATCACTACTTGTGGTGGGTTATAATGCTTTATGTGGTGAATACGAAATCATAGCAAAACTCTATAGATCAAGCAAGAAGAAACCACAAAATCCACCACAGTACGCAAAAACTGGCACCACCGCAAGCATAGTAACCCACCACAAGTAGTGATTATCCACCACAGCACGCAGAAACTACCACCACAGTACGCAAATAGTACCACCACAGTAGTGATTATCCACAACAGTAGCGATTATTGATTCGCTAGCGTGCTTTTGAATGACAAAGTTTGGCAAAATTGTTTCTTTGGATGGAGAAGTGAAGTCGGGAAACTGTTGCACTGTTGCACTGAGAAGACTGTAAAACCGTTGCACTGCATACAATACCCCTATAATTGGGCATGGAAAGAACGCTGTACTCTCTTCTCTTAACTGTAATACAATTGGTTATATAAAGTTAATTAATTCTTTGTTTTCGTCTCCAGGAAAACCAAGATGGCGGTCTTGCAACGGGGACAAATTGAGCAAGAGCTTTTGCAAAGTGGTGAAAATAGCGAACTTTTGCTCAGCATCGAGGTATTACAACCACTGTTGTGCAACATGCTCTGGTATTAGCAGGTGATAAAGCAACTGCATTGCAAATAATGCATCCAGCTTTGCCAGTACAATGCTATATACCTGATATCCCGGGAAGGAGGCCAATAGACCTACAGTAATACGAGGCCATTTCATAATGCTAAGCAGTAGAGAGTATTTAGTAGTAATGATAATAGGAGATACATTGCATATAGCAACACAGTATTTAGTAGGCCTAGTCTAAAATCATCATTTAGCGAGTCAACCTTTTGTTAATATAATTGAATATTAAGGTAGTATAGTCTAAGATCAGGTATCGTAGATTATGTAAGTCGAATATAACGGCATTCAGTGTAATATCGCTTCGCTTTTGAAAGCGAATCTTGACGTTTTCGAAACCCTGAATTTGTACAAGTTAATGCACGCTGTAAGTGCATTCGGATTAGATTTCAGGGGGTTAGGTTAGTTAAGTAAACACGCTGGCAAGAACACGTAATGATTTTGTATGGTTATTCCCGTTTATTCTTGAGAATAGAGGCTATTATTAAGCACAGATAGATTTTTTAGTATTAACCTGTAACCCTATGTGCCTGTGCACTAAATTGTAAAGCCGTGGAATTTTTTATGAACTTTTCAATTTTATAAGGTTTGATATTTCATACACGCTTTTTTTTTATAAGGAACCTACCTCAGGCCTAGTTCTAAAAGTTCCTTTTTTGGGCCTCTTTTGAGGCAAATGTAGTTCCAAAAGTTCCTTAATAGTTCCTTAATTTTAACTGCACATACAGTGGTCTTAACAAGAAAAGAGAGACATTTGCATGTGAGCAGAGCTCGAGACTACTCAAAGAAACATTGGATACATGCTTAACGTACAATTTATGTGATTTTCGACTGCAAATCAATGGAACTTGCTTTCTAATTCTTGATTTTTTGCAGTGACAAAAGTATTCAACATTCAAAAGTTCCTTAATGATTTTCTCCTTAGTAGTATAAGTTCTTTAAATTTTCGAGCCTTCTACATGTAGGTTCTTATAAAAGTGGTTCCTTATAAAGTGGTTCCTTATAAAAAAGCGTGTATTATACCTAGAATGTACCCACTCCGAAACAACAGGTGAAACTTCAGTTTGGACCAGTGTTTTGTCCGCTTTCTGTTTGTGCAAGGAAACAACCTTTAGGACAAACAATGTTTGTCGGTTGTTTGAAGGTGTCCGTTAAATAGAGGTGTGCGCCAATGCATGTTCAAATTAAGACCCTGGACCAAATATTGTTGGTCCAACTTTCCTTAACAACAAATGTTTGACCGTTTGGCCTCGTCCGAACACATTGCTGTCCGACATTTTGGAACAACGAAGTCGTTGCTAAACTAACTTTGCTCAAACTAACAACCGTTTTATAAATATTTTTCAAAGAACACATTCTTTTTTAATTAATTTTCTCATACTTAACATGATTTAAGAATTAGCCTATAATTTTTGTATTTAAACACATTTTCTATTTAATGGATGTACGAGCTCTTTTTATAACAGCATTTTGATTTTTTATAAGTTTTTAACCCATTTTTGTACGAATGTCTCGCTTCTTTTCTAACATTTTTAATTTTGCATTTAAGATAGTAATAAACAAATTTCTTCAATGAAAAATACTTGAAGATATTCTAAACTGTCGTCTGCGTTGTTTGTTTTCTCTCTCTCGCTCTTTTCCCCAACTTCCGCGGCATGTTTGATAGCTTCCAAGTTTCAAACTTTAAGAGGAGTTCAGAGTCTTAAGCCATCATGGCTACAACTAGGGGACATGTCGCGCACGACACTGTATTCGGCGTGTCTCACAGGCTGGCTAAACATGATAAGTCGTACATGCGAGAGACAAGCGAGCAACATGTCCCTCGAATCATTTGCATGCCGCGGAGACAAGAAATGTTTCTGTTGTGTAACACGAAATGTAACATTTGCGCCTCTCGCTACAGATTTGGTTACGCACTACAAAGTTTCTGAAGTGGCTAAACTGGGAGACACCGAGGGGACGTTTCCCAGTTTAGCCAGGCCTTTAGGCCCTCGCCAAACAATCAAATGTTGTTTATCAAACACTGGAAATTCACTCGTCAAGATAAACGTTTTACCGTTAGTTCAGATCGCAAAATTTTTCCCGCCAAACAATATTTCACTCGCATCAAGCAAAATATCAGAAAATGTTAATGACGTGACCAAACATTCAAACATCAATCATTGCATGATACGCAAATATAATATTTTTTATAAACAATGTTTGATCGTTAATCATCAAAATACCCGCAAAAATAGAAGTTTGCTTGCGAAGAACAATGTTTTACCGTTTGACCACGTCGGAAAACTTTGCATGCGTCAAGCAAAGAGATTAGAAACTTTTTGTTAGACCTTTTCCTCCAACGTTTTTTTTTTTGAGTTTTTGGGCGTCTAAAAACAGCAGTGTCTTGCTGCAATTGCAAAGGTGCAATTTTGTAGTGATTTGCCAAAAGTGCCACTCGACAGAGCGAGCTCAGCTAACAACAATGTTCCTTTCATCTGTTTTTGCCAGCTGTGCAAAATGCGTAATGTTTTCTGCGGTTTTCCTGTTTATTTTTCACACCTTTCGTTCGAACTGGCGAAAATTGCTTGCGTAGCTCTAGTATTTCTTTTCGAAGACAGAATATCGTTTCTAGAAAACTGAAGTCGGAATTTGAATTCATAAACAAAAATCATAGAGTTTTACTCAAATATTTGCGATAAAATATCAAACAAGACCGTCATAAAAACAAACATTTCACAATAAACAGAAACTAGTTTTGTTTGGGAAACGTCAAACGTGTCCACTAACGGATGTCAACAATTAACGATTCAATGAGTAGGAAATTCTAAGGTTTGAATTTATCAATAAATGATATTTAAAACGTTTATAGTAAAAATAGTTTTATAAATGCAAAAAAATAATAAAGGAATTTCAAGGCTTGGAAATTTTCGTGAATTTGAGACAATGCAAACAGTTAGGAAACACACGATAGGTCCCAAAAGACAACACAAACAGAAATCTAGCCAATCAGGAATCGTGAAAGACAATAGGATTCTATTTGTTTGAGAATCAACTGAGAAGCAAATTGAGATGAAAAGATGTCGAAAGTTGTGTTGAGAGGACGATGATTTATCGAAATGTTTTGGGTTTATGCCGCAAAAATCTGTTTAATTACCCGTGAGATAGTAACATGAACTTATAAATGAAAGTATCGGAAATAATTAGGAGTGAAGATATTTGGAATTGAAACACAAATGAGTGTGGATTTAGACACGAGGAGCTTCATGCTGGTTTCAACTCTTCGAGTGTTTATTATTGGCCTTAGTCCTGCCCCAAAATAAGCTGTTAAAAATTGATACTTTTGCACGAAATATTGAGAGAAAAATTGCATTAGAACGTCAAAATGCCTTTGTTTTCATTTGGTGGAAAAAGCAGTCATAAGCATCATTGCCGTGTACTTTTACTGGACGACAGCGAATTCACTCAGGAAATAACGGTGAGGCGACAATTACAATTTTTCTGCATAAATTTTTATTTTTACATGCACAAACAGCACTTTCAAAACACCCAAATCTTCATGTTTTTACTTCCTCGCAGGTTTTTTTTATCTCTTGAATTTTACGGAGCCAAAGATAAAACATTTTGCTTTGAAGAAAAATTTCGTTTCGTTTGTCCAAAAATAGAGATAAAATATCTGCTAAGAATAGGTCCGTTTGTTCATAGAATTTCGTTAATTTTTTCAAAGAAAAAGCAAATTAAATTAGCAAAATATTGGATTTATTTGTTCTGGAATTACATTGTCATGATTTTGTTCTTGCTCTTTGTATTTATCGAAACGTTTTTGGAGACAAAAAACCTTGCAGTTGCAACGTAAGGTGTGTTATTAGGCCAAGAAAAATCTGTGCTGTGTGCTCTGTACCCAAGCGTTCGTTAGACGCTTTTGTGAAACTAATAGGTATAACATGAAAACTAAGAAAATGTCAACTTTTCCTCTTTACCTCTTTTCGAATAAAAATTTGATACTACAATTTACTTTTTAACGTGGTGCCAGAAAAGTTGGCAGTGTTTTGATGAGGAATAATCACCTTCAACCATTGCGGTGTGCTGGGTCATTCTTGGTTGAAAAAAATGTCATCAACTTTCCTGACTCCTGACCCGTTTAGCGGATTTCCTTACTTTAAAAAGATTTCTGAAAAAGGTTTTGTGATCAGATGTTATTTTGACACAGTGCTTTGTAATTTTGTGGTGGTTTTTCCTTTTGATGAGGTCATAAGATTCCAAAGGTTATCCGAAATCTAACTGATAAACTTAAATTAATTAAGGAAAAAAATTAAAATTTTGTCTGACCTAGGTTTTCTAATTAAAATTAGCAAAATAAATGTTGTTCTTATAATAAATCTTTGCAACCCTGGGAAGGAGGGAACTTTGCTAGGGATGTGCCACTGCCACTGCCACCCAAAGATTCAAAATCTTTTTTCTAACCAATTTTAATGAAAAGTAAACCTAACTTTAAACCAAATTTGAAAAAATTCTACCCAACTTTGTGCCAATTTGGAGAGAAATCTACCCAAATATGCCAAAATAATGAAGTTGTCTATTATATCAGAAATCAGTACCATTCAATAGACCCCTTTAACCAAGATTTAAAAACTATTACCCCTTCCTATAGTATACCTTAATACCTAAATTTTCCACTGTGTCAAATGTCAAAATCCTGAAAATGGATACCCTTTGGGAAACGTCCCCTATACTCAAAATATGACAGTGCCCCCAAGGCTGCCACCCTGCCCCTTTGAGAGTGGGGGTCCACTGGGGTCAGAGGTCCAGGGCCTGGGGTGTGAAAGGACCCACAAAAATTGAAATTATATGAATGCTTCAATGCTTCCCCCAATAAAATTTCCTAAAGTCCCAGTATGATTACATTACACTGGGGCTCTGCCTCTCAACGGCCCTGCTGCCACCCCTATTTTCAACTTCAAAATGAAAGCCTAGCAGCCCCTTATGTGAAGGGGCTTCCTGTCCCATGAGAAAACCTGTTCTTGGTCCCTGATTATAATGGTGCTTTATAAAAGTACTGTAACATCTTTCAAAGTAATGAGCTTTAATTGGGTAATTTACTGTAATTGTGATATATTACTGTATTCATTTCATAGCAATTATTGGTAATGATAACTTAATAATAGCTTCTTAATTTCTTAGTACTTTAAAAAAGTTTCAAACTCAAATTTGCTCTCCTAAGTATATTCATGGTCCATTTTGGTCATTACACTGATGTCTATAAATTTCTTGCAGGAAACTATGAAACAACTCTAAATTAAGGTTAAAATCTAAGTCACTTTCACTACTACAAGTTTCCTATTTATTGAAAGTTAAACAAATAATAAGGAAATTATTAGACTTGTGAATACTTGAAAATTATGTAATGTTTTAATGATTACTGGTTTCCCAAGCTTTTTGCCAATTCCTTTCATGCTTTAGGATTTCATTGCTAACGCGCTATGGAACTCTTTTTGGAACAAAATAATTGAAACCTTCAAGAATGATTTTACAAAGTCTTAACGCAAGGAAGTTTTTGCCGAAATTTTCCTTCATTGAAACCTGAAACTTTAATACACCATTGAATTACTTATTTCCTAATCAAATACTCCAATCCATTGCTTGTTTAAGAAATCTTCCTTTCTTTTTTATTTGTTTTTAGTGGGACTTTTGTCAATATCATTAAATACAATGTTTACTATGTAGTATAGAGTATCCATTGTGTTTCTAAACATTATGTGTTTTACAAAACTTCCCCATAGTGAAAATTAGTCATTCTTTGCTCTCTGGTTATTCTTTACACTGGTTCTCTAGTTCTGAAAGTTAAAAACAAATTGCCACCCCAGAACATACCAAGCACTCCCTTATCCATCGAACCTAGCTCCTAAAGTTCCTTATTTCTGGACCTCTTTTTATTAAATTGTAGAACCTAAAATTTCTTAAAAAGCCATTCTAAAATTTTTCATTTGTCAGTTTGCCACAATCATTTTGTGATCTTATATTTCATATACACTCATTTTTTATAAGAAACTGGTTATAAGAAACTACATATGCCTTTTCTCTAAAAATCAAGAAACTCTTCTATAAAGTACTGAGTAGTAAAAAAAGCCAAGCTCTTCTATAAAGTACTGAGAAGTCAAAAAAGGCTATTTTTGCTTTTAGTTAGCATTCTATTTTAGTGATGTGCTTTACCTAAAAATAATCCCCAAAAAACTGTTATACTTTGAGTCAATTCCGGAAAATGCCCATATTTTGACTGCCAAGGACATGATACTTCACATGAAAGACGTATTTCACAATATTTTTAAAATTTCAATTTTTAAGTTTAGAAACTCTGCAAGAAGCTTTTACTATCCTAATTGTGCTTAAAGTTAAGAAACCCTACTATATGCATAGAACATAGTTTCTTATAAAAGATGAGTGTTTTCTAATTTTCTGCACATCTTTTTGTTTTTAGAGCAAAACAAGAGGGTATGAGTTGATGGAAAAAGTTTTTGGTAGTTTAAATCTCTATGAGAAAGATTATTTTGGATTGAGGTTCAGAGATATTGATGATAAAACTGTAAGTCTTTAATTAAATTGTACATCATTACTTTGTTACAACAAAGCTTTCTTATAACCTCAAACCTCTTGTTTGACTGAAATAGTTTACTTTCTCTTGGTGAGGGTTTCTCTACAAGATCCTTTGGAGTATAAGGCTTCAAAGGTCCTGGTCATTTGGTTCGGCTTTTACAGCCAGTGCATTGGGCTGTTTCTGCATTTCTGAAGCAATATACTTCTGTGTGTGGTTGTGGATTTGTTTTTTATATCAGAAAGAAAAAATATATAGGCCTTGGCACCTCTCAAGTCTGACACTTGTCTGGACCAGGATATTTTGAGATTTGCCTAGCATCATGTCAACACTGACTTTTTGCATTGGCTTGCAACATCTGGAAAAACTGACTTCATAGTCATAAGCTCATAACTTGCACGCTTTTTTTATAAGGAACCACTTTATAAGGAACTTACATGTAGAAGGCCTGCAAATTTAAAGAACTTATACTACTAAAGAGAAACTCACTAACGAACTTTTCATTGTTGAATAGTTTTATCACTGCAAACAATCAAGAATTACAATGCCGGTTCCTTTCATTTGCAATCGAAAATCACATAAATTGTACGTTACAGATGTATCAAATGTTTCCGTGAGTAGTCTCGAGCTTTGCTTACATGCAAATGTCTCTGTACAGTAGTCATTAAACTGTATGTGCAGTTAAAATTAAGGAACTATTAAGGAACTTTTGGAACTACAATCATCTCAAAAGAGGTAAAAAGATAAGGAACTTTAAGAACTAGGCCTTGAGGTAGGTATGCTCCGAGCATGTTGGAATCCCCATGTGTTTTCAATTCAACAGAAACTTTCCTTTACAGACAGTCTCTTTAACTAAAGGGAACATTAAGAAATCCTGTGAAACCTCTAGATTTTATGGCAATCCAACACATTTATCGTTTCGGTACTGTAAGTGGCCTCAGTTTTACGTAGTTGTGGCATCAGTGTTTTGTTTGGAAAGCTATATGATCGTCTTATAAGCTTATAAGCACTCAGACCCTTGAAAGGCCAGAATATGAAGATTATCCAGAACTGAGAAATTTAACCTAACAACATTTTAATTCTTCAACAATTCAATCTGCAAAATGTTCAGGACTGCTAATAAGAAAGAATATGAGTACTTATTGTTTACTTTCTTCTTTCTAGCAATGGCTGGATCCAGACAAAACGATAAAGAAACAAATTTACAGTGAGTTTCCTATCTATTTTATTTATTCTCGTTTAAAGAGAGGTGGAAGAATTAAAGGCGGAAGAAATACATATCTCGAAAATCTAAGCTAGCCTGCTTGCAGCTTCAAACTCTTCTCCCAAGAGAAGGTGAAATGTTTCGTGCGAAGGGAAAGATTTCGTTGCTACATGCACGCTAGTAGAACTTCATTTTCTGTTTTTCCGTTCGCCGCAGAGAATAAAGATAAGTAGAAATGACTTCTTTCTGTCGCGAAAGCTCATTGCGCGAATAGGCAGTAATAACATCAAGAAAATCTTTATATAATGCCCTGGCCAAACGATCAAACATTGTTTGTCAAACATTTTGAATTTGCTTCTATGCAGCTTGTCAAACATTTTCGCTTGCTTCAAGCAAAAATGTCCTTGTCCTAAGGAAATTCTGCTTGTCAAGCAATGTTTATCCGACGTGGCCAAATGGTCAAACAACAAATCTCAAATGTTTGACAAACAATGTGCCAGGGACGGAGTTTCCATACATTTGTGGTTTTTAGGGCCTTAGCCCAACGATCAAACATTGTTTGTCAAAACATTTGAAATTTTCTTGTCAAACAAATCTTTTTGCCCGTTTTGCACCCCTTTTGCCACATCACGAAACATTGCTCCTCCGACATTTTTGCCTGATATGAATGCAAGTATTACAAGGTTTTGTGATGTGGCCAAATCTCAAATGTTTGACAAACAATGTTTGACCGTTTAACCCAGACCTAAGGAATTGGCGCAAATATCGGTAGAAATTTCCAGTCTTTTGGTATATTGATATATTTAATTGAACCCTGGTCAAACATTGCTTGATGAGCAACTTTCAAATGTTTGACGAGAAATTTTGTTATTTTGCCAGGGTCCTGTTTTCTTTTGGTTTTCTATTGCAGTGGCATTGAATGTTATGATTAACTTTTCATATTTGATGTTATATGTGTCTATAAAGGTTTCTTTAGAATTATCCTCATCATTGGGACTCTGTGTTTCACTGACCCATCTCCCATCACTTCAATGTCGACATCCCCATTCACCCTGTTGTAAACCTCTTGAAATTGAATTTTCCCACCAAAGGTCCCCGTTGAAAATCTAAAAAACTCTCCAAGGCTTTTTAAATATTGAGTATCAACTTGCTTATAGTGACTTAGAATCTGAAAGCCACAGTCGAGAGCTAACTTCGTCATTTCTTCAACTGGAATCAAATGGTATATATCGTTATACGCCACGAGCTCTTCTGCATTGAAGCTGCGTACAAAATCTCTGTAATTCGGAAGTTTCTTGTGCCCGTATTGATGCGACACTGTCCCTCCTGGCTTAACCGCTGCATACAATAACTCAGTTGTCGCCTTACGCTCTTCTTCAGCAACCCAGTGGAAGACAACATTGCTGTAGATCACATCGTAGATATCGCGTTTATCGCGAAGGAACTCGACCGCTGTCCCATCATTTATCGATAAGTTCGTCAGGCCTACGGAATTCTCTCTTGCAATTGTAACTCTCTGTTTATCAGGATCAAAAGCTTGGACTGTTCCTTGCGGAACCTTGCAATTAGCAGTATACACGGCAAGTTCCCCGGTTCCACAACCCATATCTAATACATGGTCCGTAGGCCTAATATCCAGGCTATCAAGAAATTCCTTGCCGTAAATGAATTGATGTTGTCTGCTGAGATCACTGTAATCTGCTGCAGTGCTTTCAAATTCTCTAACTTCTATTTCGTCATTGTCTGTCATACTCAGGAAACTTACAATATTCGCCTATCAAACCTCGAATGCTGCTGCCACTGCTACACGTGCCACATGACCGTTCGCTTGTCCTTTCGTGATGTTATGATCGATAATTTCAATCGTTTATTTTTGCTAAAAAACCGGCAATTTGTTTCAACTACCACCCACTTATTTTACCTTATTGTGCAATCATCACAAACAACGACTTCATTCCAGCACCCACACAAAAGTAAATATAGCTGTATATAAAGGCTGTGTTTAAAGCCCGGAATAAGAAACTGGAACCAGAACCAGGACTCTTATCTACAGTTATTATGAATACCGTTCAACCCTAGTATAATACCCAACTTATAAAACGAATATCTTCGTTTATTTCTAGCTAAATTTCTGGCTTCTTGAATAACAAAGTCGTTCTCTCTGTTGTAACAAACTTTTAAATATAGAACCTGGATTCGATTACATATGGAACATGGATTTCCTGGATCCGATTCCCATTCCTTGTTCCGGGTTTTAAAAAACTTAATTTAATTTTGCCCTTTCCGGTTTTTCGATGTTAAAAACAGCGTGTAGGCGTCCAGCTTGACCTTTGCACTTTAATAAGGTCAATGTTGTTCCAAGCATCAACGTTCATGGGTCAAGGGTCGTGGATTATATGAGTTTTGTTCTGAAAAGTTCCGAAACTTTGTCTCCCTCCAAATTTAAAAATTAAAACAAAGGTTGATGGAATTTTCCCTTCCGAGCGTTGCAACAGAAAATGGTAGAGGGTCCTGAAGGGGGAGGGGTGCCTAATCCCATTTCACAGTCGATTTTGTTTCAAAATCCAATTTCCAGTTTTCGAAATCCCATTCCCAGTCTATGGCATTTTCGAATTAATGTACTTAATTTCCACAACGACAGTGTGATCTGCTGGGGATTGGGGACTATATTTTCATTGAACTGATATGTTCAGTCTGTGTGTAAAGACGTAGAAAGGTCTGCAAATGTTATTTATTACATCTAAAACATTAACAAACTACATTGTCATTGAAAACTACTTATAAAATTCATTTTTTATTTATTTTTAGAACGGCAAAAAGTGAATCCCATTCCCATTTGATGTTCTGTTCCCCATTCTCAGGGGACTAAATCCCACTCCCAGTACATCCAATCCAAGTTTCCCAGCCCAAAACCAGGCCAACCCCACTCCCATTATACCACTTCGGCACCCTAAAGCTGCTATTAGTATTAGCATACACTGAAGTCTATCACTGTCTTTTTGTGTTTAAGGTGGATCGCCATATACTCTGTACTTTGGTGTCAAATTTTATGCTGCTGATCCCACGAAATTGAAAGAGGAGTTGACGAGGTTTGAGTTTGCCATCCTTCTTTTTATGAGAAAATTTGATGCATCAAAATGAATAGGATTTGGTTTCTTTGAGCCATGTGGCGCCAGACAATAAATGCTGGGGGGTCAAACATTTCTCAAGTGCCGACAGGGGTAATATTGCAATTTATGTAGTTATTTTTGTCAATAAATCACAATGTAAAATTCCCATACCGCAGCCCCGTGCCGCATGCTCTATGAACCAAAACAGCAGTTCTCAAAGTGCTGAGTAATGATAAAAGATTACAAAGCTGTTTGCAAATTACCAAAATGGCATGTTGGTTGTTCGAAAGGGCCGAAAGTTTATCAAAATATCTGAAAATTTGAGTGCCGACGGGGGGTTGGCTAGCTGAAGTTCTGAGGGGGCTCCAGCCCCCAACCCCCCCCCCCTGCTTGCTCCCTGGTAGCGTCATCCTTGAAAGGTTGCCTGGCTTATTATATCCTACAGAGTTTCTTAACTTGCAAAAAATGAAACGTGTTTATTTACCTAAACTCATAGAGAAGCGCCTAATGATAGATATACGGTAATAAGAAATAACGCACAGGCGTAGGAAAGGACACACAAAATGAGAATGATAACTTACTAGCCCTTTCCCCGAGGTGCGGGCTTTTGCGCCCGCGGGTCTCTGTGAGTCTTCTAACGTACGCAGTCTTCTAAATTACTATACATGCCACGTAAAAGACACTGTTAGTGACCGTAAAGACACCACTTTTCACGTTGAGTGACCAATGTGCAGCTGGTTTTAGGTGGCCGTCCTCAGTTGCTCTTTAGTACTGCGGGTAGTACTGTTGCTCTACCCTGTTCCTTGGACCATTAATGCCAGCTTATACAGGGTATGTTGGATAACCTGTGGGTGACTTTGAGGAGCTCGGCTCTATTTCTTAACCACCCCCCCCCCTTCACCCCGCAGCTCTTTTGAAGGTTATCCCCATCATAATTTTGTCTTTTGTCATACAGGATTATTTGGTATTAATTTTCTTATTTCTTCTCAGGTATCAGTTTTTCTTGCAAATAAAGAAGGACATGCTGCAAGGCAGGTAGGCATTACACCGTGTTTAATTTCAGATTTTAACTTAAGCTATTTTAGCAGTAGTTATCGTTATTTCAAAATGTTTATTAAACAATGTTTAATTGTTCGGCCAGGCCGTATAAGCTCTCTTGAAATCGATACCTGTAAAACACTTTTCCTGTTCAGCCAATCATCATTCATGAATATGCAATTTAATCTTTCAGTCTTTTTCATGTAGAATGCATGTTATTTTATTTAACCATAGTTAATAGAAAACTTTTCTATTAACTATGATTTAACTGAATTTTTATAATTTTTTTCTTTATTTGCAGGTTGCCTTGCAGTTTCAACGTTGCTGCAGAATTATGTGCATATGCAGTTCAATGTAAGTAAAACAACATAAAGTTGGCTTATTTTAAATAAAATCTTTTGTTATATGTTTTCCCATATCTCATATTTGTCTCAAGCATTCGAACTTTTCATTTAGTGCTCTTAGGCAGTGGCCAAACAATCAAACATTGTTTTTCAAACATTTGAAATAAACTTTACAAGCAATTTTTATCCGTTTAGCCACTTCATAGATTGTTTGACAAGCAGAATCAGCCCAGCAATGTTTTTGAAAACTTCGAAAACTTCAAAACATTTTATGCTTCTATCAGGCAAATAAATTTTGAGGAGCGATGTTTTGTGATGTGGCCAAACGGTAAAAATTGAGATTGACAAGCAAGTTTCAAATGTTGGAGGAACAATGTTTGATTGTTGGGAGAGGAAACTACTTCCAGCAACCTTCAGGATTTCAGGTGAAAGAAAACATCCCCTTTCTAACCCCCAAATTTCCGCACTTCGAGCGAGTTTTCTTCGAATCTTTCTTAACGTTTTCATTCATTATTTTTTAACACTTTTAGGAATACGGAAACATGAACTTCTAACTTCTAACAACACCTGAAAACATAGGCCTTGTGTTTATTCGAACTTTCTTTCCAGCCAACGACGTCCTTCTTTCCGTCGTGTTATTTAAGCGTCTGGCCAACAATCAAAGTATATTTGTCAAGAGGTTTGCTTCGCATGCAATGTTTGACCGTTGGACATGCAACTGGCAAGAGACATGGACAGACAGGCCAAACTTTTTTGCTTTGCCGAAAAACGGTACCAGATTTTGCTTGCAAGTTAATTCCAAATGTTCGAGAGATGTTTGGCCAGGATCTTAGAATTAAAGACTATTTTACTTGCTTGGTATATTCTGTGCTGTTAAATACAACTAAGCGCAACCGAAATGTTTTCTACAAATTTTCTTTCACTTGAACATGATGTAATTCGAAAAATATATGTGGTCCCACTGTTGGTCAAATCTTAGAGAGTATCTATGCTGCACACAAGCATTCTTAATTTGCATTTTCCTTTCTAATTTCAGCTGAACTCGGTGACTATGATGACTCACTTCACACAGAAAATTATGTCTCAGAATTCAGATTTGTTCCGAATCAGGTAATCTGTTAAAGATTTATGCGTCTTATTCTGCCCTGAAATCTCTCGCTTTTAAGGTTTCTGGTCCAACTGCTACTTAAAACCCGGAAACAAACTTCCCTCTGTAAACAGAGAGATAAGCGTCACAAGTAGTGCCAAACAAACACACCAGCTCATTTTACAAAACTCATATTGAGACTTCGAGTTGGATATAGAGTGCAGACGCAGAGATTGGTGCATAGATGTATGGCTTGTGGCTTGAGACTTAAAAATGTTGAAAACAAAAACTGATTTAAAATATGTTTTACAATGGTTGGTCAAGATATGCACCGGATGCCAAAGCGGTACATATTTACTTCCCTCCCTGTCACCTTATTTACCTCCCTTCCTTCCTTACCTCCCTTTCCCTACCCGGCCATTTATCTCCCATGCTTCATTCCCTCCCTGCCCCTACTTATTTACCTCTGTTGCTTCCTTCCCTCCCTGCCCCTTCACATTTATCTCCGTTGCTATTTTTTCTCTCTTTGCCCCTACCCCTTTTTCTCCCTTGCTTTCTTCCCTCCCTGCCTCTACGCATTCATCTCCCTTGTTTCCTTCCCTCCCTGCCCCTATCCATTTACCTCCCTTGCTTCCTTCCCTACCTGCAACCTCCCTATTCATCTCCCTTGCTTCCTTCCCCGCTTCTAGCGCCATCGATAAACTTATGTTTCTTTAATATTTTTCCTAGAACGAGCTTTTAGAACAAAAAATTGGCGAGATTCACCAAAAACTAAGGTATCTACCTCTCTGATTTTTTTCTATCTTACTTAGGATCTTGTTTCCTTTTTATATTTGTGTTTAATAACATACCAAAACATATAATTCCCGTAATGATGTAGCTGTGAATGCAAAATTTTTACTGTTCTGTTGCAGAGGGCAGGTTCCATCTGAGGCAGAATTAAATTTCCTTGAGAGAGTAAAATGGCTAGAAATGTACGGAGTTGATTTGCACCCTGTGAGGGTAAGTGTATACATAAACCAATCTCAAAAGGGACCAATTCCTTTCAAGCTAAGTCTAGTTAAAGTTGTTTCAAAGATACATAAAACTCAAACCATTTCAATATTTTTTGTTTTTAGGGCCAGGATAATCTGGAGTATTTTCTCGGTCTAACGCCGACAGGGATTGTTCTGTTTCGAAACCGAAACAAAATCGGTAGTTTTATATGGTATGTTAGCATATAAACATAACTGTAGATTTTGTTTTATTTGTTCAGTTGTTTGTTTGTTTGTTTGTTTACTTGTTTCCTTGCTTGTTTGTTGGAATATTTGATGATTGTTTTTGTTTCCCTGTTTGTTTGTGGTTGTCTGTGTGCTTGCTTGTTTATTGTTTGGTTGTTTGGTTGTTTTTTTTGTTTAGTTGTTTGTTTGCTTTCTTGCTTATTTTTTATTTTCTTTATTTGTTTGATTGATTTTGTTTGTTTTTATGTTTCTTTGTTTCCTTCTGTGTTTGTTTTTTTGCTTGTTTTTTTTTATTGCTTTTCATTTGCTTCCTTGTTTGTTTTGTTTATTTTCTTGCTTGCTTGCTTTCTTGTTTTGTTTGCTTGTTTGTTTGCTTTTTCGTCTGTCTGTCTGTATGGTTTTTTGTTTGTTTGTTGCTTGTTTGTTGGTTTGCTTGCTTGTTTTGTTTGTTTTCTTGCTTATTTGCTTTCTTGTTTTGTCTGCTTGTTTGTTTGTTTGCTAACGTGGTGGTTTTGTTTGTTTGTTGCTTGTTTGATGCTTTCTTGTTTATTTGTTTGTTTGATTTGTTTGATTTGTTTTATGTTTTTTGTTTCTTTGTTTGTTTGCTTGCTTGTTTGTTTGTTTGTTTGTTTGTTTGTTTTTGTTTGTTTGTTTGTTTCTTTTATGTTTGTTTGTTTTTTTATTTTTATTTGTTTAAATTGTTAAGCAATTGAAAGCAAAGGATTTGCTTGTTTGTTTTGATTTGTGCTGGCGAAACTTCGGAAGCATTCGTATATTTGTTTCAGAGACAGCAGCAACAACATTCCTTGATGTCGTTGCGCGTCTCAAACAAACAATTTCAGAATCCTCAGCAACGTCAGACAACACTCAGCAACAACTAGTGGCCTATTGAAAACCTGGCTTCATCAAATATAGAAAGCATCTTTCCTAACGTTTTTCTCTGCTCTTCTCGAAGGCCAAAAATTACAAAGTTAAAATTCAAGGGACACAACTTTATACTTCGTGTTAATCATGGCAAAAATGTAAGTTATAAAGTTTTATGATTACATTTTTTTATTATGTTTGAATTCTTCAAAATATGTTAACCAGGAAAAAATATTTTGCCGAAACATCTAAAGTAAGTCTTGATGCATTCTATCTGTCTTATGCACGAAGGAACATACACACGTACCAATTCTATTTCCTTCGTATTGATTATAGGATGAAGAGAAAGAATACTCGTTTAGTCTTGAAACAAAAGCTGCTGCTAAACAGTTATGGAAATACTGTGCAGAACATCATACATTCTTTAGGTAACTACAACATAAATTGATTTATATTGTTTCACAGTAACAGCAACTAGGCTGTCATTAGGCCCGCTAGTCGTTTTATTTTTTGTTAGAGCATAGATGAATTAGATTTTATGAATGCTTTTTTCTCAGGTTAGAGAAGGCAAATGATGTTCCTGCGTCCGCGTACAATTTTCTGTTCAGAAAGGGATCTGGATTTAGATTCAGGTTAGTCTTATTTGATCTACGTCGTTGTTAAAGAATATTCAAATCTAATAAAATTCTGCCACCTTCCGATTTACCTCCCTTGCTTCCTTTCCTCTCAACCTCCTTCCAGCTTACCTCTCTTCTCTTGCTTCCTTCGCTCCCTGTCACCTCCCCATTAACCCCTTCCCTCCCTGTTCCCTTCCCTCTCTACAACTTTCCCATTTCTCTCACTTGTTTCCTCCTCCTGCCTCCATTTACCTCTCTTCCCCCCTGTCTCTTTCCGATTTACCTCCCTTGCTTCCTTTCCTCTCAACCTCCTTCCAGCTTACCTCTCTTCTCTTGCTTCCTTCGCTCCCTGCCACCTCCCCATTTACCCCTCTTCCTTCTCTCCCTGTTCCCTTCCCTCTCTGCAACTTTCCCATTTCTCTCACTTGTTTCCTCCTCCCGCCTACATTTACCTCTCTTCCTCCCCGTCTCTTTCCAATTTACCTCCCTTGCATCCTTCCCTCTCAACCCCCTCCTGTTTATCTCTCTTCTCTTGCTTCCTTCCTATATGCTCTCATATTTCAGGTGCCCTAGTCACATTTTAAAAGCTTTTTTCTTTGATTTTGCAGTGGACGAACGCAGCAGGAAATGATGGACGATAACATGAGAGTGAAAAGGCCTCCTCCAGTTGTGCAAAGGTGATACCATTTTATTCGGTTTTCCGTCATCAAAAACCAGCGATCGAATTTAGCTTAACAAGGTGCAGAAACCAAGTGCGCCATGATTTAAGAGTCACTTAGAGATTGATGAGTGTTAAATGAGGTTTTATTCTCTAAAAATTAGGTTATATTGATCATACAATTCGCTGTTTTATATCAGTGGGTTTTGGTTTTCATTCTTCGGTTTTTTGGTTGAAATTGTTGAATAACTTGCAATCTGTTAGACATTTGATACCCAAAATTGTTTCATTGACCTCATTTAAATGAGAGATAAAAATACTGGTTCAAATGATCCGTACTTTTCGGGTGCGATATGGATACGATTTGAAGTTTTCATTGTCGCTTTTCTAGTGCACCCGAAAAGATACGATCCCGTTCCTAAAAAGGAACGGACCTGCAGTCTTGAAGTTTTGTATAAGAATATGCTTCTATATTTCGTTTAGCTTTTTCTAACCTGAGATTGATTTTTCAGGGTACAAAGTAAACGTTATACACGAAGAGTTAGTACTGAAGGTGAGTTGCTACTTGTGGGTTACTGTATGTTAAAAGTGCTAAAAGAAACATACACTCATTTTTTTATAAGAAGCTGTACTCTGAGCCAAAAAGTAGGGTTTCTTAACTTTGAGCACAATTGGTATAGTAAAAGTTTCTTACAGAGTTTCTTAATTTAAAAATCGAAATTTAAAAAATATCGTGAAATACTTCTTTAATGTGAAGTATGATGTTCTTAGCAGAATATGGACATTTATCGGAATTGACTCAAATTATGCCAGTTTTAGGGATAATTGTTACGTAAGCACATCAGTAAAGATTTTAAAAGCATAACTTTTTTTCAATTCTTAACTCATATAGAAGAGTTTCTTGATTTTTAGAAAAAAGACATATATAGTTTCTTATAAACGGTTTATTATAAGAAAGAATTTCACGGGTATTCCTTTTTCGGAGGTTGTGATCTACTTGCTTTGGTGAAAAATAGCCTTCGTAAATTCTGGGTTAAGATTATTTGAAATTTTGTAGATTTCTTGTTTTCCATTAACATTTTCGTTACTCGTTTTTCTTTAGAGTCAGCCAATACAGAACATCATACTGATGCAAATATCTCACGTCATAGTCATCAAAATCCACCAAGGGTGTAAGTTTTCTTTACCTGCTTTTTCCTCATTTCATTCCCGGCTGATACCCTACATAAGCTATTGTGCTGAAAGATACAGATGTTGAATGAAGATACTGCCTTTTCGCTTTAGGGCCTGTTTATATGTACAAAAACATCCCACCTTCCAGCTTTTGAGCGAAAGTCTGGCCACGTCAAAAACATTGCTTGACAAGCAAAAATAAGCAGAATTTGTTGCACGGTGTTTCTGCTTGTATCAAGCTAAAGCTTCGTGACGAACATTGTTTGCGACCGCGTCAAACGGTCGACCATTTTACTTGAAGTTAATTTCAAATGTTTGACAAACAATTTCAAATGCTTGCATTTTGACTAATAATGTTTTCCGAAGTTGTCAAACGGTCGACCATTTTACAGTACTTGAAGTGTTTGACAAACAATGTTTGGCAAAGAGGTCTTGGACTCAGAATCTGCTTTGGATTAATGTGAGAATCCCGAGAACGGATGCTTCGAGTATATAGACATCTTTTTCCTTTTCTTAGATCTGCAAGCAATGGAGATATTAGTCAAAGATTTTATATGGCAGATGGAAAAGAAGCATCCCCACCATGGCAGCAACGGCCTAATAGCCAAAGGTATTCATTTTATTTGTCCTTCCATCCTTTATAGGGTTATTTGGTCTATGGTTGATCTTTGAAACTGTGATTCATTTTTATTGAAATCGTCAAACCTTTTTGCTTGATTGAAAACACCCATTCAAAATTGAGCCTCGTTTTCAGAATTGAAGAAAATTTAATCAAATTTTGAAAACGAGGCTTAGATGAAAATGTTTTCTTATTTGTCTTCTTTGCATGATATATTGATTAATTCGTCCCTTTACAGTGGTCTATATACAAGTGGGCAAAACCTTTCATCAAACCCCAGGAAGGAAAGTGCACCAGCTAATGCGCCAGTATCGGCCAGATTTCCTAAGTAAGTATGAAAGAGATACATGATAACGATAAACAGTTGATACATTGTAGGGTATACTTAAGAACTTTTTTTGCCTGACACCCCTCAGGTTATAAACTCAAAAACGGACCAAAACAATTGATAAAACGAAATTTATACCCAGGGTTCTTAGACTCTTCAATTAATTCTAAAGTATCGCAATTTTGAAGTTCTGTGCATATCAAAATTTAAAGATACATTAGTGTTTTAAAAGGGCAAGTTCTTCTAAACCTCTAAAACCTTCCTTATTTCGAAAAAAGAATGCTTCCAAAAACAGAATCCATTATTTTCAAGAAACACGAATTCTGGAGATCTGAAATCTTTCGCGCCAAAATTTTTGCTTGCCTCGTCCCCAGTCCCGTTTGTGGAATGTATCTGGCAACTGGTTCAGTGGAAGTCTCTTTTGAACTTCAAACCGAAAGTATCTCGAAAGTCTCGGAAACCTTCTGCTTTTGATGGCAACATAGTCAATAGAAGAAAAGACTTTTTCTATTGACTATGATGGCAAAAGGTTTTGGAGAGCTCCAAAACCTGCCGTTTTCAGAAGAATGGCTTCAAAAAACACACATTTCGAAAAAGAAGGCTACCGAAAAAAGAGTTGGTTTAGAAGAACACGCACTAAGTTACGTCTTCCCTTTATTTTTTGTTAGTAATTATTATTATTTGATTTCAGACCATACAAGACAACGTCAGCCTTACAGAGTGACGGAGAAATGCCCAAAAGGTAAAAATTCTATAACCTTAATTGATATTTAGATTGCTCTCTCTTCTTCTCTCTTATTTTGCAGTTTCTATTCAGTGTATTTCCCGAATGGTTTATCGGTAAAACCGACCTCTTCACAGAAGAAACTTTTGACAATTTCAACCCGACATCAGCGGGTACCATAGCTACTTTCTTATCTAATCATTTCTAACTTGATATTTTTACCACATAAGATGATGCATTTACAATGCATAAACACTAATAGCCGTGATTTTGATGATGCTAAACTTAAGCCAATCACCCTGTAACCAATCTCTTACTAACTTATAGCTAACCCTAAACTCTTTATAACCCTCTAACTAACCCTCTAACGATTTTTCTTAATCTCTAATCTTCTCATCCACCCTTAACTAACCCTTCACCCTAGCGTAACTGCTAACAAACTTTGTAAAACTATTTCCCTTTATTCCATCAACACTTTCTCTAACCCATAATTCTAACTAACTCTCTAATGAATCCTCAGAATATATTCCTTGCTCACTAATTACTCTCTAATTAATCTTCTAACTATCTTTGATCCCTAACTAACTCTTTAGCTTCTTTCCCTACCTTCTTAGGCCTCTAGGTAACTCTTAAAAAAGAGCCAGTACCTTAATCTCTAAATATCCGTCTAATTAGTCTGCAGGCCATTTCTCTAACTATACTCCAACTAACCCCTACAACTTTACTCAAAAAAGCCCCATAATTGACCATCAGAGGAACCTAAGTATCAATTCCTCTTTAATTAAACCACTTCTTAACCCCTAATTTGGTCTCTAATCAGCATTTTAACAGCTAATTAGTTAACTCTATTGCTAATAGTGTATGCTTCCAAGCCTCTAATTTTTCTTCTTAACAACTAGTCAAAAACCTTATATCAAACACAAACCTTTCCCTGACTATTTTTAATTATTTCTCTATCAAATTCTCTAACTATATCAAAATTTCGACCCTGACATAAATTCTTAAATTAAATTAATCCTCTAACGATTCCTTAACCCTCTAACTAACCATTTAACATTTTATATCTAACGTACTCTCTAATTAACAAGTTAACTTTAGCTAAATTGTAACTCCGTCTTATTAAACACAGTCCTTTCAACAGTTTTCCAGTTAACTACTAACCCTATTGGTAAGTCCCTTACTAACTGTCCAAATAAGCCACTAATTAACCCTCAACTAACCAGCTAACAAACGCCTAACTTGCCTCTCGCAATCTAACCCTATAACTAAAGAATATAAATTTTCAATAAAACATTTCCTAAAATGCAAGTAAAATTCTATTGAACAGGAAGATTTCCAGCTACCATGCTGGGTATAGTTCTGGTGAGGAAATTGCAGCCAGACGAAAAAGGTAAGAAACATGTCCAGAATTATTGAATGACCCCCGTCGCTGTTATCATGTTCTGTTTAAAATCAATGAATGTTTTCTTATAACATGGGTGTATAATAAAAGCAATTTTCCGATCTATGAAGTCTTTGAAAAGTGTCTGACACTCTGCTCTGAGCCATATATTAAGGTTTCTTAACATTAAGCAAAATTGGTATACTAAAAGTTTCTTGCAGAGTTTCTTAACTCAAAAATCGATGTTTCGAAAACGTCATGATATGTTGGTTTCAATTTGAAGTATCGTGATCTTTAGCAGTCAAAATATTTTGACATTTTTCGGAATTAGCTCTAAGTATGATTATTTGATGATTGGGGATTATTTTACGTAAACATTATAAAATGCACATCAGAAAATAGAAAGCCGAACTTGAAAGCAGAAATAGTTTCTTAGTTTTTGTTTTACTATATAGATGACTTTCTTGATTTTTTGGAAAAAGGCATATAGAGTTTCTTATAGTCGGTTTCTTATAAAAAATGAGTGTGCAGAAAACGTACACAGTAGAATACAATACAGTACAGTACAGTAAGTTAAAGTAAGCGTACAGTAAACGTAGAGTACAGTGAAGATAGACTCACTACATAAGTCCCACTACTTCGCTCGATGTTGTTGTTGTTGTTGTTTTCTACAATCGCTCAGTGTGGATTATAATGGCTCTGTTTGAGTGACAAATCAAAATAAGGGGAGCGTAGACTAGAAACTCGTGTCGTGAGTCTACAGTAAAGATACGGTTCAGTGGAGTTAAGCAAACGTAATTAATCGTACTATTCTACTATTTAATGTTATCTGCAGTCTTTTAAAGTAACTTTTAATTTCCGTAGATCGCATTATTACAGTGGTTATACCAGTGGTGCAAGTGATGGTGAATCGATCGTTAATAAAATGAAACATCGGTGTGTTACTTGATTTTATTCATTTCTCCTTTATAATAATATTTTCAAAAACTTAGTTCGTTGTCTCCTTTTAAAGCGTAAACTTTTCTACAGTTTTAATAAAGTCTTAAGAAAGTTTATCTTTAAGTTGTAAGGTGAAGGTGGAGTTGAAACGGTGTATTAAGCGCCAGCCGCTAAAATCTCAGTAGTAGGTTTACTAATTGAGACCTCGACCCTGGCTGTGACGCTACTGCGGCTGGGGCTCGAGCCCCGGCCTTGCTGAGCTTCTGACAACACGAGTCAGCTGGATTAGACTATGACGTCACAGCACCTCCAAGAGGAAGCCCTACTGAAGAGTGCCCTGTGTGTTTATCACAATTTTAATATTTCCTATCTTTTTAGAACTGGTTCGGAGCCGAATATGAACTACATTCGTGGCGGAATGCATCCAAACAACATGAATAACAATCGAGAGATGGTTCATCAAAATGATAATTTACATAAACACAGACACACAAGTCGAGAGTAAGTTGCTCAATCCTTTACTCTATTACTCTTACATATTATGTAAAGCTTCATCCCCTGCAAAACGAAACCACCATTTCACCTAGACTTAGTTCCTGAGTCGTAGTTATCGCTATTGAATTGACCTGCTGAACGCTCAAACTAAGATCGATCAGTTTGACAAACTACGATACGACCAGCTTGAGCGATCTCCTTTAAGTGCCAGCCTCGGTCTCATGACCGATAACTGGGACTCATGTAATCAGTCTACATTTCACCCATCATTGTCCAACATTTATGTTGAAAGAAATGTTGGGTAGGATTAAGCTATTGTGAAAGTCGTTAAGTCAGTTTTTATTATCCTATGTAAGGTTTTTCTAATTATGTGGAATTCTACTTTTGCTATAATATACCCATACTGAGTTTTAAACTGCAAAATAAACAATGCTAATGACAATAAATAGCTTTTCCTAGCTCTTCCTTGCATCAAGGTTCGGTTGTTATTGCAGTAGAGTTAACTTGTGTGTTAATGCACTTATTTTAGATCTGTAGCAACGACGGTCTACGATGGACGAGGAGGGCACGACTATCGGTAAACGATTTGTTATATTTTGTTAATAAGTAATTTCTAATATCTAATCTATTTTCCGTCTGTTATTTCTACGACTTCTTCTTTTGTCCCATGCTTCTTGTTTTTCTGCTACTTTTACTTTTTGTACTTCATCTTCCTCTACTATTCTTTAATAGATTTGATTCCCTCTTCTCCGTGTACTACTTCTTCCACCTTAACTTCTTCTTCTCCTTCTCTTGCTTTTATCTGATTTTTCTGCTTCTTCTTCTTCTTTTCTTCTTCTTCCTTTATTCTTAATAGGACTTCTTCTATTCTTTCTCTTCTTTGGTACTATTTCTTCATCTTCTTCTTTTCCTATTCTCTTTCATCTTCTTCCACCTTTATTTCTGTTTTTTTCTTCTTGGACTGCCTCTATTTCTACGACTTCTTCTTTTGTCCCATGCTTCTTGTTTTTCTGCTACTTTTACTTTTTGTACTTCATCTTCCTCTACTATTCTTTAATAGATTTGATTCCCTCTTCTCCGTGTACTACTTCTTCCACCTTAACTTCTTCTTCTCCTTCTCTTGCTTTTATCTGATTTTCTGCTTCTTCTTCTTCTTTTCTTCTTCTTCCTTTATTCTTAAGACGACTTCTTCGTCTGTTCTTCCTCTTCTTTTGTACTATTTCTTCATCTTCTTCTTCTCCTATTCTCTTTCATCTTCTTCCACCTTTATTTCTGTTTTTTTCTTCTTGAACTGCCTCTATTTCTATGTCTTCTTCTTCTTCTGCTTCCTTTGTTTAAACTTCTTCTGCCTCTATTTCTGAGTCTTCTTCTTTTACATCCTCTATTTCATTTTCTTCTTCTTCTTGCTCTGTTTTTACTTATGTTTCTTCTTCCAATTTTCTCCTCTTTTCTACTATTTCTTCATGTTCTTAATTTCCGAATATCTTTTTTCTTCCACCATAATTTTTGCTGCTTCTTCTTCTTTCTTCTTCTGTCTCTATATATTTCTACTTCTGCCTCTTCTTTTTCCTTCTCTTTCTGCTATTTCTTCCACTTTTATCTTAATTCTTCTTCCTTCCTTCCTCTTTACTTCTCGTACTTCTTCTTCTCCTACTTCTACTTCTAATAATTCGTCCTATTTCTTCTCATTTTCTATAACAATTCTTCGCTCATTTTCAAGACTTTGCATTTTTTTAATTTCTTACTAGCAGAACTTACATTATAGGCATTATCCACGAGAATCTGGATCTAAAAGTGATGGTGAACAAAGTTCAAGACAGCGAAGGCATCAACAGTATTACAGGGCGCATCGAAGCCGAGCTGGTTTATCTGATACGTAAGTCATCAAGTCTGAAATTTTAATGCCTTAATTTCTCGATTGGTGTTTCCACTCTTCTTTGAAACATCTTTAATTTCGCAAAAGCCCTTTGCGAACTCAATACAGGTCAATTAATTCTTTAACAAGTCTGTTTTTCCAGTTCTTATCATCACAGAAATATCCCAATATGGTGCTTCTCCGTCCAACAAAGATTGGCAAGATCACTTTTATCAATTCGACCATGGGTCACATTTGATTTATGTTCTTTGAGCCTAGTTCCTGTCTCTCTTTTCGATTGTCCTATATTTGATTTAGGACAATCTCTACATGGTATTTTGTATACCACGTTTGATTTTTCAAGATCGTCAACTTTGTCTTCCGGTCTTGAAAGCAACTTTTTAAGTTTATTAAGGGAATAAAAAGTACACCTTATATTTTGTTTAGACAAAGATCGGCGGATTCTTTTGCTTCTCCCTCTGATGTATGGCAGGTTCATAGAACATTTAGGCTCCTCTTTGTCAGCCTCAGTTTTCTGTCTAGGATTAAAACAGGTCGCTGCACGTGGGGAGGATTCCCTTACTCAAGATATTCACCATTTTCCAGAAAAATTTCATGCCGACCCATACCTCTTGAAATAGTCTATTGCCATATTATTGTTCGTCTTTTAGCGAGATGGTACCTGCTTTGAAAGTTTATATGCCAGCTGATGGTTCACAGCTAATACAAAATGGGAACCCACCGAACAGACCGAGGCACAGACATCATCATCATCACCACCACCATCATCGGATTCCACGTGGCCAAATGGCATATGATCCACGCAACGCAAAGGTTAGCTACGTTTATAGGTTTCTCTCAGTTTTTTATTGTTTCGCCTCGAAACCAGATTTCCAGTTTTTTCCTTTTTTGCACAGTAGCCCCGTCAATCGGTTAAACTGTTTTTTAAGGGGCTGTGCTAAAAACTTTACAAAAATAAAAATCTACTAATTCTAACAGGTAAGATGAAAGGAAACTGTAATTAAAAATATTAATATCAATTTACTGCTGTTAACTATTAATCTTGTTTTTAAAAGTGGATAAAGAGGAAGCTTGCTTGGCCTCGCGACTAAGTTGATTCCAAATTTTCGCTCCTCGAAATTCAAATGCTTTCTGCCCATTACTACCTCCCATGAGTGGCAGTAGCAAGTCAGTTTCGGCATCTCTAAGGTTAATAGTACTGCGCTCAGAGCTTCTGGTAAACAACTGCGAGAGATAATCAGGAGCAAGACCACTAAGATATTTAAATACAATAGTAGCTGTCTCACTTCTGATCATATCCGTCAAAGTTGGCCGTTGCAACTCTTTTATCAAAGCGTCAGCAGGAGCATCGTAGCTGCTATTTGTCAGTAGGGTTTACATTTTAGTTAACGTCCTTGATGTTTTTTCTTTTTCGGCAGGTTTTATTAGAATTAGGCCCTGAATCAGCGCCACCGGATTCGGAACAGAGTTTCGGAGCGGATAGTACGGCCTCGTCGATACCAGAAGAAAGATCGATCAATTATCAGGTGGATTCAGCAATCCTGGATCAATCGACTTCATCGAATCAATCCAACCAAGCAATCCAGATTAATCGATCCGGTCATGCTCATAATGTCAGTCGTTTAAATCAGAGTATGAACCAAAGTATGAATCAAAGCGTGAATCAGAGTAATCAAAGTCGAATCATTAATCAACAGCCTTATCAACGAAATCACCAAATCTCAAAACAAGCGAGGCCGGTCTCCATGGATATGAAATATATCAATGCTGGTTATCATTACGTAGAACATGGACCCAGACCTCCAAACAGCGCTTCTGGCAGCCGCACACAGTATTACTCTGTTGACCCAATCAGGACCAAGATGTCCGGGCCACAACAACAACAACAACAACAACAACATGGACATCATTATCCATGGCAACAAGCACCGACCAATAGGATGGAACCCAAACAAAGGGAAAATAGATATCTTCAGCAGTACATGCCAGCGTAAGTTTTTAATTTAATTTGTGGAGCAGTATCATTATTTCTTGTTGGGGGGGACTTTATAGAGAAATGGTTTGTCGCTAACCAATAAAGATCAAATACGGTAGCAAATGTAAACGCACCACTATGGTGGTGTTTTTTGCGTACTTTGGTCGGTACAATCTACTGTGCTTGGTTTTTGTGTTTGATGTGCTAAGTTATTATGCTTACTGTGGTTGTATTTTTGCATACTGTGTTATATAAGTACTACTGTAGTGTGTGTAATGGTTGATGTGGTGGTATTTTTGCATAATGTGGTGGATTTGTACGAAAAAACTACCACCAAATTATGCAAAAAATATCACCACATCAAGCATAAATACCCACTACATGAGTGCGTATCCACAACAGAACGTAAAACATACCACCACACCAAGCATAATAGCCCACCATATCAAGCATAATAACCTACCACAGTAGTACTTATCCACCACAGCCATTTGGTTAGCACTTGCTCTCAAGGTCTGTGGTTCAAATCCAGACAAAGGAGCACAAATTTATAAGGTGTAAAAACCTTGCTCTCTGTGATACCGCACCAAGGTGTAAAATTGGTACCTTAGTGATGAAGGCCTAAAAACCCTCGTAGCGCCTACTGTATGGCTGCACGCGAGTCGATATATACTCCCCAGGGAGTACAGCAAAAAAATGGAAAATTAAAAACAAGGCCTGAGCTAAGGCCTGCTGAATATGTCTAAGATAACGGGCTATAATACCTTGCGAGAAATACCACCATATCGAGGATAATAAGCCATAAGCTTGCTAGATCATCAAAGACTTGCTGCTCCAGTCTTATTGTTATCGTTAAGAGCAAACATTTAATCTCTTTTCCATTTTTTCAGCCATGTGGTTCGCTCGCCTGATAAGTCGGAATTTTCTATTTTTGCTTTTTCTATGCCAAGACCACCTGGTTCCGTCGCGTATTGCCCTACACTGTTTATCTTCCATATCTTTGAAGGAGAATTTTTAATTTCTTCATCAGTTCCAAAGGGAATGCATGATTGTGAAGTTAAATCTTCATAATCTTTAAAAAATGAACCAAAGTTGTCAACTTTTAAGTAAGGTCTAAATTTTTCTTTTGCCTAAAAATTATTAGCAATCGAATAGAGGAAATTCCTGTAATTCTCTGCTAGTTGAAACTAGAAAGCCGAAGCAAGATTTGAGTGACATCTTTATGTAAAAATTTTTCTATTTAAAAACCAACGAAATCAAGCTATTCTACAGAGCTGGGGAATCCTGGACCTGCTAGAATCATTTGTTGCCATATGGCAACTGTGCCAAGTAAAGGTTTAGATACAAAGCAAGTTTGCAACAACAGTGCTCGTGTTGATTTGTCCAAGACTTTAAACACTGAACTCAATGACCCCTATCATTTTTGAGTTAACCGTTTATTGGTTTTATGGGCAGTTCCTCTGTTGAAACATTGATATTGGCTGCATGAATTGCCTATTTGAGCACAATTAGGCGGTGGAGCTCCTTTTACCTTACTTTTTGATTTGTACATTCCCCTTAAGATAACAGTTGTTTATTGACTCTTTAATTCCCGAGTTTCAAAATATGAAAAGTATATATCAGTCTCCTCTTTAATAAGACTATGATCACAGACATAATATTTGTCACAAATGGGCTTCTTTGTGATGAAAAAACCCCTCCCCCATATATCAATGTTGGGTCGTTGCTATTCCGAATTTATGCAAGCTCAACACCAAAAAACAACTCAACAACATTGATATTTGGGGGAGGGGAAAAAGGACAGCTTATTTAAGCCCTTGTGACATGATATTTTGGCTGTGATTGTAGAGTTAAAGAGGCCAATAAAATCTTCGAGTAATTCTTCAATTAAAACAGCCCAAGCTTTCCTCGCATTTAACGTTGTGTTTCTCCTTAATATAATCAGTACGTAGTACCACTTCCTATGAAATATCAAGACGCGGAAAAATAGCAAGTGACCAGATTCTTTGTCTGCTTGTGACGTCTTCTTCACTTGCGGCGTCCTGTTGCTAAAACAGCCTATCAATAGATTTCCATCGTTCTTCCCCAAAGGGCTCCATTTATACTTAAAGTTAGAAATGATGAATAGTTTATATGGATTTGCTGTAAAAATTAGTAGTTATACATATCCCATGATAAGGAACAGTATAAGGAACTTTCTGCCTCATGTTGCTGAAAAATTAAGGAACTCCAGCCTCAACTCAGATCAAAGGTTCCTTATAAAAAAAACGTGTTAGTGTGCAGACGACTGAGCAGCCCTATAGTAGCAGTACTTCACTTTGCTTGAACTGATATTTAATCCTGCCTTCCCAATGTAATAATAGATCTCTTTGTTTTAGGTTGTTGGGCCTCCTCCGAAACAAGACACTACCCCAGTGAGCAACGAAATCGAAAATGAACTAGCAAACTACAGCATCTCAACGGAACTGTGAGAGATTTTAAACCCTTGTATAAACTAGTAACTACCCATGAGATCCACCTTGTCTTTCACTTTCACTTGTTTTTATTCGCACAAGCACACTAACAACACGCATTTTTAATCTTTGTAAATCGGAGACTTTCCATACCTTCGCAGAAATATAGTGTAAATTCTTTCGGTTTTTAAATGTACAGTAGTGTGAGATCAAGGTGTATTGGTATCTGAATGTTTCGTGTTTGTATAGTCAAGATAGGGCTCACATAGTCATGGTATGTAATTAAGTCCTGGCTAAATTAGGAGACATGTCGCGCGCGACATTGATGTCTCCTCGGTGTCTGCCAGTTTAGCCACCTCGGAGACTTTGTAGCGCGCGACAAAATTTGTAACAAGAGACATACAAATGTTTCTGGGAGATAATGGAAACATTTCTTGTGTCTGCGACATGCAAATGACTCGAGGGACATGTTGCTCGCTTGTCACTCGCATGTTTAGCCACCCTGGGAGATTCACCGAATACAGTGTCACGCGTGACAAGTCTCCCAGTAGTTTAGCAATAGCTTTAGACTGTTTGAGCAACAGGTCGCGACTACCAATGAGAACGCCGTCTTTGTCAAGAAGGTTCTGTAGTCTTTGATCAAAATTTTTAGTTTAGCATTGAAGGATGGCGACGCCTCGTATCGGCACACTAGGGCCTAAGTTTACGGCTAGCTTTTGAAATAAGTCTTTAAGCCCCCATTTGATTCTGAATTGGTTTCTTTCACTGTTTTTGTGATAAGTCTCCATTTAAACGCAAATTATTGCAACAATTAATTGGTTTGATTGCTGAAGTAACTGTTGCAGCTTCCCAAACAACGCAAATTTTGACGCTTTCATGAGAACGTTAATTCCCTTTGGCCTTAGGTAGACATCATATAAAGCATTCGTTGGATTTTTCGATGATTGATTGGTTGATTTGTTGATTTATTGATTGATTGATTGCTTGATTAAGTGATTAACTTATGGAACGTATATTTAATGGCCGATTTTTGTAGTGCATTGTCTTTTAATTATGAATAAGACAAGATTATCAAGATGTTCACTTGCATTTTGTATTTATTATTAGAAAATTAACTTGTGAATAAGTAGATATAAATTTGGGTAATATATACACAGTTTCATGGACAACATGTTCTTTATTGCTCCAACTATTCTGAGAGAAACAGTGGAACATGATTTTTTAAACAGGAACAAAACGAACTTATCTGATCGGGGGTTGACTTGTCTGCGCTCTGAAATATTCCACAATAGTCTTTGAGTTATATAAAACTTCAAAATTGCGATGAACAGCGGAATCATTTTCGGACATACTTAAAAGCTTTTTTCGTCTGACACTCCTCTGAGTATGAACGTCAGAAACAGACCGAAACCACTTGAAATGCACCAATCAAAAAGAACGAAAAGCTGAATTTGCATTGTGAAATACTTCTATTGGTCTTCCCGCTGTATCCGACCAGCTGATTGGTGTTTAAAACACAATGCCACTTTTGAAAATCTTGGATTTTGGTCAATGTTCGGCCATTTTGCCTTAGTATAGCCTTGCCTTTTTGCCTAAAATTGGTGGATTTTCAGCCCTCATTTTCTGCATAAAACACATCCAATTAGCCTTTTAATAGGTTCAGAAGGCTTCTAATAGCTTTTAGCGGTCATTTCTGAAGGTTTCAGACAATTTTGAAAACCTTGGATTTTGGCCAATATTCGGGCATTTTGCCTTAGTATAGCCTTGCCTTTTTGCCTAAAATTGGTCGATTTTTAGCCCTCATTTTCTGCGTAAAAATACTTCAAACTAGCCTCATAATAGGTTCAAAAGGCTTCTAATAGCTTTTAGCGGTCATTTCTGAAGGTTCCGGACAATTTTTAAAACCTTGGATTTCGGCCAATTTTCGGCCATCTTGCCTTAGTATAGTCTTGCCTTTTTGCCTAAAATTGGTTGATTTTCAGCCCTCATTTTCTGCGTAAAAATACTTCAAACTAGCCTCATAATAGGTTCAAAAGGCTTCTAATAGGTTTTAGCGGTCATTTCTGAAGGTTTCGGGCAATTTTTAAAACCCTGGATTTTGGCCCGTTTTCGGCCGTTTTGCCTTAGTATAGCCTTGCCTTTTTGCTTAAAATTGGTGGATTTTTAGCCTTCATTTTCTGCCAAAAAGTACTTCAAACTAGCCTCATAATAGGTTCAAAATGCTTTTTATAGCTTTTTGGGGTCATTTCTGAAGGTTTCGGTCAATTTTTAAAACCTTGGACTTTGGCCAATTTTTGGCCATTTTGCCTTAGTATAGCCTTGCCTTTTTGCCAAAAATTGGTCGATTTTTAGACCTCATTTTCTGCACAAAAATACTTCAAACTAGCCTCAAAATAGGTTCAAAAGGCTTCTGATAGCTTTTAGGAGTCATTTCTGAAGGTTTCCTGCAATTTTGAAAACCTTAGATTTTGGCCAATTTTCGGCCATTTTGCCTTAGTATAGCCTTGCCTTTTCGCCAAAAATCGGTCGATTTTTAGACCTTAATTTCTGCACAAAAATACTTCAAACTAGCCTCAAAATAGGTTCAAAAGGCTTCTAATAGCTTCTAGGAATCATTTCTGAAGGTTTCCGGCAGTTTTGAAAACCTTGGATTTTGGCAAATTTTCAGCCATTTTGCCTTAGTATAGCCTTGCCTTTTGCCAAAATTGGTCGATTTTAGACCTCATTTTCTGCACAAAAATACTTCAAACTAGCCTCAAAATAGGTTCAAAAGGCTTCTGATAGCTTTTAGGAGTCATTTCTGAAGGTTTCCTGCAATTTTGAAAACCTTGGATTTTGGCCAATTTTCGGCTATTTTGCCTTAGTATAGCCTTGCCTTTTTGCCAAAAATCGGTCGATTTTTAGACCTTATTTTCTTCACATAAATAATTCAAACTAGCCTCAAAATAGGTTCAAAAGGCTTCTAATTGCTTCTAGGAATCATTTCTGAAGATTTCCGGCAGTTTTGAAAACCTTGGATTTTGGCCAATTTTCGGCCATTTTGCCTTAGTATAGCCTTGCCTTTTTGCCAAAAATCGGTCGATTTTTAGACCTTAATTTCTGCACAAAAATACTTCAAACTAGCCTCAAAATAGGTTCAAAAGGCTTCTAATAGCTTCTAGGAATCATTTCTGAAGGTTTCCGGCAGTTTTGAAAACCTTGGATTTGGCCAATTTTCGGCCATTTTGCCTTAGTATAGCCTTGCCTTTTTGCCAAAAATCGGTCGATTTTTAGACCTTATTTTCTTCACAAAAATAATTCAAACTAGCCTCAAAATAGGTTCAAAAGGCTTCTAATAGCTTCTAGGAATCATTTCTGAAGGTTTCCGGCAGTTTTGAAAACCTTGGATTTTGGCAAATTTTCAGCCATTTTGCCTTAGTATAGCCTTGCCTTTTTGCCAAAAATTGGTCGATTTTTAGACCTCATTTTCTGCACAAAAATACTTCAAACTAGCCTCAAAATAGGTTCAAAAGGCTTCTAATAGCTTCTAGGAATCATTTCTGAAGGTTTCCGGCAGTTTTGAAAACCTTGGATTTTGGCCAATTTTCGGCCATTTTGCCTTAGTATAGCCTTGCCTTTTTGCCAAAAATTGGTCGATTTTTAGACCTCATTTTCTGCACAAAAATACTTCAAACTAGCCTCAAAATAGGTTCAAAAGGCTTCTAATAGCTTCTAGGAATCATTTCTGAAGGTTTCCGGCAGTTTTGAAAACTTTGGTTTTTGGCCAATTTTCGGCCATTTTGCCTTAGTATAGCCTTGCCTTTTTGCTTAAAATTGGTGGATTTTTAGCCTTCATTTTCTGCCAAAAAGTACTTCAAACTAGCCTCATAATAGGTTCAAAATGCTTTTTATAGCTTTTTGGGGTCATTTCTGAAGGTTTCGGTCAATTTTTAAAACCTTGGACTTTGGCCAATTTTTGGCCATTTTGCCTTAGTATAGCCTTGCCTTTTTGCCAAAAATTGGTCGATTTTTAGACCTCATTTTCTGCACAAAAATACTTCAAACTAGCCTCAAAATAGGTTCAAAAGGCTTCTGATAGCTTTTAGAAGTCATTTCTGAAGGTTTCCTGCAATTTTGAAAACCTTGGATTTTGGCCAATTTTCGGCCATTTTGCCTTAGTATAGCCTTGCCTTTTTGCCAAAAATCGGTCCATTTTTAGACCTCATTTTCTGCACAAAAATACTTCAAACTAGCCTCAAAATAGGTTCAAAAGGCTTCTGATAGCTTTTAGAAGTCATTTCTGAAGGTTTCCTGCAATTTTGAAAACCTTGGATTTTGGCCAATTTTCGGCCATTTTGCCTTAGTATAGCCTTGCCTTTTTGCCAAAAATCGGTCGATTTCTAGACCTTATTTTCTTCACAAAAATAATTCAAACTAGCCTCAAAATAGGTTCAAAAGGCTTCTAATAGCTTCTAGGAATCATTTCTGAAGGTTTCCGGCAGTTTGAAAACCTTGGATTTTGGCCAATTTTCGGCCATTTTGCCTTAGTATAGCCTTGCCTTTTTGCCAAAAATTGGTCAATTTTTAGACCTCTTTTTCTGCATAAAAATACTTCAAACTAGCCTCAAAATAGGTTCAAAAGGCTTCTAATAACTTCTAGGAGTCATTTCTGAAGGTTTCCGGCAATTTTGAAAACCTTGGTTTTTGGCCAATTTTCGGCCATTTTGCCTTAGTATAGCCTTTTTGCCAAAAATCGGTCCATTTTTAGACCTCATTTTCTGCACAAAAATACTTCAAACTAGCCTCAAAATAGGTTCAAAAGGCTTCTGATAGCTTTTAGGAGTCATTTCTGAAGGTTTCCTGCAATTTTGAAAACCTTCGACTTTGGCCAATTTTCGGCCATTTTGCCTTAGTATAGCCTTGCCTTTTTGCCAAAAATTGGTCGATTTTTAGACCTCATTTTCTGCAGAAAAATACTTCAAACTAGCCTCAAAATAGGTTCAAAAGGCTTCTGATAGCTTTTAGGAGTCATTTCTGAAGGTTTCCTGCAATTTTGAAAACCTTGGATTTTGGCCAATTTTCGGCCATTTTGCCTTAGTATAGCCTTGCCTTTTTGCCAAAAATCGGTCGATTTTTAGACCTTAATTTCTGCACAAAAATACTTCAAACTAGCCTCAAAATAGGTTCAAAAGGCTTCTAATAGCTTCTAGGAATCATTTCTGAAGGTTTCCGGCAGTTTTGAAAACCTTGGATTTTGGCAAATTTTCAGCCATTTTGCCTTAGTATAGCCTTGCCTTTTTGCCAAAAATTGGTCGATTTTTAGACCTCATTTTCTGCACAAAAATACTTCAAACTAGCCTCAAAATAGGTTCAAAAGGCTTCTGATAGCTTTTAGGAGTCATTTCTGAAGGTTTCCTGCAATTTTGAAAACCTTGGATTTTGGCCAATTTTCGGCCATTTTGCCTTAGTATAGCCTTGCCTTTTTGCCAAAAATCGGTCGATTTTTAGACCTTATTTTCTGCACAAAATACTTCCATCTAGCCTCATAATAGGTTCAAGAGGCTTCTAATTACTTTAAGGGATCATTTCTGAAGGTTTCCGGCAATTTTGAAAACCTTGGATTTTGGCCAATTTTCGGCCATTTTGCCTTAGTATAGCCTTGCCTTTTGCCCAAAATCGGTCGATTTTAGACCTTATTTTCTGCACAAAATACTTCAAACTAGCCTCAAAATAGGTTCAAAAGGCTTCTAATAACTTCTAGGAGTCATTTCTGAAGGTTTCCGGCAATTTTGAAAACCTTGGATTTTGGCCAATTTTCGGCCATTTTGCCTTAGTATAGCCTTGCCTTTTTGCCAAAAATCGGTCGATTTTTAGACCTCATTTTCTGCAAAAAATACTTCAAACTATTTTCTTTTCGCCTCAAAATCAAAATAGGTTCAAAAGGCTTCTAATAGCTTCTAGGAGTCATTTCTGAAGGTTTCCGGCAATTTTGAAAACCTTGGATTTTGGCCAATTTTCGGCCATTTTGCCTTAGTATAGCCTTGCCTTTTTGCCAAAAATCGGTCGATTTTAGACCTTATTTTCTGCACAAAAATACTTCAAACTAGCCTCAAAATAGGTTCAAAAGGCTTCTAATAGCTTCTAGGAGTCATTTCTGAAGGTTTCCGGCAGTTTTGAAAACCTTGGATTTTGGCCAATTTTCGGCCATTTTGCCTTAGTATAGCCTTGCCTTTTTGCCAAAAATCGGTCGATTTTTAGACCTCATTTTCTGCACAAAAATACTTCAAACTAGCCTCAAAATAGGTTCAAAAGGCTTCTAATAACTTCTAGGAGTCATTTCTGAAGGTTTCCGGCAATTTTGAAAACCTTGGATTTTGGCCAATTTTCGGCCATTTTGCCTTAGTATAGCCTTGCCTTTTTGCCAAAAATCGGTCGATTTTTAGACCTTATTTTCTGCACAAAAATACTTCAAACTAGCCTCAAAATAGGTTCAAAAGGCTTCTAATAACTTCTAGGAGTCATTTCTGAAGGTTTCCGGCAATTTTGAAAACCTTGGATTTTGGCCAATTTTCGGCCATTTTGCCTTAGTATAGCCTTGCCTTTTTGCCAAAAATCGGTCGATTTTAGACCTTATTTTCTGCACAAAAATACTTCAAACTAGCCTCAAAATAGGTTCAAAAGGCTTCTAATAACTTCTAGGAGTCATTTCTGAAGGTTTCCGGCAATTTTGAAAACCTTGGATTTTGGCCAATTTTCGGCCATTTTGCCTTAGTATAGCCTTGCCTTTTTGCCAAAAATCGGTCGATTTTTAGACCTCATTTTCTGCACAAAAATACTTCAAACTAGCCTCAAAATAGGTTCAAAAGGCTTCTAATAGCTTCTAGGAATCATTTCTGAAGGTTTCCGGCAGTTTTGAAAACCTTGGATTTTGGCCAATTTTCGGCCATTTTGCCTTAGTATAGCCTTGCCTTTTTGCCAAAAATCGGTCGATTTTAGACCTTATTTTCTTCACAAAAATACTTCAAACTAGCCTCAAAATAGGTTCAAAAGAAGCTTCTAATAGCTTCTAGGAATCATTTCTGAAGGTTTCCGGCAGTTTTGAAAACCTTGGATTTTGGCCAATTTTCAGCCATTTTGCCTTAGTATAGCCTTGCCTTTTTGCCAAAAATCGGTCGATTTTTAGACCTCATTTTCTGCACAAAAATACTTCAAACTAGCCTCAAAATAGGTTCAAAAGGCTTCTAATAGCTTCTAGGAATCATTTCTGAAGGTTTCCGGCAGTTTTGAAAACCTTGGATTTTGGCCAATTTTCGGCCATTTTGCCTTAGTATAGCCTTGCCTTTTTGCCAAAAATCGGTCGATTTTTAGGCCTTATTTTCTGCACAAAAATACTTCAAACTAGCCTCAAAATAGGTTCAAAAGGCTTCTAATAGCTTCTAGGAGTCATTTCTGAAGGTTTCCTGCAATTTTGAAAACCTTGGATTTTGGCCAATTTTCGGCCATTTTGCCTTAGTATAGCCTTGCCTTTTTGTCAAAAATCGGTCGATTTTTGGACCTTAATTTCTGCACAAAAATACTTCAAACTAGCCTCAAAATAGGTTCAAAAGGCTTCTAATAGCTTCTAGGAATCATTTCTGAAGGTTTCCGGCAGTTTTGAAAACCTTGGATTTTGGCCAATTTTCAGCCATTTTGCCTTAGTATAGCCTTGCCTTTTGCCAAAAATTGGTCGATTTTAGACCTCATTTTCTGCACAAAAATACTTCAAACTAGCCTCAAAATAGGTTCAAAAGGCTTCTAATAGCTTCTAGGAGTCATTTCTGAAGGTTTCCGGCAGTTTTGAAAACCTTGGATTTTGGCCAATTTTCGGCCATTTTGCCTTAGTATAGCCTTGCCTTTTGCCAAAAAATTGGTCGATTTTATACCTCATTTTCTGCACAAAAATACTTCAAACTAGCCTCAAAATAGGTTCAAAAGGCTTCTAATAGCTTCTAGGAGTCATTTCTGAAGGTTTCCGGCAGTTTTGAAAACCTTGGATTTTGGCCAATTTTCGGCCATTTTGCCTTAGTATAGCCTTGCCTTTTTGCCAAAAATCGGTCGATTTTTAGACCTTATTTTCTGCACAAAAATACTTCAAACTAGCCTCAAAATAGGTTCAAAAGGCTTCTAATAGCTTCTAGGAGTCATTTCTGAAGGTTTCCGGCAATTTTGAAAACCTTGGATTTTGGCCAATTTTCGGCCATTTTGCCTTAGTATAGCCTTGCCTTTTTGCCAAAAATCGGTCGTATAGCCTTGCCTTTTGCCAAAAATCGGTCGATTTTAGACCTCATTTTCTGCACAAAAATACTTCAAACTAGCCTCAAAATAGGTTCAAAAGGCTTCTAATAACTTCTAGGAGTCATTTCTGAAGGTTTCCGGCAATTTTGAAAACCTTGGATTTTGGCCAATTTTCGGCCATTTTGCCTTAGTATAGCCTTGCCTTTTTGCCAAAAATCGGTCGATTTTTAGACCTCATTTTCTGCACAAAAATACTTCAAACTAGCCTCAAAATACTAGCCTCAAAAATAGCCTCAAAATAGGTTCAAAAGGCTTCTAATAGCTTCTAGGAGTCATTTCTGAAGGTTTCCGGCAATTTTGAAAACCTTGGATTTTGGCCAATTTTCGGCCATTTTGCCTTAGTATAGCCTTGCCTTTTTGCCAAAAATCGGTCGATTTTAGACCTTATTTTCTGCACAAAAATACTTCAAACTAGCCTCAAAATAGGTTCAAAAGGCTTCTAATAGTTTCTAGGAGTCATTTCTGAAGGTTTCTGGCAGTTTTGAAAACCTTGGATTTTGGCAAATTTTCAGCCATTTTGCCTTAGTATAGCCTTGCCTTTTTGCCAAAAATCGGTCGATTTTTAGACCTTATTTTCTGCACAAAAATACTTCAAACTAGCCTCAAAATAGGTTCAAAAGGCTTCTAATAGCTTCTAGGAGTCATTTCTGAAGGTTTCCTGCAATTTTGAAAACCTTGGATTTTGGCCAATTTTCGGCCATTTTGCCTTAGTATAGCCTTGCCTTTTTGCCAAAAATCGGTCGATTTTTAGACCTTATTTTCTTCACAAAAATAATTCAAACTAGCCTCAAAATAGGTTCAAAAGGCTTCTAATAGCTTCTAGGAATCATTTCTGAAGGTTTCCGGCAGTTTTGAAAACCTTGGATTTTGGCAAATTTTCAGCCATTTTGCCTTAGTATAGCCTTGCCTTTTTGCCAAAAATTGGTCGATTTTTAGACCTCATTTTCTGCACAAAAATACTTTAAACTAGCCTCAAAATAGGTTCAAAAGGCTTCTAATAGCTTCTAGGAATCATTTCTGAAGGTTTCCGGCAGTTTTGAAAACCTTGGATTTTGGCCAATTTTCGGCCATTTTGCCTTAGTATAGCCTTGCCTTTTGCCAAAAATTGGTCGATTTTTAGACCTCTTTTTCTGCATAAAAATACTTCAAACTAGCCTCAAAATAGGTTCAAAAGGCTTCTAATAACTTCTAGGAGTCATTTCTGAAGGTTTCCGGCAATTTTGAAAACCTTGGATTTTGGCCAATTTTCGGCCATTTTGCCTTAGTATAGCCTTTTTGCCAAAAATCGGTCGATTTTTAGACCTTATTTTCTGCACAAAAATACTTCAAACTAGCCTCAAAATAGGTTCAAAAGGCTTCTAATAGCTTCTAGGAGTCATTTCTGAAGGTTTCCGGCAATTTTGAAAACCTTGGATTTTGGCCAATTTTCGGCCATTTTGCCTTAGTATAGCCTTGCCTTTTTGCCAAAAATCGGTCGATTTTTAGACCTCATTTTCTGCACAAAAATACTTCAAACTAGCCTCAAAATAGGTTCAAAAGGCTTCTAATAGCTTCTAGGAGTCATTTCTGAAGGTTTCCGGCAATTTTGAAAACCTTGGATTTTGGCCAATTTTCGGCCATTTTGCCTTAGTATAGCCTTGCCTTTTGCCAAAAATCGGTCGATTTTTAGACCTTATTTTCTGCACAAAAATACTTCAAACTAGCCTCAAAATAGGTTCAAAAGGCTTCTAATAGCTTCTAGGAGTCATTTCTGAAGGTTTCCCGCAATTTTTGAAAACATTGGATTTTGGCCAATTTTCGGCCATTTTGCCTTAGTTTAGCCTTGCCCTTTTGCCAAAAATCGGTCGATTTTTGACCTCATTTTCTGCACAAAAATACTTCAAACTAGCCTCAAAATAGGTTCAAAAGGCTTCTAATAACTTCTAGGAGTCATTTCTGAAGGTTTCCGGCAGTTTTGAAAACCTTGGATTTTGGCCAATTTTCGGCCATTTTGCCTTAGTATAGCCTTGCCTGTTTGCCAAAAATCGGTCGATTTTATTTTAGACCTCTATTTTCTGCACAAAATACTTTTCAAACTAGCCTCAAAATAGGTTCAAAAGGCTTCTAATAGAAGGTTTCCGGCAATTTTGAAAACCTTGGATTTTGGCCAATTTTCGGCCATTTTGCCTTAGTATAGCCTTGCCTTTTTGCCAAAAATCGGTCGATTTTTAGACCTCATTTTCTGCACAAAAATACTTCAAACTAGCCTCAAAATAGGTTCAAAAGGCTTCTAATAGCTTCTAGGAGTCATTTCTGAAGGTTTCCGGCAATTTTGAAAACCTTGGATTTTGGCCAATTTTCGGCCATTTTGCCTTAGTATAGCCTTGCCTTTTTGCCAAAAATCGGTCGATTTTTAGACCTCATTTTCTGCACAAAAATACTTCAAACTAGCCTCAAAATAGGTTCAAAAGGCTTCTAATAGCTTCTAGGAGTCATTTCTGAAGGTTTCCGGCAATTTTGAAAACCTTGGATTTTGGCCAATTTTCGGCCATTTTGCCTTAGTATAGCCTTGCCTTTTTGCCAAAAATTCGATTTTAGACCTCATTTTCTGCACAAAATACTTCAAACTAGCCTCAAAATAGGTTCAAAAGGCTTCTAAGGAGTCATTTCTAGCTATAGCCTTGCTAGGAAAATAGGTTCAAAAGGCTTCTATAGCTTCTAGAATTTCTGAAGGTTTCCGGCAATTTTGAAAACCTTGGATTTTGGCCAATTTTCGGCCATTTTGCCTTAGTATAGCCTTGCCTTTTGCCAAAAATCGGTCGATTTTAGACCTCATTTTCTGCACAAAATACTTCAAACTAGCCTCAAAATAGGTTCAAAAGGCTTCTAATAACTTCTAGGAGTCATTTCTGAAGGTTTCCGGCAATTTTGAAAACCTTGGATTTTGGCCAATTTTCGGCCATTTTGCCTTAGTATAGCCTTTGCCTTTTTGCCTTTTTTAGCCAAAAATCGGTCGATTTTAGACCTTATTTTCTGCACAAAATACTTCAAACTAGCCTCAAAATAGGTTCAAAAGGCTTCTAATAGCTTCTAGGAGTCATTTCTGAAGGTTTCCGGCAATTTTGAAAACCTTGGATTTTGGCCAATTTTCGGCCATTTTGCCTTAGTATAGCCTTGCCTTTTGCCAAAAATCGGTCGATTTTAGACCTCATTTTCTGCACAAAATACTTCAAACTAGCCTCAAAATAGGTTCAAAAGGCTTCTAATAGCTTCTAGGAGTCATTTCTGAAGGTTTCCGGCAATTTTGAAAACCTTGGATTTTGGCCAATTTTCGGCCATTTTGCCTTAGTATAGCCTTGCCTTTTGCCAAAAATCGGTCGATTTTAGACCTCATTTTCTGCACAAAATACTTCAAACTAGCCTCAAAATAGGTTCAAAAGGCTTCTAATAGCTTCTAGGAGTCATTTCTGAAGGTTTCCGGCAATTTTGAAAACCTTGGATTTTGGCCAATTTTCGGCCATTTTGCCTTAGTATAGCCTTGCCTTTTGCCAAAAATCGGTCGATTTTAGACCTCATTTTCTGCACAAAATACTTCAAACTAGCCTCAAAATAGGTTCAAAAGGCTTCTAATAGCTTCTAGGAGTCATTTCTGAAGGTTTCCGGCAATTTTGAAAACCTTGGATTTTGGCCAATTTTCGGCCATTTTGCCTTAGTATAGCCTTGCCTTTTTGCCAAAAATCGGTCGATTTTTAGACCTCATTTTCTGCACAAAAATACTTCAAACTAGCCTCAAAATAGGTTCAAAAGGCTTCTAATAACTTCTAGGAGTCATTTCTGAAGGTTTCCGGCAATTTTGAAAACCTTGGATTTTGGCCAATTTCCGGCCATTTTGCCCTAGTATAGCCTTGCCTCTTTGCAAAAAATCTGTCGATTTTTAGACCTAATTTTCTGCACAAAAATACTTCAAACTAGCCTCCAAATAGGTTCAAAAGGCTTCTATTAGCTTCTAAAAGTCATTTCTGCAGGTTTCCGGGCATTTTAAAATCCTTGGATTTTGGCCAATTTTCGGCCATTTTGCCTTAGTATAGCCTTGCCTTTTTGCCAAAAATCGGTCGATTTTGTGACCTTGTTTTCTGCACAAAAATACTTCAAACTAGCCTCAAAATAGGTTCAAAACGCTTCTAATAGCTTCTAGTGTTATACAACTGGTTGGCCAGTTCTTTATGCTGACAGATAGTTCCTCATTTTGATTGTTTTCATGTTAATGCTAATCCTTTGTAATCAGCATTTCCGCTTGCAGCGTGATGATGCAATACCTTTCTTTGTATTTAACTTAGCTGCCCTTCTTGTACTTCTAGGAGTCATTCTTGTCGTTATCTTGCCGTACGCTCACGGGTTTCGTGTTTTTATTTGCTGTTATATTTGCCGTTAATATTAGCCGTTATAAGTCGTGATATTGTCGAGTACAAATGCCGTTGTATTAGCCGTAGAATTCGAAGTTGAGAAGCCGTTTATGTGAAGTGTATTTGACGATTTTATGAAGAGCTGCAGTTGAAACTTTGGTTCAATCTTTTTGTTATATTTTACGTTTTATCTCATCGCCAACTCACTCTGTAAAGGTCCCTTGCAAGTACCTTTACACTAGGAGTCATTTCTGAAGGGTTCCGGCAATTTTGAAAACCTTTGATTTTTGCCAATTTCCAGGCATTTTGCCTTAGTACACGTATTGGTGGCGTGTTTCATCTCGCTATCACTATCTGTTTACTTACTATGTTTGTTTATTCCCGCCATATACAATCCCAGTTACTGCCATCCACTTGTTTCTATGTCTCCATGGTTACTTACGCCGCCACCGCAAAGCGTTAATATAGCCTTGCCTTTTTGCCCAAAATCGGTCGATTTTTAGACCTTATTTTCTGCACAAAAGTACTTCAAACTAGCCTCAAAATAGTTTCAAAAGGCTTCTAATAGCTCCTAGGAGTCATTTCTGAAGGTTTCCGGCAATTTTGAGAACCTTGGATTTTGGCCAATTTCCGGCCATTTTGCCTTAGTATAGCCTTGCCTCTTTGCACAAAATCTGTCGATTTTTAGACCTTATTTTCTGCACAAAAATACTTCAAACTAGCCTCAAAATAGGTTCAAAACGCTTCTAATAGCTTCTAGGAGTCATTTCTGAAGGTTTCCGGCAATTTTGAAAACCTTGGATTTTGGCCAATTTCCTGCCATTTTGCCTTAGTATAGCCTTGCCGTTTTGCCCTAAATCTATCGATTTTCAGCCCTTACTTTCTGCGGATAAATAATTCAAACTAGCTTCTTTATAGTTTCAAAAGGCTTCTAATAGTATTTAAGGGTCATTTATGAATGCTTCCGGCAATTTTGAAATCCCTGGATTTTGGCTAATTCTCTGCTTTTCTCCTTGGTCGTTTTGCATAAAATCCAAGGACAAAATGGCCGAAAATTTCCCAAAGTCCAAGGTTTTGAAAATTGCTGGAAACCTTCAGAAAGGACCCCTAAATGCCATTAGAAGCCTTTTGTTCATATTATGAGGCTATTGGCTGAAAGTGTATCGTGTTGTTTTATCTTGGCTATACTAAGGCCCGAGGGGGCGTGCTTTATTGTTGAAGAGACTAGACGTGCCGCCCGGTTTTTCCAAACCCACCCATGTCTACCGATAAATTTTGTTTCTCGTAGTACCCATGTATAGAACTAACAACGAAATTTTTTACCCATTTGTACCAATATCTCAAATTTTTGAACCCAATTTAACGCCTGAGGCAACTCTAAATGCGTCGAAAAGTCATTTGCACTGAAAACGTAATTTCTATCAGGCTTTTCAAAACAATGCATATCTAAAGGTTTTCATATATTTTACTACCCATGTGTAGAGATTCTTTCCGGAACACCAACCCACATGTAGGGAAATTGGCGCTGAAAAAGTTACCCATTTGGGCGGCACGTCTAGTGTACTGAACAATGAAAGTACCCGCGGGGTACTAAGGCAAAATCACCCCATGTAATGTCTGTGCAGTACGGTGGGGGATGTGCAGTACGGTGGCGGATGTTCAGTACGGTGGGGGGATACCATGATTGCCGTGGGAGGCATCTTGCAGTACGGTGGGGATGTTCAGTACGGTGGGGGATACCATGATTGCCGTGGCGGATATTCAGTACGGTGGGGGATACCATGATGACTGTGGGGATACCATGATTGCCGTGGGAGGCATCATGATTGCCGTGGCGGATATTCAGTACGGTGGGGATACCATGATGACTGTGGGGATACCATGATTGCCGTGGGAGGCATCTCGGAGTACGGTGGGGATGTTCAGTACGGTGGGGATACCATGATTGCCGTGGCGGATATTCAGTACGGTGGGGATACCATGATGCCTGTGGGGGGATACCATGATAGCCGTGGGGAGGCATCATGATTGCCGTGGCGGATATTCAGTACGGTGGGGGATACCATGATGACTGTGGGGATACCATGATTGCCGTGGGGAGGCATCTTGGAGTACGGTGGCGGATGTTCAGTACGGTGGGGATACCATGATTGCCGTGGCGGATATTCAGTACGGTGGGGGGATACCATGATGCCTGTGGGGGGATACCAAGATTGCCGTGGGGAGGCATCATGATTGCCGTGGCGGATATTCAGTACGGTGGGGGGATATCTCTGAGTACGGTGGGGGATGTTCAGTACGGTGGGGGTAAAATATGATCTAATCAACTAAATCATGGTAAATCAGAGACGGGAGCTAAATATTTCTGCTTCAGCAACAATTGTCGAGCCTCTTCAACCGATTTTCTTAGCTTCTCAAAGCTCAACGGGATACAAATGGGATACAAGTACTTCGTTTCGTAAATTTTGGTTGATTTCAATACTCAAACTTTCTTGTTTCATTTTTTATTACCAAAGTGCTAAAGAGCTACTTTGCAGATTGACGAAAATATCAAAATTTAAAATTTCTTTTCCATAGTTTGTTAGTGTTTCTTAATAGTAAACGGATCTCATGGAATAAAGGCGAATATGTGAAAGAGATGTTTTCACTGTTTAAAAGTACAGCATTTCATGCATAATTTTGCTGTGGCAAATGCAAAAGTATTTGCTGGCAAGCTTTTGAAAACTTAAACGAAACAAGATCGTGTACCTTGAGGCCTACGAAAGACGTTGTTTGAAGTGTAACGTAATCTCTCCAATCGTGGCTCCAATGGCTGAAAATCGACCAAAATCAGGGGTTGAAATAATCTTTCTGAATCATCAAAGATCAATTTCCAGGCTATGAGAAGTCTATAAGGAGCATCTGCAGCCCTGGATGATTGGAGGAAAAAGCGCCTCAAAAATCGACCCATTTTTGGCCAAAAAGGCAAGGCTTTACTAAGGCAAAATTGCTAAAAATCGACCAAAATCGGGTTTGAAAAAATCTTTCTAAATCATCAAAGATCATTTTCTAGGCTATAACAAGCCTATAAGGTGCATCTCAAGGCTATTTAATATACCCAGCCACTTCAAAACCGACTCATTTTTTGCCAAAAAGGCAAGGCTATACTAAGCCAAAATGGCTAAAACTCGACCAAAATCTGGGGTTGAAAAAATCACCAATGATCAGTTTCTGGGCTATTATAATCTTATCAGGAGCACCTCCAACCCAATAAATGAAAGAAAAACTCACCTCAAAATCGACTTATTTTGGCGAAAAAGACAAAACTATTCTATGGAAAATGGATAATCATCCAGAAAAATCAAGGGTGTGCAAAGTGTTACAAAGTCATCAAAAATAGTGCAGTAGGTGAATAATCATTTCAATTACCTGCATCGGAATGCTGAACAGAAAGTTTCTTGAAAAAATCTCTTGAAATCGCCTGTTTGGAAAATTCCTCCAAGTTCTTATTTTTTTTTTTATAATATAGCGAACCTTCTTAACATGGTCATCAGTTGATCAAATCAGAAAAGTGAGAAGGAAACGAGAAAAAAGTGAGATTTTGTTTAAAATCGTGAACATGATATTAAATTTCCAACTCAAGTTTTAAACAAAGAATGCTTCGTTACTTGAATTTTAAATTGTAAATGTACAGAAAATACAAACGAGAAGTCTACAAAAGTATTAACGTAAGGATGTGGGGTCGAAGAAAGGGGGCAATGCTGGTTAAATTTGTTGGGGGGAGCGATCCCTACTTACTTATAAATTTCTGTTGAGTATGGAGAATTAGAAATATAAGGCCCCTAGATTCAAGATTAAGGGCATGTTTGTAGCCTTCCTATTGTAAAGCTAAGGTTCATAATGTATACTAGGAGGCGAATCACTTTTTAGCTCCTCTAACTCTTACAGCAGGTTAAAAAAGTTTTGTATCTAGAAAGACCACGGATTGTAGATTAATTGAGGATTATTCAACTCAATAATTCAGGGAATGAGGGCCTGTTTACATGAGAAGGGATATGACTTAAATTCATCCCGCCTTGCCGGGATATCCCGGTTGTTGCTGTTTACAAGGACAAAAACGTCCCGGCTAAGCGAGATATGCCGGTTAGGCGGGACGGGATAAAAACGTCCCGGCTAACCGAGACGGGATGAAATCCTCGTGAACGAAAAGTGTAAATGTAATGTGTTTCTATAGTCTCCCGGCTAAGCGGCATATCCCGTCTCATGTAAACAGGCCCTTATTCCCTAGTCTTAGGCCCCGGATCAAACATTATTGGTTAAACATTTTACGGCAATGTTTGACGGTTTGGTGACGTCACAAAACATTCCTTGCCCATCAGAATTCGCTCAGCAATTTTTTGAAAAAGTGCAGAAATATTATATTGTTGTATGAAGTGAAAACTGTTTGACGAGCGATGTTTTGTGTCGTGGTCAAACAAACGGTCTTATATTTCATTTGAAAAGCCAAATTCTAAAGTTTGATCGTTTGGCTAGGGCCGTACATGGAAGAATGCACAATTTAATGTAGATACCCCGAAATCTATTCAAATCCTGTGCCTATTCACGCTAGTGAATCTATAATCGCTACTGTGGTGGATAATCACTACCGTGGTGGTACTATTTGCGTACTGTGGTGGTAGTTTCTGCGTACTGTGGTGGATAATCGCTACTTGTGGTGGGTTACTATGCTTGCGGTGGTGGCAGTTTTGGCGTACTGTGGTGGATTTTGTGGTTTTTTCTTGCTTGATCTATAGAGTTTTGCTATGATTTCGTATTCACCACATAAGGCATTATAACCCACCACAAGTAGTGATTATCCACCACAGTACGCCAAAACTGCCACCACCGCAAGCATAGTAAACCACCACAAGTAGTGATTATCCACCACAGTACGCCAAAACTGCCACCACAGTACGCAAATAGTACCACCACAGTAGTGATTATCCACCACAGTAGTGATTATGGATTCGCTAGCGTGCTATTAAAACAGATACTGCTAGCTATTTTCTATGGTTTTCGTTTCTTTCTATATCCCATTTTCGGGATAGAAGCCTAGAGAATAAAAGACAATTTGTCAATACTCCTTTTCAAAATAAGAGCCTCGTTTTCAAAATTTACGAAAATTTTTCACGCAAAAATTTCGACCCGAAATTCAAATTGAGCACCTTCATTTTAGTGTTGACGCAAATTTTTACGCTTCTAGTCCTTACGATGTTGATTTTATAGCGACGGAAAGTTTGAAAATCTATAAAGGATTTGACCGTGAAAAATCGCTCGGGGTGAAATTTTACACCGTCAGTTATTTTTTACGGTCAAATCCCTTACACATTTTAAAACTTTTAATCACTAAAAAATCAACATTTCAATGAGTAGAGGCGTAAAAATTTGCCTCAACACTAAAATGAAGGTGCTGAATTCGAATCTGAAGTTCAAATGTTCCATGAGGCAATTTGCATTTTTTTTTTGAAAACGAGGCCCTTAGTTGAAAAGGTGTATTGAGTGGCAAAAGAAAACAGTCGCAAAAAAATCGGGTAATAACGTCTCTGATGCGGTTTTGGTGTTCGCTGGGACAAGCTCAAATCAAGGGACACAGCATTAGGGCTATGTTTCGAAATTCTGGGTACAAATAGCAGGAAATAGAGAAATTCCAAAAAATTTGAACAGCGACAAAGAATTTACGCTAAACTGCGTAACACAAACACATTTGATTGGTGTAAAGTATAATGTTCTTAGCTCTTAAGCGAAAAACTTCATAACTAATTAATTCTTTTTTGTTTATTTAACGGATAGGACATAAATTCGTTAAAAATATTATAAATGCAATTAAGGAACGATGTTCATAAACAAACGAAACGAACGATTAACAGTTTTTCTGTTTCGGAAGCTCAAAAGTAAGGATAATGGTTTTAGTAAGGGTACCTACCAAAAAGGGTTTATTAAGGATACGATACCTACTGTACGGTAAGGTTTCGGACTATGACATCTGAGCGTAGCATCCTTCATGAATTTATGTAGGAGGGAGCTCAATGCACGGTTAATAGAGAATTATAACAGGAATGATTAACCAATCGGCATGCAAGAAAAAGTATTGCACAAAAGGTTTATGTTCTTATATACTTTGTTCTTATAAAACACATGTACGAGGGGTTATGGAGTCCTTTAATTGCATGTACGTTAATAAGTCATTAAATTAGCTGCAGTTCTTCTGATATTAACACGTCCTCAATAAAGCTCTACTGTACAAACAAACTTGTAATTAGGGATGGCTCTTACAGTTCTCTTGTGAATTACCATCATTTCAACTAACAGTGGGACGATGAAGCGTCTTTAGAATTTCGTGCAAGAACGCAAACGTGATCACATCACATCACATCAAGAACGCTGTATCAATCCAAAGATATGACATCAGATGGTGAATGTCTTGAGCCTGTTAACTGACTTAGAAAACCAGATTGAGCCAAGTATAACTCTGCCGCCATCTACAAAGAATGAAAAGTATTTATAGAGGTAATACAATTGTAAGAGATATAAGAAGTTATGAGAAATTATAAGAACTTCTGCAACGGTTGATAAATTTAAAGTTATGTTCTCCACTTCTATAACCTAGTTCTCATATGTTGCAGACCCATCGGGGATTATGGCCTAAGATGCATGCGATTTACGAGAACTTTTTCAATCACCGGGATGATTGTCGATGAACTAGAAAATATTGTTTCTTGCGATCCTCGGCGAGGGTCGAGGGAATTTTTTGGGGGCCGGGGGTACACAACAGTTGGTGATAAGGAAAATCAATGGGCTGGCTGTGTGGTGAAGTTTACATCAGTCTGTTACTCCTGTTACATTTGTTACACTCGTTAAGCATATCACAGAGGGGTCTGACTCTCTGCCATAAGCTGGCTGTCTGGTGTAATGTACATGCTGATTATTATACACGTCTATTACTTTGTTACATTTTTTATACTTATCTTGCATGTTACAGAGGGGCATATCTATCAGTATATTGGCTGGCTGTGCGATTAAGGGTACATGATGATCATATTAAGACGAGGTCCTTTATTTTCTGGGTGATATCATGCGACAGCGCAGGGGACGGAGGATCATCAATCGTATCGGACAAGCAGCATACGTGAGCACTTCATCGGCGATGATCGGCAGACGGTCTGCGATCAGGTTTGCAACATATGAGACCAGGCTTATCTTCACCGATCAAAATACGACGCTTCCTTCTCAACATGACCAGCTGTCATGAAAATCTCTACGATTATGGTCTGTGGTGAACAGATGAGGGAAAACAGACAGCTATTCCAGCTTGCAGCTATATTGACTATATCGTCTATATGCGTTTCAAAAAATTGCCCTCTACAAAGTCTTACCTTTTCGATAACCTATTTTGAAGCTTTGCTAATCACACATCTGCTTCGTAAGTTATAACAGAACTTAATGGTAAAAGTAGGCTGATTAGAATATGAGCATGTTTAAAATCAACTGATCGTCAAGTGGTAAAGTAGCGAGCAAGAAAGCCAGCAAGTCAGCACGCAAGCATGCCAGCAAGAAAGCACGCAAGCACACCAGCCAGCATACTAGTAATCCGGCAAGCAAGCGAGCAACGAAGCAAGTAAGCATGCATACAAGCAAGCAAGTCAGCAAGCCAACCAGAAAGCCAGCCAGTCAGTCTCTCAGCCAGCAAGCAAAGTCAGAAAGCAAGCCAGCAAGTAAGCAAGCAAGCAAACTAGCCAGCAAGCAAGCGCGCCCAGAACGCAAGCGAGATACTATTATGCAATTATTTGATTTTCTGCTACTCCAAAATTTAAGAAACTTTGACTGATCATTTCTTAGATAATCAATAGGTTAGTTATAAGAAACCCTCTGAGAATTGTCTAACTTTCTTAGTTAAGATATGAAATGAAATAAATTGGAGTAAATACATACACGAAACTATATTAAGATTAAATTAAAAACAAGTCTTACCCGGTCTTCATCTGGGAGCATCGAATAAAAATCAGGCCCTGATGGAAAAAAATCCCAGTTAAATCCATTACTCAGGGAAGCAGCTTCCGAACTTGCTATTGAAAACCCCATATCTCAAAATTTTGAAAATTTCCACAAAAGTGGAAAAGGTCTATTGAGCTCTATGACAAGTCAACAAATGAAAATGTACATTACCTTGAGGATCAGGATCGAATAAATGTGGATATGGAACCGGAAGTGATGACGGCTGAAATAAGGGAACTTGGCGAACTCTAGGTCCTCTTTGCTGACTCACAGGTGGCTGATAGCTAAAATGAAATGGCAAGTTAGATAACTAATCACAGATGGCAAACACTAGGATAGATTCTTGTTCAAAACATAATGAACAGAAGCAAAAATACAGTGATTTCCTATTGAAATGTATTTCTTTGGATGGCCATATCTCAAGTCAATGTGTGGCATATTTAACTGATTTTTGTTGCACGAATAAGCATTATATTTTACGCTCTTTCACAAATTTCGAAATTCTAAAAATAGATTTTTGATGACGTCACACTTAGGTTGTCTATTGTCGACCCAACTCGGCACAAGGAAACCCCCGCTTATTAAGAATTGCATTTATTTCTATGGAATTAATAAATTAATGTTGATGTCGATATTTCTCACTTATTTTACTTTCGAAAGAGAGTTCGGAAAAATTAGTTAAATATCGAAAAATAATAATTTCGGAAAAATTAACCAAATAAAAGATGCAAAAAATTAATTGGCATACTTCATCGGTCTTGTAGAGGTTTGATTCGATTCCTCATCGTCACTTGAATCTCCCGTTAAATCGATCATATCCACTTCTTTGTCTTTATATTTTTCTACAACAAAAACAAAACATTCCCAAACATTGGAAGTTTATTGGCCAGGTAAAATGTTTTACAGCTTGGCCACAACTGTAAAACAATTCTTGTCAAACAATCCATTTGAGGCATCAGAAAACAAACAGCCAATCTTACCTTCAGTTTTCTTGGTATCCGCTGGAGTACCAACGATGGTTGTTATTGTTGTTTTTGTGTCTTGCTCTAAAGACGAAGAAATTCAATGCTGAAAAGCTTTTATTGTAACCATTTTTTATGGTGATAATATCATTACTGGGATTACCGCAACCTCATCCCCAGGCTCCAAATCGAATTTCCTCGAATCTCAACCGTCAGATCGATTTTGACCCTGGTACCGGCCACAAAATCTGTCAAAATACTGGCAATTTCGGCCTAGACATAAAAACAAGATGTAGATTCCCAAAGCAGATCTTCTTAGAAAGTAAATGCAACGAATTTCATTGATAACTGTAAGGAAAGAAACAATATCTCATGTAGCATCATTTTTTGGTTTTTATACATGTTTTTTACATAGTTCTCGGCCTATTTTGGTGTGAAATCTTGAAGAAACTAGGACGTCACTTAAACTTTCTATTGTTTGAACAGCCAATCAAATTGCGAAAAAAACAAGGCCGATACCAGGGTCGAATATGGACAGCGGAGTTTCACGTAGAGGCCTATTCACCCTGGGGACGAGGTTGAGATTAGCGTAGCTATAAGCTCTTGTCATAAACCATGAATAAACCATGTTTTACATGAATTACAGCCTCAGTTGTACACAAATCCCCCCCTGGACATTGGTGTTAGAAGCGCTTAAGAAACTGGTGCAGTGCTTAAAAGGGAGAGCATTTATAAAACAATCAAAAAATTATCTGAGATGTTTCTTCAGGGGATATTTAACAGAAGGAGTGAGTGGTGTTGCATGCGAAAATATCTAGTTGAATGTACGTAAGAATGGCTCTTCCAAAAGAGATGGAGAAAACTTCTTAAATTTGAGTAACAATATGGTCTTAAGAGTGGAGAGGTTAAACAAATTGCTTATTTTGGTTTACTATTGCCATAATAGCTCAAAGATGGAACGCATCACGCTAGGCATTACTGTAAAAGATTGCCAGCACAAGATTTAAATCCGACAGAAAACTGGAGTTGACGATATCGTTAAGACCACCAGAAGCCGCGGACATAAATGGGCCGTCATATCGTCAGATTAAGAGACAACAGATGGACGATAAGAGCCACAGAGCAAAACTCCGGGCGTTGGGGAAGAACCAGGAAAAGATCGAAGATGAGATAGTGTGATGAACTCAGCCGGCAACTTGGGCCCACATCAAAACAAATAGCCCATAGAAAGGATAGGTGAAAAAAATACAGGGGGGGGGTTGTCCTTTTTTAGAGAGACGAGCCCTAATGATGATGATGATGATGATGATGATGATCGTCATAAAACAGGAAAACACGATGAGATATATTTTCACTCCGTGTGCGAAGCTTACTAGAGGGAAGTGACTATATGACGGTGCGGTAGGTCATTACTAAAGGAAATATGGTAAATTTACCTATTTCACTTAAAGGTTTCCACGATCCATCTTGAGAGAAAACAATATCGTTTGAATCTGGAGCCGCTCGCAATATTTCAGTGAGAAGTCTGCAAAAAAATGTTATGACAAACATGTGGTGAGCTTTTGGCTCTTTTCTCGATAAAGGGCCCATTTTTTGGTAATCTTAGTTTTGATAGAACCTCCTAAATACTGAAAGCGGCAGACTAAGCAGGAAAAATTACATTACAAAAAAAGCACGTAAGCCGAAAAGGGCAGGCTGGTCGAACAAGCGCGAACAAAACCTAAACCTTTTATTTCAAAACATAACTACAATTTAGAAGGAGATTTCTTGCGATCTCTGCGAAGCCTTCCGCTTCAAGGCAGAAGGTTGTGGAGATCTGCCAAACCAGCAATTTTAGAAGACGGTACTGTAATAAAGAATATGCTTCCAAGTCCACGAAAAAAACAAAAAAATAAGGACGTAATCTATATGATGAAAAAAGGTATAAATCTATATAATAAAAATATTATTGAAAATCTGCTTACCCATCGACAATGAGTTGATCGTAATACGCCTTTTTATCGCATACAGGACACGTCCAATTAGGCTTTCTACAAAGGAAATTTTTGGAGATCAAATTCAAACAAAGAGTAAAACAGTCACCTTCTAAACGTTTCGAAGATTCACAAGCAACAAACACTAACTGACTTTGTCCATATGAAAAGATCCAGAAGCCCCAGCAAATCGATCAAACATTGTTGGAAAACAATTGAGATTAGCTTGTAAAACAAAACGCTTCACCGTTTGGTAACATCGCAAAACATTGCTTATCAAAAGTTTTTGCTTGAGTGTTTTATTAGGAACAATGAAAAGAAAATTGTAGGTTGCTTAAAGTTTTGTTGAATTGCATTAACGAGTGGACCAGGACAGGCGGAAATGGACAGGGATGGTGGTAAACTTTAAACCATTCGCTAGGAAATTCAAACAATGTGTTCGTCAGGTGGTTTTCCTTGGACGGGAATGATCATTATCACTATTTTTACTAATGAACCCCACAACTATTAAATCAGGGCGTTCAATACCCTAAATCCTCGAATAAGCCCCCCCCCGAAAAAGCCCCCAACAAAGAATTCATTTTTCAAAATAAGCCCCGTCGAATAAGCCCCATGGGGAATTACAGTTGACATCCGCTATCTCGACTGCCCGCTATCTGGAACATTCGCTATCTCGAACGATTTTCCATTTCCCCTCGTTTTGGTATAAGGGTTTGTAAGAAAAATCATCCGCTATCTCGAACCCCGTTATCTCGAACATTCGCTGTCTCGAACCATTTTCGATTTCCCATGGAGGAAAACCTGCTCTTTATCTCAAACTTTGCCAAATCTTCTGCTGAACTCGATAAAGAGATAAGAGACAGGCTGAAAATATGTATAAGTTCGCCTAGCGGGACGGGAATGGCAGCAGCTAAGTGATATGCTGCCCATGTATACAATTCGAATCTGTTCTCTTTCGAGATGTGCTGCATCGCCATTATCTCAATTTCACCAATAGCAGGGATGAAAGCAGATGAGCTTTGACTCCTATGTAAAAAATACCAGACTTGTTTGATGACATTTGGGATCAGTAACCCTGCATGTTAATAGGGGTTCCTTTTCTGACTTGAAAACTATAATTTTTTATATTTATATGGAGCACCCGTTATTTCGAACATTCGCTATATCGAACAAATTCCAGTTTCCCTTGAGAGTTCGAGATAGCGGATGTCAACTGTATTCTAAGGTCTTATGAATTTGTTTTTGCTTATAATGCATCTTTCAACTAATTAAAACACTGAAAAAGCTAATGCTGACAGGTTTTACTATCAATTCAACCAATAATCAGCCATTGGCAAGCAGCTGATTTTGATTATAGAATACATATAAGTTATCTGTTTTTCTCTCTGCTATTCTGTCGAAAACACACTGGAACTATTGGACTTTTAAAAAAGCTCCCCCTTGAATAAGGGCTTATTCGACGATTCAAGGTATGCTCTTACAAAGGTGGATACATATACAAAAGGAGAAAAAAGAGATAGATTTTTTTTACCTTTCATTCATTTGAATATAGAGAGATCCATCAAAACATTGTACGTGATTGCATGTTGTAGCTCGACAAGGTAGAGTCATTCTTGTCTTTCCAATCTGAAATATATAATTTTTAATTAGATTTTTCCACCACAATTAGAATACCACAATAAGATGGGATTCGAGCTTAGATTGAATGATCAGACTTCCAACGACGTTCCCAGAGCTATAGAGCTCAATGAAATCGCCGAGTAACTCTCCAAGTCATACAGCCCAAGGCTATCATCCCGTTTGACTTAGTGCTTTGGCTTTGTTGAGCCTTCTTCTGTACAATACATATATATATATATATATATATTTCAGGAATTGGCGATAACTAGGTCGAACCTGGACTGCATGATCAGATTTCCAACGACGTTTCCACAGAGCTATCTATAGAGCTCAATGTAATCGCCGAGTAACTCTCCAAGACATACAGCCCAAGGCTCTTCTCCCGTTTGACGTTTTCGTGTTTCGTTGTTAATTTTTAATTTACTGCTTTAATTAATTTTAAAACAGAGTAGATACAGAATTTTCAAACACGGAAAATGGATTAGTTAACATGCAGTCACCATCATTCACCTGAGCATTCTGTGAATAAAGTAGAAGGATTTTGTTTGCAGTTGAAATGATAAGAAAGCTCTCACTTACAGGACAACACAGCGATACTTTCAAACTTGTAGTAGCCACTTCAATATCAGGATCATGAGCTAACTTTTCTTTGACTGCAATAAAGAAATAATTTAACCGAGTAACTTAGGGACCTGCAAGAGCAACTGGCGAGTTTAGAAAGCTTAAATAATCCCATTCGAGGTTAAAGGATTAGGAAAATCGACAGCAGTAGTGATTTCTAAGGGGTGCTCAGGAGGGCAGAGCCCCTTTGTTAAAATCACTTTTGATTTAGAGGGGGCTCAGCCCCCCCAAACAATGTTCCATTGATCGTACTTTTGAAAATCTCCTGTTGTCCTTTAGGTCACTAAAATATGCTTTAATTGCAAAGATCTTAGCGTAGAGTGTACAATAAATTGATATTTCTCTTTTCCCTAGCATCATTTTGAGTTGGTTCGATTCGCGAAGACTAAATTGCTTGCGATACTCTTGATTTATGTTCTTTCCTTACCCTCGGTATTCCTATTTTCATGGATATTGAGGCTTTCTTAACTGCTCTTTACAAAGATTGGTTGTTTAGAACTAGTTATCACATGTTCATATAGTAAAATATGGGTGTGGTCACAAGAAAAACACACCCCTCCCATGACGTCAACGCTGGAGCCCCCCCTTGTTGATTTTTACATGTACATGCCCAAGGTTGCACGTTTGAGGCCTAATTCTGGTCGTACCAATTGCTCAGATTCTAACCCTAGGTGTATCTATGGGATATTATGGGTATTGGGGAGGTCCCGCCAAAAAGGGTATCGTTTTTCATGATCTAGGTAAAAACATGGGTCTCACTTTTCCGAAAATTGCTATAAATAAGGGTATTAATTTCTCGATAATCGTTAAAAACTCTTTAAAACAACGGTCATATTTTCGTTTGTTTTCACTTTTTTGGTGAAGCTTGATTCAAACTGACATATCATATAGTACTTTTTGCATATGTAGAAGTGTACGGGATAAGATTAAGATTTTGGTTTAATTTTGGGTTGGCAGGCATTTTGTTTCTTGGGCGACACGTCCCTATTCGCAACCAAGTAAAGTACCCCCACCCCCGGATTCTAACACTTATCGAAGCTTTTTCGTACAAGTAATGGACACGAAAATCACTGCTTAACATGACAAGCCTTTGATATGTACCGGGGCAACGATTTGGGAGAGCTCCGTCTCCCATCAGTCGGGTAATGAGAAACTGTACACTCTTTTTTTTATTAACCAACTGGGCTTTTGTCCAGCCCTCAAAGTTGCTTAAAACTTTAGACATTTCAGCCCTCAAAGTTGCTTAAAAGTTGCTTAACATTTTTTGTACCTAACAACCAAACCACCCCTGACATCGCGGGCCAAAATCATCAACTGTTAGGCCTATAACACGATAGTTGGGAGACAATAAGTGGAAAAACGTTAGCTTAAGCTCTTCAACATACCAAACCTAAGAACGAACAATTTCATAACAACAAGAAAGACTATCTCACCACTTGTATTATCGATTCTACCAGCGTCCAAAGTTTACGATTTTATAAGGGCTTTGACCGTGTGGGGTAAAAAGTTTCACCAAGTTCATTTTTTGCGATCAAAGCCTTGGTTACAGAAATTCAATTGAGCCCTCAAGTTGATTATGTTAAGGTCTGTTCAGCCCTAGTTGCTTATTGAGCGGTTGCTTATTAAAAAAAGTGTTTGCCTTAAACGCTATTTTAATAACTTGATCAGATTATGAGGTTGTTATACTTACTGAGAGCTCTTGAGTGATCGGCATTCCTTTCTGGTTTAGCTTTTAATCTCGATGTTAATGAACTCGCAGTAACACATTTTACCAGCTGAACTGTCGCGGCATATCGCTGTAAAATGAAGAAATTCACCCTTAAAATGCAATAAGGCATTTCAGGAGAGGAGTAAAGCCATGACGTGATAAAAATCTATTTCTAGAACTTCTGCAGTTGCTCTTTAATATAGAAAAGAGCACGACAAAAATGCTGGAAGGTCGAAAATTTATCGACAATTATAAGACGTTCCGAACCTCAGAACCTCCAAATAGCGGCGTGACCGTTATAGGGAGGTGGCCGCTTGTCGGAAGTGGCCGCTATTAGAGGTTCGACTGTATAATATTGGCTGAGAAGCTTAAATTTCTAATAGATCATTTTTTTGGTAGAATTTAAATTTTTCAAAATCGCAAGATTTCAATCTTTCGATGCGAAAATCGTATAAAGCACCCAAAAATTAGTCTAGGTGCAAAGTTTTACTATCTCAGTACGTGTATTATCGATTCTACGAGCGTCCAAAGTTTACGAGTTTATAAAGGCTTTGACCGTGTGCACCAAGCTCATTTTTGCGGTCAAAGCCTTAATGAAATCGGGAACTTTGAATGCTCATAAAATTAAGAACACAAGCGCTAGGACAGTGAAGCTTTGTACCTAGACTAAGTTTTGGCTGCTTTACAAGATTTTCATATCGAAAACTCGATATCATATGATTTCGAAAAATTTTAATGCTGTCTGACGTCATGCCGAAATATACACGATTTCGGGGTTCGCGACACCATATTCAAAGTGGGGCGAAAATTGGTCTAAATTCAATGGCGGCCTATATGAAAAAAGTTTTAAAATTCGTATTCTGAGAAATAAGCTCTTAATTTCTCTCCAATTTATCAGATTTCGATGTAGAATACATTTTTCAAGCATTACCAAGAGTCTTTACGCCTATATTGATTGAAATTTAGCCTGTACTCACTATGAATTCGCCATGCCACATTGAATTCTGTTGTTCTTTCATGACTGCGCGGGCAAAACCGGCAAAAATTCATAGTGAGTACAGGCTCAATTTCGATCAATATAGGCGTAAAAACTCTTTGTGATGCTTGAAAAGTGCATTTTACAGGAAACATTTTAGTTGAACAAATCTAAATTCTTATGTAATATATTTTATCGCCCTTGTAAGCTCAATTAATACCAATGTAAGGTTTTGGAGATTTTTATAGTAGGTTAGGTTTTTACGTTTTCCGTTTTCCATTTAAGTTAATCAGGACACACGTTGATAACAGCATTAAATGTTGAAGTGTAAATTCCTGTTTAAAGATTCGTATTATTAGACTGAACAGAAGAGCAAAAATAACACAAAGAACATTAAGAGTGAAAATACGAAACAGAACTTTCTTAAGTTTCAAGAATCCAGTATTGAACTTTCTTACATTTTTGAGACGTTGAGCACTACTTTCTTATAAACCACTTTCTTATAAAAAAACGTGTACTTAAAGCAAGTAAGAAACTATGATGTCAATTAATATTATTATTATCCGCAACCTATTTTTCATCATTATAACCAATATTTTTAGCATTTAATAATTGTTAGTTTTGTTAGCTTTGTAGCGGCCCAAGCAAGATAAGCTCTGCTTTTCTTGGGCCGTTTAGTGTACATTTTATCATTGTAAATTGTATTTCTTCGAATAAAAATGAATTGAATTGAATTGGGATTCTCACCGGAATAGGACATATTTTTCCATTAACTTTTATTGTGCATCTTGAGGGATAGGCATCTTCCTGTTGACAGCTTGTTTCCGCTAAACAAAATCTAGAAAAAAAAACAAAGAGAAAAATTATGTCAACGGAGGCTATCATTTTGACTTTCTACAGGTTTCAGATTGGGTTTCAATGTTTTCTACAAGCAATCTTTATTTGAGTTCAGTCATATTGTACTGGATAAATAAATGCATGGTATATAATAGATAAGCATGCCATATATTAGAAATATAACACCAAGTACAACACAGAGAAATAACTCTATTAGGTTTTTTCTTGTTTTAAAAGTCAACAGTGGAAGGAAAAGTTATTTCATAGTTTATTCTTTCTTAACTCCATTCTGTACTTTACACACAGCATAACCCAAAGCACAATGGTTTTGTTTCATTTCATGGTTTATGAGAGGTTGTTCTTTCTTTCAAGCAATTCAATATTCTTTTAAACAAAACAAATAAGTCCTTAAAACAATTTAAAAAGCATTTTCCTCTCAGGCCTTCATTTAATTAAACTGCCAAGGAAGTTTACAGGAAAAACTGCACTTTCCAAATAATGGCGTGTTCTTCTTAACCTCCCAAAACCTTCGGAATTTTTAAAACCGAATGCTTCCAAAAACAGAATCACTGATTTTCAAAAATTACGAACTTTGGATTTGAATCTTTTCGCGCCAAAATTCTCACTTGCCTCATCCCCAGGCCCATTTGTGGAATGTATCCTGGCAACTGGTAAAATGGAAGTCTATCTCAAACTTCAAATTGAGTATCTCTCGAAAGTCTCGGAAATTTGGATAGACTTATTACAGGAGTCTTAGATATTGCTAACAGCTAACTGACCAACATCAAAACCGCTCAAACTAGCAAACCTCTTTGAGCAAACAGCATTTTGTAGTTGCTGTTTGCGAAGAGAGAGACTCATGTAATAAGTCTTGATTTTGGAGAGCTCTAAAATCTAGGTACCGTTTTCTGAAGAATGGCTTCAAAAACCAAACATTCTGAAAAAAGAAGGCTACCAAAAAAGAATTGGTTTTGAAGAACATGCCCTAAATTGCACCCCTAGTTCAACTGATATAAACATCAACTATTCAAGTAGCTTCAGATTTGATGCACTGCTAAAGTTTCATTTGTCATACCTGAGCAAAACTTGGACACCAAATTCAACTCTTGACTGCAGAGTATATGATCTGAAAAATAAATAGCCAATCATTCAATCATTCTTTTCATAACATTTTATCTTCTTCATCATAAAACTCATACTAACATAATATTAAATAAATAACAGCAATGTTGGGTTGGATGGCTTTATTTGATTGGGTTCAAGTCCTTCTGTTTTGTGCTTGGCTTGTGAATCAGCAGTGTTCAATTCTGGCTTCAGTAAAGAGTAAGGCCCTTTGCCTGTGAAATATATTTTTCTTTCAAACTTATTTCTGACAATGATTTGAAAGTCATATTTTGTTGTTTGATTATCTTTCAACCATTTTAAAAACATTTATTCACTTACTTTGATTGTGTTATTGTTTGAACTTGCAGAGGTGATAGATGAAAGACCAGTTGTATATGCTGATAACCTGTCATTCTTTTTTGCCCTTCAACAAGAATAATTGATCACAATGAATATTTAAAATACTTTTCACTGCCACAGCCAATGAAAGCAAAGAAATAAACAGCAACAAATAGGTGACAGTGCTGATGATAGTGATAAAGGTGATGGTGGTGGTGCTGATGAAGATGATGGCAATGATGCATATGATGATGATGTTGATGATGATCATGATCATGATCATGATCATGATGATGTTGATGATGATAATGATGATGCACATCATGATTTTTATTATGATCATGAGGATGACAAAAAGGATGACAATGATAAAGATGATGATGAAGAAAATGATGATGATAATAAGGATGGCAAAGATGATAATGATGATGATGACAAAGATGATGAAAAAATGATGAAGATGATGATGATAATGATGATGATGATGATGATAATGATTGTTATTATGATGGCAATGATTGGTGACAATGCTGGTGATGATTATAATGATAATGATGAAGATAAGAATCATAATGATCATGATGATGATCAGGACAAGATGGTGAGATGATAATGATGATGATGGTGGTATTTATTGATGATGATGGTGGTGATGATGATGATGATGAAGATGATGGTGAAAATGAGGATGACAAAGATGACAATGAACATGATGCCAATGACAATGATGATAATAATGATGATGATAATGATGAAGATGATGACAATAATGATGATTCTGATGATGATGACATCCATAGTGAAGTTGACAATAAAGATGATAACAGTGATGGTGACAAAGATGATAATGACAATGATTATGATGATGATGGTAATGACTTCGACAAGAACAACAGGTTCATCACCCTTCTAAATCAAATTAAAAAACACTTATAAACCAAACAGCTTCTTACCCAAACTAGTTGGCTTGATCAGAATATCTTGTATTTCAGCAAATGGTAGCTTTATAAACCGTACATCAGGATGAACAGGCATTCCATCATGGCATGATGAACTATCATTAACCCTATACCTATCACCAGTACCATTCACATGTCCAAGTGGATGCATTGCTGGCTTATTAATATTCTCCATAGCAGTGCCTCTAGGAGGCACATGATTTGTTTTTCTTGTCAGACTATTTGATATATCACGGTAAGTTTCCATATTGTTAGATTTTTCTGTAGCATGAGGTAAATTTGCTTCCTGTCTACCATAAACTGTCTCTCGGTCTTTTCCCCCAGGGTTATTTGTGCTCGAACTTGTTGCTTTTTGACTAATAACTCCAGGTGTATTACTTTGCACTCTGTCACTTGATTTTTCTGACTGTTCAGTACTAGTATACAAAGATTGACTTGACAACGAAGCTGGCAAAACTCTGTTTGGAAATCTCACTTTATAAAGTTCTATGATTCTGTTTTTGACTCTTTCACGTAAGCTTGATCCTTCAGATTGCTTCAAGAGACTTAGCGCTCTTCCTAAAAGTTCATGTTTTCTTCCTGATCTTGGTCTTCCACATGTACATAATACTTCCTGTAATTCTGATATCCTAAAGGTCATCAGCATACTCTGTAGATAGACAAAAGAAATATTATTTGTTGGAAAAGTGTAGGTATCTTAAATTTATCAGCATAAAAGGAGCTCTGGCATTGTGGTTTAATCTAGCTTGCTCCAGGGGTATTTCACTCCAAGAAAACCAATACGAGGTTTCTAAAGAAACAAAAGGATTCTTACAAGACTCCTACAAACACAGTAGAGATTCCAGCTGAGAATGTATGAGATTAAAAGTAGTGAATTGCCCCTTGGTCAGGAGCTCAGTGGGGTTGGATACTGACCAGGCTCATCAGCTTCATTCTTCAGTATGTACTTTAAGGCCCAAAGATCTGCAGCATAGAGATAACAATACAGATAGGGATCAAAAGTCTTAAGCCTTTGGTGACTTATCGTTAGGGCTTTGACTTGCTAATCAGACTCTGAAAATAAACAGTAAAGCATGTGTTCTGGATTGATCCAGTGACCTTATGACTCGCTTCATGGGTATAAATCCACTGAGCCAACCAGGTGGCGATGAAACCTTGATATTTTTGTGATGTGACAAACAGAATATATAAGTAGTTACTGATGTTACCTATATCTGAAGAAAGACAGAAAAGCCCCTTCCCAACCTAAAATATAGCAATTCACCTTCCTTATGGTGGGTTCTGTTGCTGAAGGGTTCAACAAGTGTTTACGTTATTGTAGGGTTAACTTTGTTATTACAGCTAATTCCAAATCTGAAATTTTCTAGAAAACAATGAGGCCTAGTTGTTCTAAGTCATATAAAGGCACAAACTCAAATTACTGACATTATTTCCCAAAACAAAGCCACTGCAAATGCAGTTTTTATCGTTGTTGAAGCACTGCCAACTTTAATATCGGTCATAAAGGTTACAGGCCTAGAGAGGCAAAAAAAAAACCAACAAACAGGGAGGCCGCGTGCCTCTGCCTAGGCCTAGGTTAGGCCTCACAACAGGGGACAGTTGTTAGCTACGACAATTTTGAAATTTAAACTATTGAAATTATCAATATCAACAAACCAAATGATGATATAACTATCATTCTATGAATGTTTTACTTTTTCAGTTCAGTGCTGTGAAAATATTTTGAATAAAGGATAAAAACATTACCTTCAAATCGTCGGTTTGCGGATTGGAGTCTTTCTTGCCTGGTTCCATTTTGCAATGCCTTTTCATATCAAAATCTTTCATAAATTCTCATCACAAAAGGGGATACAAATGCCAACGAAGAATATAATCTCCCAAAAGAGTTTAGAAACGACAAAAAAGGTCTTTAAATGCAATCCCAAATGATTTTCCGCTTTATAATTTACCTCAAAACATCGAAGAAAACATGAAAATTTGAAACAGGCCGAGCGGATGGCGCCTTCATTTCGCAAAAAGGGGACTGGGACTCAGTGATGTGCAATGAACTGGAACCGATTTACCGAATGAACAAAAGACTAAATACGCATGAGTGATTTTATGACCGCATGACTCATGCTGCGCTTCCTGTTTGATTTGGGACATTTAGGGACAATTTCGGTTAGGGTGTGCCAATATTTGACCAGCTGCCACACGTCAGAAAAACGGCATGTCTTTGGAGTATGGTAGCATGACCAGTAAAACCGGTTAAACGGTCAATATTTTTTCACATTTTTTAAAGAATAAATATCAGCGTGATTCAAAATAAGAATCTGGTCAGAAAATCCCAAAAAAATACGCGAAATTGGAAATTTTTCCGTTATTTTTTAGAAAACAAACTCGTTTGCAGAAAGCAGGCGCAAACAAAAACAAAGATCCGATTTTTACGGTAATAAACTTAATTTTTAAAAAAGTTCATTAAAACAATGATTATAATAATTAACTATCTTTGCTTTTACGTTTTTTCTTCTTCTTTTTATCAGTTTTTTCTTTGTCTTCCTCTTTTTGAATTTTATCTAAATCACTATTTATGTCATTCTCTTCCGGGGTAGCTTCTTCCTTTTTCCGCTTTTTCTTTGTCACATGACCGTTCTGTATTGACCTACACAAAGCAAAAGCAAACCAGGATAAAAAACAGGATTTGAGGCGTTTCTTGCCCTGTGGAGTTACTTGGTTAACAAATAACATGATTGCAACACCCATCTTTTCGACAAGTTCATTCTGCGAGGGTCCAAATGGGGTTTAATGTATTCTCAAGAAACTGGCCGGTCAGCGTACCAGGAATCCAATTTATGGTCGGTGATTTCGATTTGCAATGCAAATTTCGACCATTACACCTTGCAACGACGACCGGAATGGTCGGCTCCAAAATCAAATAATCAAAAATTCATAAACTCAAAAAACAATAAATACAGGGATAGGGAGGGAGGGGGGAATCGCATGGACCAAGACAAGTTTGCTTGTCGGTGGTTCAATTCGAATGAAATTCTCTTCGGGAGAACACCGCTAAAATACGTGCAGGGATTTCCTGGAGATCCGCCAGATTCCACAGGGACTTTTAGACCGATAGATATCTACACAGGAAACCTTAAAGAAGCTTAAGGCGAGCAGCGCGTTAACGGTTACACGTTTTTTTTATAAGAAACCTAGCTCGGGGCCTAGTTCTAAAAGTTTCTTAATTTTTTGCCCAAAGTTAGTTCTAAAAGTTTCTTAACAGTTTCTTGATTAATCATAAATCATAAATTATAAATTGCAGTAAAACGACAAATGCGAGAAATCGCACGAAATTAGCCACACTGGTGCGAGAAATCGCATAGAAATGCTTGGGAACTAATTACTCCCTCCACAAATGTGAGTCAGTATGTTGGAAAACGGACGCAAAAATTTCTACAGTTTCTTAACTTCTTCCTCCTAGTTCTAAAAGTTTCTTAACTTTTTGGGTGTCTAGTTCTAGGTTTCTTATAAACCGGTTTCTTATAAAAAAAAGGAGTATACAAATATAGCCTTACTCATCCCCTGACATCCATTGACCTGGATGGCATCCAGCATTATGCTTATACGGACGACAAGGGATTAGAAAAGTAAAAACATTGCAAAACCCTCTGTCGATTCAAGCTAAACACGGGCCTACTTCTCATCATAGTTATAACAGTTTCGTTCGCCATTAACGTTGCTTAAATAAACATTTAACCATAATTTAATGTTAAAAAAGCTCGTTATGTAACATACATATTGTCACAGGATAACCAATCGCAAATAAACTAAAGGATGTAGCCTTTGACTTTTATACGAGAATGAAGAACGCGCTTTTCAAGAGCCCGAAATTTAGCACAACATTCATTAATACGTACATAAAGCAGTAACATTTCTTACCCATTCAACGAAGAGAGTATATTTTTGCAGTAGGCGATTAATTGTGAAGACCTTGAAACGATAGGACCATTGATAGCTGCTTCTAGAGATTCAACGAGCCCGTCTGTTTTGAAACTAGCAAATGCCTGAAAAGATGAAAATGAAATATTATATTTTATTAATATCTATATCACAAAACAATGCTTGTAAAACATGTGCTTGCGTCAAGCAAAATATATTCTGAACGTTTCAAAAATATTGCCTAGCAAATTCTGCTTGTCAAGCAATGTCTTGTGACGTGGCTAATCCGACTTGCTTGTAATGCTTCTATTATGTGCTAAGGCCAAAAGGTCTTCAACATAATAGAGATAGCATTTTCTTGTTCGAACATTGCTTGATAAGCAAGTTTCAATGTTTGACAAACAATGTTTCATGTTTTGGCCGGGGCATAAAACTAGTACTCAAAATTTCTTCGGCTTTAAGACAAAAAGACATAAGTCCGAGTTTGAAAAGGAGCCTTGAAAATCTGAAATTTTTCAAACCCAGAACCCAACTGTTTGCATGTCTCGCAGCAAACAGTGTTTGTTTCCTTAGGAACTTGTTGCGACATTTACTTTTCTGAAAGCCTCTTGAAGCTAAGGACAGATGGCTTTACAGATGTTGGTATCAACAGTTTTTGGACTTGACATAGATGATTTCTAAGAAAACAAGACTACTTAAAATGAATGTTTTAAGAACTCGCTCTAATATACCTTGTCATTCTTTTTAGCTTCTTTAACAAATCTATCCAAAACTTTGAAAAACTCATGAAAATGCCTAGCTTTCATTGTGCAATCTTCCTTGCAAGCTGCTTGAAAAACCTGAAATCACAAGAAAAATGCCTTCAATAAATTGCTTGTTAGTTTGTTTTGTTTCTTAGACGCTGTTTATGCGGGGACGGATCGCAGTGGACCACATTTCCTTCTCATACCAAACAAGTCAAAGTAGGGCCTAAGTAAATCTATATCCGTAGTGCTTGAAAATTTGTAACGAAACAGGTCCCATGATTTGTCGTTCCGAGTTTTTTTGCAGAATGTTTCCACTGCTCGGTTTCTTTTTCACTCAATGGTGGTTATCTTCAGAGTTAATGTTTGTCACACACAGAGTCGGGTAAAAGTTAAGCTATGGTTAAACTAGGAGACATGTCGCGCGCGACATTGTATTCGACGTGTCTCTCTGGGTGGCTAAACATGCCAGTGATAAGCCAGGAGCATATCCCTGAGTCGTAGAGACAAGAAATGTTTCTGTTGTCTCCCAGAATCATTTGCGTGTCTCTCGCTACAAAGTTTCTGAGGTGGCTAAATTGGGAGACATCGAGGGGACATATCACTGGCAAACAGGCCTTTACGGTAACACGGTCATTGACAGGAGGATGGTCAGTTAAAACAAAAGGGAATCTCATGCCACACCAAATAAACATCCGTTTTCATTGTTTAGTAGGAAGAGTTGAAGCTAAGGGTTTTTTTGGTATGGGGGAAGGTTATACTCCTTTCTGACTCTGCAGAGCAAAAGAGAGGATTTGGAGGTCCTTGGGTTAAATAGACAGCAGGACCATGATTTCGATTTTCACCCCCTGCTTCTTAAGAGCCCCCCCAAAAAAAAACTCGGTGCAGAGGCCCGAATGAGTTATGCAGCTAGGTTGGCACTTTCTAATGGACTCCCTGCCTCAAAGTTTTCGAGATAAGTACTAAAAAATAAATGTTAAGGTTTTTCTTTTGCACATGTATCCCTGAAGGCCTTATTCAACTTGTTCAACATTTTCAAAACTTTTCGTTTTATTATAAAAACTGGATGACAAATATCTTTGTTCCACCATTGGTGCAGAGAACTGGGGAAGAAAGAACAATTTGTCCCAAGACCTCATCCACAAAAAGGGCCTCAAAATGTATTAACGAAACATACCAAAATCAGTTCCTTTTGCAGGGGTGAGATCAAATCTTGAAACTCTACATCTGAGTCTTCAGTCTTTGGAAGAAAAGAAGTTGTTATTGCAAGGGAAGGCAGAATAGGCGAGATGATAATGTAAAGATTGCCTTTTTTACCATTAAATTTATTACTGATATCATTTACGTTTCCTTGTTATTTAGGACCTTGCCAAACCATCAATTATTGTTTATCAAACATTTGAAATCGGTTCAGCAAGCACAAGCAGGAGAGGAACTAAGAAAATCAGAGTAAACCGTAAAAAAAAAACAGAAAAAATACTGAGCCTTATGTTACCTTTCTTGATAAAAGTTGCAACAGGAACTCACAAGCCTGAACCTAAAAACAGACATAAAAAGATAACTACAAGTATGTAGAATTGAAAGAGCATGTACTGTCGCTGAAACAGATATTAAAGGTCAAAATTGTTCAGAAATCTGCTAAACATTTCGATTGTTCCTGATGTTAGGCCTTATGTAATAGGACTGGAAACTACTGTACTAATTTATGTTAATGTATACTAATTACTATCTTCCTCTTTGTATATAAAGCTTTGTTTGCATTTTAATCATTAGGCAGTTCTAAGATCTAAATTCAAGTCGTGTTCATATTCATTCTACACTTCAGAACTAAGTAAAAAAAAACCACGATTTTAGCCTCTTACACTTATCCGGGGGGTACTTGATTTTGTTGCGGATAGGGACGTGCCATCGAGGAAACGATAGTCCTACCCATATTGATACCAAAATTCTGAAAAAGTATACCAAAAATGATACAAAAATCTCTAAAATGAACATCCAAACTTATAAACGTACCATACAAAATTATGCTAAAATATATCAAGTTTTAGCAGGAAAAGTGAAAACAAACGACAATAAGACCGATGTTTCCAAAGTTTATACCGATTATCCAGAAATCAATACTCTTATTTATACCAATTTTCAGAAAATTAAGATCCATGTTTATACCAAAATCATTACAACGATACCCCTTTGGGTGGATACCCCGGGAGCCTTATTGAGCACGATTAAACAAACCTTCCAACAGAGTTTAGCTTAAGGCTCTAGCCAAACGATCAAACATTGTTGTTCAAACATTTGAGATTTGCTTTACATGTAATGTTTGACCGTTTGGCCATGTCACAAACAATGAGTCAAACTTGTTGCGTGATGTTTTTGAAATAGTTCAAAATTTTTTTGACACAAGCAAAAATGTTTGACAAACAATATTTCACGACCAAACAATCAAACATTTTGCTTAACAAGCAAATTTCAGATGTTTGACAAACAATGTTTGATCGTTTGGCAGGAGCAAAGAACTAGCTCATAATGCTGTGGAGGATCGTCGCATTTTCCACAATGAACTCGATTTAACAACATTTGCTCCACTTCATGCAACGCTTCAAGAAAAACTAAACAAAATTGGCGCATTCATGAGTGAAAAGTTGAGGGCGTTTAAACATGAGGGCATTTGCTTGGCTTAAAGCTTCGGCCTACCTTTCTGAAATTGTTTGCAGCAGAGGAGAAATATTTCGGCAACTTTGCAGCCATTTTCCACGCAATGACCTTAAGAAAGAAATAATATGGGAACAATTAGGAAATATCACAAAACGAGAAAACACATACACAGCACAAAGCAAAAAACTCAGGGATGAAATTTCCTTGAAATGGTTGATAGAGTAGAGGTTGGAAAGACATTCAAATAAGCTGCTATGACATCAAAAGAATTTCTCCTATCGCCATTAGGCCCTGGCTAAACGATCAAACATTGTTGGTCCAACTTTTCAAATTTGCTTTACAACGAATGTTTGACCGTTTGGCCACGTCCAAACTTAATTGCTTTCCAACACTTTGGAACAACGAAGTATTGCTAATGCGCAAGTAAGAACGCCTTGTTGCTAAGAAATATTGCTAGGCGATGAAATGTAGCAAGTTGTTCCAGTTGGCCAAAACAAAACAAATTTTGGACAAGCAATGTTCGAAAGGCGGTCAAGCGATCAACCATTGCTTGATAAGAAAAAGCATGCAAAATTTGTGGCGTGCTATTTTTAAAATAAAAAACATTTTTGCTTGACGCAACAAAAAATGTTGGACGAGGAATGTTTTTGGACGTGGCCAAACGGTCAAACATTTTGCTTGACAAGCGATTTTCAAATGTTTGACCAACAATGTTTGATTGTTTGGCCACGACCTAAGTTTAAGAGCAACCTAATAATTTAACAAACTAAAGCGTACTGGATATCTCTTGATAAATTCCAAGAATAAAACAGGCTGCAAACGTGAGTTCCTGCAAATTTAAAAGCAAGAGAAAAGGCGTTAAGAGAAACATTTGAATCGAAAAAAAACGGTCAAAATTGTGATAAAGTAGAAACATTTTCAAGCATACTTCAGTTTTTCGAGGGTCACTCCTCAAAGTATGAAACTGTCCTTTAAAGCGAAGAAATTAAAGACATTGTGTGGTATTTCTGTGCGCTGATTGGTGTTTCAAATACAATACCTATTCAGGTTCACAAATCTGATTCGCTCATTTCGATACACATTTGGGTATAAATGTCGTAGTAATTGATTGTTTCTATGTAAAGTTTTCATGTTTTATACTCTGAGTGTCAGAAGGCAAAACGCTTCTTGCGTTTTGTCCCAATTTTGGGATTTATATCTGCGAAATGCATCACTTTAAAGACGTTTAGTGCAAAAAGAAAGTTTGTGTAAAATGAAAAACTTTAGGCCAAACGATCAAATATTATTTGCCAAACATTTAAAATTCGCTTGTCAAACAAAACATTTGACCGTTTGGCCATGTGGCAAATCATTGTTTGTAAAACCTCATTGAGCTTCAAATGTTTTTGAACTATTTCAAAAACCTGCGCAACAAATTAGGCTACTCTTGCCTATCAAGTAATGTTTTGTGACGTGGCAAAACACTTTGACCAACAATGTCAAAATTTACCGTTTGGACAGGGACCAAAAGTCTTAACTTTTGTATTTCTATTTTAATTTCTAATACAGTCATAATATACCTTTTAAGCATGAAATCGTCAAGTGCGTCGCTGAATACCTCGACAATTTTTGCAGCATCTAACATGCCATTATCCTAAAAATATCAAAAGCAGAGCATGGTAATACTTCGATTTAAAGCCCTATTCTTTTAAACCTCCCTCTGAAACTTGACATAAACACCCCCTTATTTTAAACAAACAAACATATAAACAAAATTTTTGTTATTTTCAAAGAAAATGAATGATCTAACTTACAGATGACTGATTAACGCCATTTGATTCAAGATCATTTTTTCGTTTCCTCTGAGTTCTTGTTTTTAAAGGAGACAGTTCCTTCATATCTGGAGTACCTCGAAGAACTCGGATCTAAAATTAGCAGGAAAAACAAAATTATTTTTCTAATTTCATATTAACTACCTAATTAGCTAGATAGTTAGTTAGACAAGTTAGCTAGCTAGCTAAAGTAAGGAAGTAAGTTTGTTAGTTAGTTAATTAGGTACTTTGTTAGTTAGCTAGCTTAGCTAGCTAGTTAGTTAGTTTGTTGGTTAGCTAGCTAGCTAGTTAGTTAGTTAGCTAAGTAGTTGGCTTGTAAATTAGTCAGTTAGTTAGTTAAATAAATTTATTAATATTATTATTATTATTATATTAGTTAGTTAGTTGGTTATTTATTTATTTAGTTAGTCAGTTAGTTAGTTAGATAATTAGTTAGTTAGTTAGTTAAGTTAGTTAGTTAGTTAAAAAGCAAATTAAAATAGTTTGTTATCTAGTTGGCTAGATAGTAATGTAATAATACTTTAGAAAATGAAATTTGAATCATTAAAACATTATTACTAAAGGTAAAGCATGTTATAAACACCACTGTAGGTCAAGAAAAATTAAATGTCTACAAAATGACATTTAGAAAAATGTTGCTAAGGAACATTATGTTACACTGGACTATTAACGTCAAGGAATATTCATCCTTCAGTCTGATAACCCACTGGCAAAGATTGTTTTTTAACCCCCTGGAATAAACAGTGGCTGCAAGAAACTGACATACACTGATAAAAGAAATCGACACTTTTATTGCAAGAAATGAAATTGACAACTCATATGCACGAAACTGACATTCCTGATGCTAGAAATTTACATCGTTTTGGAAAACAAAGCCGTCTCAATAAGAAATGTACAAGCTTGCGAGAAAAGCGGAAGCATCTTTGGACATACTTAAAAGCTTTTTTGTCTAGTCTGTGGTTAAACTAGGAGACTTGTCGCACGGAAATTGTATTCGCTGTGTCTCCCAGGGTGACTAACATGCGAGTGACAAGTAAGCAGCATGTCTCCTAGTATGGCCAGGCCTTGAACGTCATTAACAGACCGAATCAGTTCAGCTGGTAACTAATCGTAGAAGTAGAACATGCCCAACTTTTAGGAACTATGCGCGAACTAGTTTGCGTCACCAGGGAACTTCCTCAGAGCGCTCAATTTTCGTAGCGATCAGTCAGTTGTATTAAATTAGCTCAAACAAATCGCCGTGTTTGACTGTGCGCAATGTCCAACTTAGCCTTACGCCTGGTTTCAAATGTTTTATAGCCTTAATTATTCTTTTAGAAGGATTGTTAAATGCAGGGCTTTTTAAAATATAGTCAAGCAATTAAAAACACTTTAAAATAAAGTCAAAGAGTATGCTCACCAAAAACATGCATGCTTGGGTGACCAAGTGAACAATTTCGACCGACGGAGCTGGGATGAAAAAAAAGAAAATAATGTTAAAATACACGTTTTTTTTTATAAGAAACCTGGCTCGGGGCCTAGTTCTAAAAGTTTCTTAATTATTGGCCCAATTTTAGTTCTAAAAGTTTCTTAACAATTTCTAAATTTAATGGAAATAAACTACAGTAAAAACAAAAAAAACCTAAATATAGCAAGCAAATTATTAATATTATTGTATTACAAAGAATTAGGTATGCTGGTGCGAGAAATCGCACGGAAATGCTTGAGAATTGATTACTACGTCCACAAATGTGAAATCAGTATGTTGGAAAACTGACACGAAAATTTCTTAAGTTTCTTAACTCCTTCCTTCTAGTTCTAAAAGTTTCTTAACTTTTAGGGTGTCTAGTTCTAGGTTTCTTATAAACCGGTTTCTTATAAAAAACGTGTATTATGTGTCCTCATTTCTTATCTCCTAGCTGTCACCGTTTGGCCACGTCCTAAAAAATCTTAAGACGCCAACCATTTGCTTGCGAAGTGTTTAACATTGTATTGAAACAAAGCACGACAAATGTTGCTCATTTTTCTTGCCAACAAATGTTTGTTCGTTTGGCTTTCTTTAAACATTTCTTGTCAAACAATCGGCATGAATTTTCCTTGCAGTCCTCTGTTCTTCCGGCTGCTAATGTTGCTCAAGCGAACCACGAATTTGCTTCATCCAATGTAAAATATTAAAACAAATGTTTGCATCGAGGCCAAACAATGAAACATGTTTTGGAATTTAGAATGTTTTGCCAAAACGTTCGATCGTTGGTCAGGACACGAAGAAAACTAGGGGCGTATTTTTTTGGTCACATTCTGTTTTCAGCTGAGGCCTTCTCTTTTCGGCAGACGTCGAGACGTATTTTTTGGTACCATCTTCTGAAAACGGCAGGTTTCCCAGGCCTCCAAAACCTTCTGTCCCTGAAGCTGGAAGGTTTTGCAGACATCGAAAGGAATCTCATTCTCGCTTCAAAATGAATAGTTTAATTCGAGTTTATTCCTATCAGCCTGCCGTTTTCGGAAGCTGTGTTTTTTGGGTGCAGGAAACTTTTCCTGCTTAGTCTACCGTTTTAACAATTTGGAAGGTCTGCCAAAAACCGAAAGTTACCAAAACATTAAGCCCTATGTTTCATAATCATTTCTGTTTAAAAAAAAACAGTTCATATATTAGTTCTTCTGCTCTCATGATTGATCAACAATGTTGCGTTCGTTTAGCCATCTCATGAAACAATTGTTTGATTGAAGGAAGGTGAAGGTGAAATGGTGTTTTAGCGCCAGTCGCTAGGATCTCAGTAGTAGGTTAACTAATCGAGACCTCGACCCTGGCCGTGACGCTACCGTGGCTGGGCTCGAACCCTGACCACACTGAGCTTCTGACACCACGAGTCAGCTGGATTACACCACGACGCCACAGCACCTTCACACAAGTGAAGTGAAAAATTCGGTGCATCCTGGGCAATTTGCTTTTGGCTTTTCCGTGGTTTTCTCGAAAGAAATAAAACTGCGTGAGCGCCAAAAATGTTTCGATAATCGTTTGATTTGTTTAGCTAGTTTACAAAACATCATCCAAAAATGTTGGACAAACATTGTTGGATGATGTTTTAAGAATGTTTGATTCATTTTGCCTGGGCTAAGAACTGTCTGAGCATTACTTTCTTCACACGAGAGTTGCGATCTCTCATGTTTATAAAGAACAATTAAGCAACGTTAAGCTGTAGATAGATTTAATTAACTGAAAACCTACCATGCCGAGCAATCATTACCAAACGACCAATTTGCTCATGTACCTCGGCTTGATTGACATCCGATCCACTTGGAAGCTGCAAGAGTATAAGAGAGTCATTCTTTTCCAAAAGTCTAATTTTCTTGCTTCTGTTAAGCTTACAGTACACACTCCTTTCAATTCACTTCAATTACATTAATCATAGAATATAACCAACATAACAAATGTGTATATATTTTTCATGAATGGCGAACAATAGGATAGATTTTTCCACAAGTGGCATACCACAATAGATGGTATTCGAATTTGGACTGCATGATCAGAGAGCCAACGACGTTTCCACTGAGTTATAGAGCTCAATGTAATCGCCGAGTAACTCTCTGAGTCATACAAATATGTATGGTGCTGAAGAAGGCTCAACATAGCCGAAACACAAAAGTCAAACGGAAGAGAGCCTTGGGCTGTATGACTCAGAGAGTTACTCGGCGGTTTCATTGAGCTCTATAGCTCAGTGGAAACGTCGTTGGCTCTCTGATCATGCAGTTCAAGTTCGAATCCCATCTATTTTGGTATGCCAATTGTGGAAAAAACTAACATAACAATTCATACAAATTACAATGATAGCTACCCTGTACGATCCAGGAAAAGCAGGGCTTATCTAGCCTGGACCGTTTTAAATAGCATATACAACTTGATCGCGGAGCTAAAATCTTTAATGTTTCTGATATCTTTGATTGTTTGTGGTAAAGCGTTCCATAATTTTGGCCCTATTGATTTAATTGTTTTATCTCCTCAATGCTTTTTTTGCTTTTTTACATTAAAGTCATTGGTTTTCATAAGCTTTTACGCATTCTACAACTTCGACCTCATCGTGCCTTTAATGAGAAACTGTACCCTCTAACGAACTGAACATTCAAGAACATATGAGCTTGGAAATTGGCAAAATTTTAAGGGACGAAAGGACGAGGGTTTGAGTTAGAGAATATCTACAGCTAGCAAAAAGGATTGCAAGTGACTGGAATCGAGGTGGCAAACTAAATCTCAAAATAGATAAACAGCGTCTTCTGCAAACCCTACCTCGCGAGAATGACAGATCTTGTTTTTAAGCAGACTTTGAGCTCTGTCATGCAAAGCTTGTTCTTCTTTGTGGCCTGCCGAAGTCTTAACAACATCCAGTAAAGGCTCTATTACATCCTGAAACATAAAAAGTTCCAATAAATACTCAAACAAAGGCTGTAAGTACTAAATACAAGCCTTTACAGGTGCCATAAACAAACAGAAGGTTGCCATTAAGCCTAGTTCATGCGTCGCATTATGCCGTTGCGAATTTAATTCAGTTGTAGTGCTAGGAACTCAATTATATGGGGGACTGGGCCCATACCAGGGTCACTGATCTCTAAAAATAGACGGGATCGAGCATCTATGGGTTTTTCTTAAAGTCTTCCTGGGCAGCGGAGGAGGCCAAGAACGCGCATCCTCTTTGCGCAGCCACGAAGACAAGGAGGCCACAAAAGGGCCTAGCAACAGCGTTGACAGCATAAAACTTCTTTGACGAATCGAAGGTAATGCTGATCTTTTGGCTACTGGAGGAGGTAAAAAAGAAATGACAAGATTCACCTCAGAAGGCCTGTTATATTGGAAGGAAGGCTCTCCACTGCTTCTTGGCGGCCCAAGATGGCGGCGATTCAAAACTTCAAAAAGGCATGCGCTGAACAATGGGATGCGCTATCCAGTCTGTTTTAGAGATCAGTGGCCAGGGTAGTGTCAAGGCTATGGGTTTCAAAATCAGAGATCCTAGCGATTGGAGTTAAGGTAGGGAGTGTTACTTACTAAAATCAATGAATTTTTCGGCTGTTTCTTTGCAAATGTTTCCACGACATCTAACACTCTGTTTGGAAGAAATGATCAGTTGTTATAATTTTGAAAAGAATGAACAAATTAAATTTACAAATAAATCGACAAACAACCAAATTAATGAAAAATAAGCGAAGATTTCATGATGTACCTTAGACGAAAATGTAGAACTGCTTTCTTCTTTTCTAGAAACAGAAAATGCAAAACGTAAAAACTGACCATGTAGCAAAGAACGAATCATTACACTTAGGGCGTATTTTTTGGTCAAATTCTGTTTTCAGCAGTTCGGCAACGTCGAAACGTATTTTTGGTACAGTCTTCTGAAAACGGCAGGTTTCGCAGGTCTCCAAAACCTTCTGCTGGCGAAGCTGGAAGGTTTCGCAAGGAATCTCGTTCTGAAGTTGTACATGTTTAAAGCAGGCTGCCCTTAAGAAATTATTGGCATCCCTTAATAACGGCGCAGGCTCAAACAAATTTCACAAGTGTTGCAGCTAAGGAAACGGAAGCCTTGTTCTATCTGCCCACGATTTTCGGTTGCCGTGTTTTTTTGGTAAACGAAAACTTTCCCTGCTAAGTCTACAGTTTTCTAAATTCGGAGAGTCTTCCAAGAACAGGTTATTAAAAAAATACGCCCCTAGGGCGTGTTCTTCTAAACCAATTCTTTTTTCGGTAGCCTTCTTTTTTCGGAGTTTGTTTTTCAAACCCATTCTTCTGAAAACGACAGGTTTTGGAGCTCTCCAAAACTTTCTACTATCAAAAGCAGAAGGTTTCTGAGTCTTTCGAGAGATTCACGGTCTGAAGTTCGAACATGGCTGCAATTTTGGCAGTTGCCAGGATACATTCCACGAATGGGCCTGGTGACGAAGCAAGTAAAATTTTTGGCGCGAAAAGATAGACTTGTTTCCTAAGTCCCTAACTTTCGCTCACATTGAATTGAATTGATGTTGACGGGGGCAAATAAGACAAGATTGAAATTGGTTCCAACATTTCTGAACGATGCCGTTGCCTCCCTGTAACTTGAGATATAATGGGACAGGAATTTTGTTCATCGCCATCCCAAGACATCCTTTAAATTATGTTTCAATACCATCGCTCTGCGCTAAAGTCAACAACTACTTGACGATTTTTCTGTGTCCCGGTCTTCCCAGTCGCTTAAGACTATAGGGGAACATGAAAATCGTCGTGTCGATAGGGACGTGGCGTGGACATGATGGGCCACCACCCATGACAATATGGAAAACCGGCATTAATCTTACTTTCAATCTTAAAAAAAACTTTAGCTAACAAACCTTCATTTTTCTTTTTTCCTGATTTTTCCTGCGATCGAGCTTTGAATGCTGCTGCCAATGCCTTATCCATGAAATCGAGAAGTTTAGGGTCTACTGTATCCATATCAATATCGTCATCTTCTTCATCATCTTCATTTTCATCTCCACTCTGAAAGAAATAAAGGAAACATGAACATACAGCACAATGAATCCAATTAAAAAACACCAAACATCATCAATGCCAGACTAACATTATTTTATATACAAAAATATTTAACAAGGCTGCACTTAAGTAATGAAAGGCTGCTGTCAGCCTATGTTGAACCCCGAAAAAGGAAGGAAAATTTTAATACAGCATAAAGCTAATGCCTACTTTAATATACGTATGAGGACCATCGATGATTATTCGAATGGCTTGGGAATGAATTTAGCCAAGGGTATCAACATTTAATAAAAGTCTAGCAAAGGGTATCATTTTGTGGGAAACTGGTCGGGTACCAATGATTATGTTATGTATAAGTTATGTTGTAGAAATAGTTTGTGTAAATTAGCTTTAGCTACGATTTGAACAACTTTAAATAAATAAAGAATGTAAAGAAAACATTCCCGTACAGATAAGTCTAGCCAACAGAAACACTTTGAATATGCTCGCGGCTGAACCCTACTCAAAATTTAGACAAGCCCCCCGTTCAGTACTTGCAAAACTACCCCTGAAAGAACTGCAATTTTAATCGCATCAGTGCTTACCCCTTCACTGGCTGCTGCATCTCCCAAAGCAGCTTTGACTTCTGACCTGAATGCTTCATCAATATTATCTTCATTTTCAGATTCAACGTCAGATTCATCACTTGAATCTTCGTCGGGCTTTTCTTCATCCTACAGACAAACAAATTCAAGTCATTGATTATTTTCAGATATAACTCGACGATCTTTTTATTAGAATTAATATAATTTTTATTTCATTATATTCTGAGGCTGTACACATAATGAAATGGCCTTTAGCTGTCTAGTAGATTCAGCGGACACCTAATACGTCCTTCGATATTTCAAGCTTAAAGGGCTGCATTTTCACTTGGTTTAACTCTTCTTAAACCAACGCTAGGCCCAACACAGCTGTGATTTAAACCTTATACAAAACTGCAGCGCGAATACTTTAGTTGCGCATAATAGACCAAAAACCAGTAAATTGACTGAACTTTTCAGAGAGGGGGAGTTGTTAATTTAATTTAGAAAAAACCTCGCTCATCTCTGAATCACTTTCCACTTCATTAGCGTCCATGTCTTCATCTGGAACAGATAAAAGAAATTCTCGTCCAGCTAACAGTGTTAATTCATTTACTCTTAGATATTCATTACAACCTATTGCCACACTTTAACAAATATTGGTTATGATTCCTACGTGGCCTATTTCGGCGCGATATTTTAAAGAGATTGTGGCGTTACTTTGATGTCAATTCTACTGTTTGAGCAGCTAATCAGATAGCGAATTGACAAGGCCGAAGCGTCATTTCACATAGAGTCCTATTCAGCCTGGGAACGAGGTTGATGAATGTCGATTGCATAAAAAATCAAAACATTCAACGAATAGTGAGACAGAAACTTAACCTGATTCGTGAACAAGTTCCAGGGCTCCTTCTCCAGATATCTTCTTGGGTCCCAAAGCCTAAAAAGAATCAAACGAGGCAGACTTATTAAGAATGAATGAAGGAAAGACATGGAAAGAAATGTACGAACGCTTTCGAGCAAGGTATCAAAAAATTACGGACCGTTGAAGGGTTGACTACATAGAAAGGGTATCCGAGATTGGAGAGGAAGAAGAGAAGGTTAGATAAATAACGGAGGGGGGGTTAAGAAAATAAAAATGTCGTATCACTGACAATTTTGCATCAGATTCGGCCCACATGAAAAGCCTATCTTGGCTAGGTTGGAGGGTCGACTGCCCCGTGTCCCCTTGGCTACGTGGAGTAAGTGGCCAAGTTTCTAAGTCACCTCTCGTTAGACAGCTTAAAGTTAAGCTTTGGTCGTGTCAGGTCAGCATCTGGATGGGTGACTTTCCAGATGGATGACTAAACAACTCACTCTGCCGTCCTTTGGAAGGGACGTTAAACTAGCGGTCCCATGCACGAATGCGGCATACATAGTAGGCCTACATTAGCTGAAAAAGCTAGAAATAATAAGCCTAATAAAAGCAAAGTAACAACAACACTGAACACAGAAGAAATAAACTTTCTCATGGAGGTATAGGAGAGGACGCAACCATTGGAACACAACGGATATATGTTGTACTAGCGGATCATCTTCTCGGTTCAAAATTCGAACTTCAATAAACTCTATAGGTATTAAATTTGAAAGCAGATTCGCAACCTTAAGACAGAACAGAACCTTGCAAAACAGTTGGTAATTTTAGAGATGATTTTACCGCGTAGCTAAAAGGCTGGCTGACATTCCTCCCGTTTTCTAGAAAAAAACCGACTCAGGGCCTGTTCATATGAGGCGGGATAGCCCACTGAGGTAGGATGATTTTCAGCTCGTGTTCATATGATGAATTTCAGCCCGGCAAGGTGAGCCAGACAGTCGTTCGAATTTAATAGCGCCATTCAACGGAAATGATTTTCATTGTTTATTGGATTCGCGCCTGCGTATAATGGACAAACTCGTCCCACTTCAGTGGGCTGGCTCACCTGAGTTCGTTCATATGGGAAATTTTCATCCCACCGAGGTGAGATCTCACCCGCACAGCATATCCCACCTCTCATATGAAGGAAATTTTGTTTTCATGTACAAATCACAGTACCGTATGGATCTCACTTTAGTGAGATATCCCACCTGAGTCATGATATCCAACCTCATATGAACAGGCACTCACTGCCCTAAGCCCTATTAAAAAGGCCTCTTCCAATAACATTAAAAGCTAGATTACCTCAGTCCCAGTCATCGGACAAGAAACCGAGACTAAAACCAAAACGAGACCGCTCAAAATGTAGTTTAAGCGTCCAGCAATTCAATTCAATAGCGATAACTACGACTCAGGCGATAAGTCTTATTGTAAACAGTGAAAGCGTCAAGAAATAAGGCGAGGAAAATCTTATCAAAACTTGCAGTTTTAAAGAAAGAAAATAACTCAACGAAAAATTACCTCCAAAATAAGACCAAGGGCTTTTGAAGTAACATGCGGTAGGATCATTGAGAAAACCAAGTTGACAACGTGTCGCATTAAATTCGAGGACTGAGCGAGAAAACTTAGCAAAATTTCCGTCAATACTTCAGACCAGTGAGGTTCTAAATGAGAAATGAAACCAAGAAACGAATAAAAATTATAATACATACATTAAAAATTGCGCTGATTAGCTGATAATTTTGATGGTGTCGCATCTGTCTGACGAACGGCCACCATTATTGAAGATTTCAAAATTTAAGGTCTCGTATCACTGATTTTGATCTGGGGTTCTTCCATCATTTCATGCAAAGGTATGTGTTCCCAAACAGAAAATAATTTTTAGCATTTCTTCGCCCGGAGCACCTGAATAGAATCTCTTATAGAATGGTCGGGGGAGGGTGTACAATTTTGAACCTGCACTCTTCGCTATATTATTTGTGACATTTTCCTCCAAGATTGAATTATTTGTCTGGGGTAAAATGCTCCTAGACGGCGTGAGCAATCAGAGAATCCCAGAGGGACAACTCGTACAAGACTGGGTCAATTGCTCCTGACCCACACTGGGAGATTTCGTTAGCTCTAAACAGTTTATAGGACTTTTCAGGCTTTGGTCGTAAAAGATGAGCAGAACTAAAACTTTCCCCTAAAATGGGCTTTTAAAACTCTCTTAATCAAATGTAGTCCCAGTTCGAGCAATCTCGCTTTAGTGATGTTTGATGAGCGTTTATTGGGACTCATGCAATATGTGTACTGTATCGAAAGAACATCGGAAATATGATTGAAAGGGCATAACTCTGAGAGCCGTCTGACACTCCTAAGAGCATGAATCGTCAGGCATGGACCGAAATGATTGATACATCCGCGTTGTTTGGTGTTTTCAAAACTATGCTCTAGAATCATTTTTTCATGTTTCAAAATTCGGTACCGCCAAAGAACTATTTCCATATGCTGTATGTACCCGATGCTTTCTGTAAAAAGCTCAGAGTGAAAATGATCAAACAATACACGAAAGTTAGCACATTGCTAGAATGAATGGCCTAAGCTGATACCTTGATCAGAAGACTTTTCTTCTTCTTCTTTTTCTCGTTCACTTTTTTGAAACATTCAAGTAACTCCTGCAAAAGAATACACAAATATTAATCACGTTTAGAATTTATAGACTTTATCTCAGTTAATACCCCTCGGAAGGGATTGCTTTGGTTCATGGGATACGCGTTTTGAAGACAATGTCCCGGATAATGGAAAAGATAAAATAGCAAACTCAGGGGGTTCACAGTGATTTTTCAAGTTGCCTTTCTCTCCCTCCCTTTGCTTAATTTCTTTAATCTGCGTCATTTCAATTATTCTGAAATCTTGTTTTTTCTTCCACTTCTCTGGTACTCCATTTCCCTCAGTGGTGACCAAGGATCATTAGCGACCGACTGCAAAGTTTTTGCTGCGGTCGGGTAGTTCATGTGAAGCTGAGGTTTGAAGGCCGGGGAAGGAGGGGTGTGTGCAATGGGCCGGAAATTCTTATTTGTCCCAGGCACTGACCCTTTGGCACAATAAATGGCTTATAGACAAGAGGGCGAAGGTTAACGATTGGATGAATCAAGAAACACCTTTTGTCAGTTGCTGCAAATTTTTAAATAAGCTCCCGGGGGGGGGCTTAATCGAGGAAATATGGTAAATGGATTTTTCTGTTGAAAAACAGCAACCAAATACCTGAATGATGTCTGCTGCCTCTTCTGTGTTGTGAAATAACTGCAGACATGTGTGCAAAAATATCAGCTCGAATGCTCTGCTTTCGGATATGCCAGCATCTCGTGGGACCTAAAAGTAGAAAGTCTGATTTAGGATGAACACGAACAGTCCGGCAAGGCAATAGAGTTATGGTGAAAATGGCTAGGTGGTGAGCGCGTCTAGGTCACAGTTGATAAGTTGCCTGGGGGGGTGGGTACTTCCTCACGTAGACTGACAGGTATGTGCCCCTCATAAGGGTGGGTTTTTCTTCAAAAATTTCCTACAACTACTGTAAGTCCAATGTATGCTTAAAACACCTTAAAAATGGGTATAGAATCAAATTTCCTTAAACATTTGGTGCACAAATGCATACTCAAATCATAAACTTGGGTGGTTGAATGTATAAAACAATACCTTAAAGGTGGGTTGGTTTGTAAAAACACGTGGCACATCCCTGCAATTTCAGGTCTAAGTATCCCCCAGGGATAGGTTGATAGGCACATGCCCTTGCTACATGTGTCGAGTATCAGGTATGGGTTTCTGTGTTAAGCCAAGGGGGGCACCAAATAAGCACAAAGCTAAGCCATTCGTCCTCAGTCTGTCATATCGACCACACTGCATGTTTCGTTTTTCCTCTCCTTAACGTCTATATTACTATATTTCGACTCAAACCTTGGTCGAATTAACCAAGAAAGAGTGACAAAATCTTTGACGGGGAAGTAAAAAAAAATTTCACAAGGGAGTGCGCGTGCCATGTCTTTGAGTCTGACTTATCGCTTGAAAGCCATTTTTGGATCTAGAATTTCTATTCAGCATTTCCCTTGTTTGGGTTCGATTCTTATGAACGATACATCAAACTTGATCTTCTTTGTAACGAAAGTAGGACTAAAATAGAAACAACGAAACAATCCTCTACAAAAATTACAACCCATACATTTTTTGGGTAAATATGAATTACACCTATATTTCTGAGTGAAATTTTGCATGTATCCATACTTTTGGGTTTACCAAACACACACCCTAGGGTATAAATGTGGTCACTATCCCCCCTTGGGGGAAATCTCCAGCCCTCCAAACACTGATATCTGTTACAAACCAGACTGCTTTGCAGAAAGATAAAAAAATGTCCAAAGTTTCATGCTGCATCAAGTGGAATCGTTCATGAAGACCATGGGAGTAGGGTTGCAAGTGCGAATCAAGCTTCAAGTCAATGATGAATTCAAAGCAGTCATTACCTTACTTCTTATGTCTTCTATAACTTCAAAGGCTAATTCAAATGCTTCAGAGGCCTGCAGAAAAATAAAGTTACCGTATTACTCTGATTGAGCGCCGGGGGCACTTACTAAATTTTTAAACTTTTAGAGGACCGTTTGTTATAGGGTATTATAGGGTATCATAGGAGGGGGTTAAAGGAGAGTGGCGTTTATTTTCAAATAACGTTTTTGTATGAAGATCACTAATTACGGAAGGTCTTAAAGTTGAATTTAGGAAGCCTGTTTTCTAACGTCGTCTATAATAATCCTGATCTTTTAGGGCCAGTTTATATGGAGCCGAGTTACCCGGCTAGCCGAGTTACTCGGCAGTCTGAGTTACCCGCCATGTATACAAAATTTAACGTAATCCCGGTTGCCTGTTTATATGAGAGACGAGTAACTCGGTTAGCCGGGATCCCGGCAAAACAGGCGAGATCTCGGCATGCCGAGTTACCCGGGTGTCTTATATAAACGCAAAATGCGAGCTACTCGGCTAGCCGGGACAAAATAAAACAAAATGCGCATGCGTTTATTGCGCAGCATTTGACATTAAAACAACCATGGCCGCCACTCGCCCACCAGAGATTGATATGCATGAAGACGAACTCCCAAAAGCCATGAAATTGAAATTAGCGCAAAAATCGTTATACTTCGTGTAACACTGCCCAGAAGCAACTCGAAAACAGGATTTAATTTTCATCTTGTCTTGCCGAGTAACTCGGCTACCTGGGTAACTCGGCTCCATATAAACAGGCCCTTAAACTCATTGAGGCCTTTTTTACCATGCTTTTACTTAAAACGGCCACTGATTGGAACAAATGCCAACCTTTAAGAGGGGCATTAAATAGGACATTTAAAACAGGGGAAGTATATGTTTATTAATTACATAGTTTTTGAGTTGTACAAAACTTTTGAATTGCGATACACAGAAGAAACATTTTCGGGCATACTTAAAAAGCTTTTTTCATTTTTTTTCGTCTGACACTTCAGAGTATAAACGTCAGAAAATGTTTCCGCTGTTTATCACGATTCTGAAGTTTATTAACCGTTCTTGCATTACCAATTTTTCAGACTTCATAATTAACCTAAGAACTCTTCTTTCAAAATTGCGTTATCCTTCCTAATAACAGGAAAACATGAAGAATCAAACTTTTACCTCGGATGTCCATGATTTGTTCAAAGTAACGTGTTTTGTATCGCCTAATAGTTCCTACAAAATAATCAACATTATCTTAAGAGGAACATAACGCAAACTCATTATTATGATACTCTTTTAATCGCAAGAGTCACAAATCACCAAAATTCAAGTAAAACAGGCACCAAAAAGATGTACTCAGACCAAAAACAAAATTTGTTGCACTGCCTCTCCTGAAGTGACTGCAATATTGGTCGTTGAACGTTGACAGGAGCCCTTACTCAAGATTTCAGCCATCTTCCAGAAAATTTTGCGCCGACCTAGACCCCTTTAAAAAAGTCTTTTAAGGCATGGCTGAAATAGTTTAACGAAATTAATCAGACCAACCTTGGCGAGTTTTATGATATGATATGCAAAGAAATCTCCGTCCTTAGTTGAACCAGATATAGCTTTTGCAGAATGTTCTTTTTCTCCTAGAAACAAGACAAACATTCGAATTTCACTTCACAATTTTCACTCCACTGTTCAGCACACACACGGGGTGATTAAAATAATTCTTCGACATACCCTCTAAGACTGGGTGTATGTTTGATATTTCTCCGAGAACACTAATGAAACGCTCTCTGCAAATGGCTGTGACACTCTCTTCTACTGCAGGATCAGGCTTTCTATAAAGCTGGAAAAAAAACATACAATGTTATTATTGATGAAAGATACTGAAAGAGTTGATTTTGAAAATGTTACTCGTGAACTCGTGCGCGTGGGACATTACACGCTTTTTTATAAGAGCATTTGGCCCCAATCTCATCCTATAGTTTCTTATTTTCAGACTGATGTTTCACCACCTTGTCACTCCCTTCTCCAAGCTGATGTAAGGTTGTTCTTATGATAAAAAAGGGTTTGGAGCTACTGCATAAAAACGTTGATGAGACGATAGACGATTTTGTTCTTCTGACTATCAGAAAGTCAAGTTAGAACGACGAAAGAAATCGAGTACCTTTCGGGCCTACGATTGAGAATTGGACAAATACACCTTTTTACGTCTAAGCCTGCCAGGATTCTCAAATTTCTCAAATTTCTGCGTTTTCGGTTCTAAAATCGTATAAAACATCCAAAACTTTGTCTGGATGCAACGTTTCTTTGTATTGTTGATTTTATATGCGTTCAAAGTTCCCAATTTCATATTGGCTTTGGGAGTGAAACTTTTCACCCCGACAGACCTGTGCCCTTATAAAATCATAAACTTTGAACTTAGACTTAGTACAAATTAGTATCAGAAACCTCATATATCGATATTTTTAAAAATTTCTGTCATGAACACCGCTTGTCAAAAAGTTGTATTCAGCCAAGTTCAAAGATACCTTTACACGTTATGTGCCTAATGCTCTAATAGGACGAATCGCTAAAATATTCTCTTAATGCACTGTTAGAGCACTTCAAATTGTGCTTAGGATTTTCGACGGACAGCGAAGAAAATTCACAGCGCATTAAGGGCGCATAAAATTATCTAGTGTCATCAAACAGCGCTTGACTTAAGCTCGGAAAAACCTGGGCCTGGCCAAGGCTAGTGCAACCGCGTAAAATCTAGTCTCGAACCGGATAAATACGGCCCTTGTTTGGAGATGGGTTGAGGCGTAGGTTGAGAGACCAAAGGCCGCCTCCACGTTTTACGCATTCACATTAGCCTGGGCCAGGGCCAGGTTACTGTAAAACTGAACGAATGTGCTGTAAGAATTAGGTCTTTTTTAAAAACTGTTAAAAACTTTAAATATAGAATGCGTCATAACTTACTTCTGGCTGACTTTTGCTTTTCTTTTTAACATGAAAATATGATTGAAAAAAGAGGAACTTTGCTACATCTAGAAGTAATTCGTCTTCTTTCTTCGAGTTTGAGTTTCTTGTAACTGTCAGCAGCTTGAAAATAGAGAGAATTCAGCAATCATTGCGAATGATAGAGCGGAGAAATTTTGAGCTAGGATAATTTTTAAAACAGCTACAAGTATAGCAGACTGTTTTGTCTGCAAAGCCTCAAGGTTTCGTACGAAATGATAAGACCTGATACTTTCTCAAAAGTCCACGTGAAGATAGCCGCCATGATTGAGTTAGGGAGAATTCGAGTACACAAATGTTAGGCTAGGCTACGTAGACTTTATTGCATTCTTTTATTGCAAACAGCAACAATCACATTTGGACAACAACAAAAAAACTGGTTGCTGTTTGCTTCAGAGTTCTTTGTGATGTTGTAGTTGTTAGATTTTGTTGCCGTTTCCGAAAGAGTGGGAGGAAGGCAACAGCCTTAAAGGCTACTCTTGTTAGATGCTGTTCAACATCTTCAACAATGTTGCCGAAAATGAATGTGTTCAAAATCCAATTCAAATCCACAAGGGGTCAATATCTGTGCGGAATAGTGTCGGCTTACATGTTTCCCACATGGCCAAAAGGCCAAATATTACATCTAACGCACAACGTCAATGTTTGACCAACAATGTTTGACCGTTTCGCCAGGGCTTAACGCTGGATATATCTTCAATGCTCAACATCAGAGCCTTAATCAATTTAATATCACATCAAGAGCGAAAATATGATATTAGACTTATTACACGAGTTCTGGTTACCGCAGCTACCATCTTAAGTTGTTGTTGTCAGAAGGCTGCTAAAAATGTGGCGCGAATTGCTGTGGTTGTTGGTCTAGATTTTATGAACGGAACTGAGACTCTTGTAATAAGTCTACCCCAAAGTTGTAGTGCTGATTCTGAATCTGAGGTCAGAAATGTCACATGATGAAAATTTGGAGGCTGTTTATTGAAAATAATTTTCCCTTTGCAATCCACAACGCAGAAGTTCAAAAAAATTATTCAGTACCTGACTGACAGCCCACTTTCGTCTCTGCGATATGTCATCTCCACTGAGTCTAGAAAGAAAACAAAATAAAAAAAAATTGTAATAACAATAATAATATGAAACAAATGAAATAAAAAATTGAAAGATAAAATGGTTTGCAAGAATGTTGCATAGCCTACTTTTCTTTTGACTCTTCGTCTTCTTGAACGTCTCCTGTGTAGTATATCTCTTTCAACCGAGATACAAATTCATGTATGCTACCAGCGTCAAGCTAAGAGGCAGATGAGCAGGTGATATTATATTGCAAGACTCAGCTTATCAAATACCGACACTGGTCGACGGTTCTCTAGTTAAGTCTTTACAATAGAGGCTTATACAAAAGATTACGACTGTTTCTGACAGTCCCTTGTTTTTATTAAGGATTTCATAAGTGAATTCTGCGAATAATGCCTTTTAACTTGCTGCCTTTTAACATGCAGCCTTCTGAACTTTCGCTAGAGTCCGGGAGGTTAGCTCTCCATGGCATCCCACAACCTCCCCGGACTCTAGCGAAAGTTCAGAAGGCTGCAAGTTTAAAGGCAGCAAGTTAAAAGACAGCTGAGTGGTATCTTGTCTTTCCAAGTAATTTCCTAAGTTACGCAAATTCGACGAATTGAACGTGTTTGTCCTCGGCTGCAATAACTATGGAAATTATTGCCAGAATTCCCTTCGAAAATCCTCAATAAAAACAAAAGAAGGAATAGCCGTCATCTCTTGCGGAAGCCTGTATTGCAATGGAATCTCTAGTAACTAAACCTCTACACAACGGACAAATATGTTCGTCCCATTGTTTTACTCGTTCATATCATTTTGAAACAACCTCTTGTCAACGAAAACCTCTCTACGAAGGACAACGAACAGTATAACAAGCCAAAAGAATACATTTGTATAAAGAAACCAACTGTACCGCAGACTTTGCAAGAACATAGTAGCTATTATAATCTATTTAACTTAGTGGCTGGGAAGGCCTTCAACTTTCCGGTCATCTTGAGCCTCAGTTAATGGACGAGGACCCTGATTTGCCTATTGCACATGAAGTAATAAGATTCAAATCTAATTTTGTCACTCAAAGATAACAAACATCAACTGACTCACCTCTCCAATTAAAGACTCAACAGTTTTCGTTTTTGTTATCGCATCAAACTGGAAGTTACCATGTCTGAAAGACACACAACGCTTTACTGTCATATAAAGCTTATAATGGACTCAAAAATAATAATTAAAATTAGCATGAAAGTATTACTCATTACTCACAGAAACAATACAAAGAATGGATAAATCTTCCACAAACCTTCCAATTAGTTGATAAATCACTGCCAGGGCAACACCTTGATTGGAGTTTTTGGCCACTTGTTTTGAATTGATCCTAACTGTGATAGAAAGATAATGAAATGCATTAAAACCCTGACCAAACCTAGACAACATTTTGATCCAGCATCAGCTATTATTCATGTTGGGCGAAATGCTTCACAGCGTTTTTCACCCTTGATGGGTGAGCCAATGTCATGTCGGTTGATGTTTGGTGGAGTTTGATCAGGATAAAAGCTTCACTTAGCATCTCAGAATGCTAGCCTTTCTTGGCGACTTGAGCCAACAAATATACGGTCCAAGCATGCGTATTAGCGTTGCTAAGGCCCTTACTGAGCACAGAAGTAAAAACAAACAGCATTCCTATTCTTAAGAAGCTAGTTGAAGAAATATTCAAATTTATTGACATAAAGACAATATGGGAACAAACACTTATAGGACATTTCAAACATTAGTCCAAGAAAATTCAATCAAGCTATGTTTTTGACAAGAATATTGCGGAACATCTCAACAGGTCACTTGCGATAAATTAGTTCCAACAAATCGCAGACAACGCAGACATAAGCCTGGCTTTATAGTGTAATCCTTTGGAGGCAGGATTTCAATTAGGATTTGATTTGCTTATTAGACCAATCAATGCACATTTGAGTTCATGGAAACAGAAGAGGAGTATAGAAAAGAGGGTAAAAGGGTTGAATAAAACAAGCCGAAATGATTTACCAAATTTTTCGTTGCACTGTACAGGTAGTTTTTCTCAGATCCACAACCGTTGAAAATAGATTTCATAATTCTTGAACTGAAGACGATTTCAACCTGATCAAAAACAAACAATTCAATACATAACATTTGTAACTGTAATTGTAATTGTAATTGTAATTGTAATTGTAATTGTAATTCTAATTTCCATTGTAATTGAAATTGTAATTGTAATTTTAATTGTAATTGTAATTGTTATTGTTATTGTAATTGTAATTGTAATTGTAATTGTAATTGTAATTGTAATTGTAATTGTAATTGTAATTGTAATTGTAATTTTAATTGTAATTGTAAATGTTATTTTAATTGTAATTTTAATTGTAATTGTAATTGTAATTGTAATTTCAATTGTAATTGAAATTGTAATTGCAATTGAAATTGTAATTGTAATTGTAATTGTGATTGTAAGTGTAATTGTAATTGTAATTGTAATTGTAATTGTAATTGTAATTGTAATTTTAATTGTAATTTTAATTTCAATTGTAATTGTAACTGTAATTGTAATTGTAATTGTAATTGTAATTGTAAAATTATTTAATGTTAGTGTCTACAACAGTGGTTACACTAATTCTAACTAACGTAAGAAAGTGTAAATAACGTAAAAAAGCTATTAAGTCCCTGGCATGTCATATACTAGCTAAAGTACCATAACTTGCTTTATCACCACCCCTTTTTATCTTAACCTCGTGGGCCACTATAAGTACAAGATTAGTCTTGGAAAGACAAGACTCTGCCCAATGACTTTGGCTTCCTATTTCATTGAGAGAGCTGGCAAATTACCTTTTAGAATCTCCCACGAAAATTTACGGGACCGAAACTTTTGCTAGAGTCCGGGGAGGTATCCGGGAGGCAGTTTGATTGGCAATCATTTCTAAAGGCATCGTTTGCTCATAACTGAAAAAAGGCATCGTTTGCTTCCAGAAAAATGTTAAGGCCAATAAATATTACCAAGGTTAATTTTCCGTTACCGTAAATTTAAAAGTTGGTGGGTTGGTAAAATCTGGACGGCACATCTCCGTCGATCCATAAGTCATGTACCCCCCCCCCAAAGAGTAAGATGTAAAAATAAATAATAAAGTAAAAGAAGTAAATATTGCTTGCCTGAGATTTTTTAATATTTGGCAGTATATCTTGAATGATTTTGAATGCTAAGAACTTCCTTTCATGCGTCGACTGCATCAAATGTTCTGTAAAACAAATAGAAAAAACAGTAATATTAAAAAATATCAAAAGTCTAAACTAAAGCAGGTTCACAGTTCACAACAAAGAAACCACTCACTATCAGGTTTGAAATGTTTTTCTATTTCGCCGGCAACTCTTTAGAAATCATCGGCATCCCTTAAGAACAGCGCATGCTCAAATCAAATTCACAAGTGTGGCAACCAAGGAAACGGCAACCGTGTTTGATCTACCTACGATTTTCCGCATTTGTGTTTTTGGTAGACGAAACTTTTTCCTGCTAAGTCTACAGTTTTCAAAATTCGGAGAGTCTGCGAAAAACAGAGGGTTACCAAAAAATACGCCCAAAGAGTCCTCCTTTCTACTGACTATGTTCTATGACACAAAATACTAACCTTCGATAGCTACACTCCAAAATGATTTCAACGTTTTAGTAGATTTAATAGCATGTGGTATGAAATCCCTAACGACTGCATGCATACGAGGATGTGCTGTTATTGTTGAGTCCTGAAAAAGACAAACATGTATAGTTTTTGAGTGGGACAGAGTTTTGAATTGCCAGGAACAGCAGAAACATTTCTACATACTGAGTATGTTCGGAGGTGTTTCCGCAACCTCGTCCCCAGGGTGAATAGGCCTCTACGTGAAATTCCGCTGTCCATATTCGACCCTGGTATCGGCCTTCAAACAATAGGCTATATCGGCTGTTCAAACAATAGAAATTTTGAGTGACGTCACAGTTTCTTAAAAATTTCACACCTAGATAGGCTGAAAACTATGTAAAAAACATCTATAAAATCCAAAAAATGATGTTTTATGAGATATTGTATCTTGCCTTACAGTTATCAATAAAATTCTTTACATTTCCTTTCTAAGAACATCTGCTTTCGGAATCTACATCTTATTTTTATGCCCAGACCAAAATTGCCAGTATTTTGGCAGATTATGTGGCCGGTACAAGGGCCAAGATCGATTTGACGGTTGACATTCGAGGAAACTCGATTTGGGGCCTGGGGACGAGGTTGGCGTTTCCGCTATTTCTCGCAATTTTACAAACATACATCTCAGAATGGGTGAATTCATTACAATTTTGCAATTTGCAACCTTTGAGAGGATGGATCACGCTTGTAATCGAAAACTTAATTTTTTTCACAATATTTTTTAAAATAAGCACCTCCCGCTCTAAGAATTTAAAAGTTTAAAAGCTCAGGAGATGTTATTATACAGAGAACAAATCGGAAAATGCATAAGCTTGGCTGTCAAATAAATGACGTCCTATGGCACAGGGAGGGGTCATGGGGTGGACAGGGGGACGTGCCCAGCTTTCTCAAATCTCGATTTTGTAATTCACCTATATTTGACAAGAAAATGGTGGGTGGGGTGATAAGTTATTTACTCATTTTCCCAAGGGTTATTTCAAACCACGAAAAAGCGTACGAGATTCCTTGCTGAAACAAAATTTCTCAGTTTCTGAGGTCGAAAACAAAAATATCTTCCGAACTAAATTAAATCGCACGCACACAAATCAATTTATAACGCTTTATAATTCATTACAATAGTAAAACAAAAATTAAATAAGGTTGAATATGATGATGACGATGTCTCTTTTTAGGACACACATAATTAACGATGTTACGCGAGAAAGTGCAAGAAAATAGACTTATTACATTCGTCGTAGTCTACGCTCCTCCACACTACACCACCCCACTCCAACTACTGAGTCAGTAGGTTAGGTAGTGAGGAAACAGCTGTATGTTGTTGCAGTTCTAGTCGCTGTTTCCGAAAGAGTGGGAGGAAGGTAATAAGTCTAGCAAGCAAAGACGTGACTGATAAAATAGGTTCAACTTTACCATCAAAACTTTGGCGATTTTGTCAAAATTTTCTTTGTCACAAACTGACGAATGCTCCCAATGTGTTTTGAAAAATGATTTGCCGAGAGAATCCTGAATATTGAGGAAAAAAGTTTTTTTAAACAATACAAATGGTAACCTATCTGTGTTTGGTTTTATCTCTTCAAATTCATAATACGAAATTTTACTGAATTTATCATTAAATATATTAGGTTCTGGTCAAAGGAAAACATTGTTTGTCAAACATTTGACATTGCCTGTCAAGCACAATGTTTTACCGTTTGGCCACGTCGCAAAACAATTCTCGTCCAACAATTCTTTGATTCTGTCAAGTAAAATAGTATCTCAAAATAGCAAATTTCCTAAATACATTGGCACTGTAATGAATTGATAATAATAATATTAACAATGTTTTGAACTTTTCAAATAAGCGCACCACCAATTCTGCAAGAACGATTCCACTGAGCTAAAGAGTTCATTGAAATCGTCGACTTACTTTCCAAGTCATACAGCCAATGGATCTCCTCCCATTTAGCTTTCTGTGTTTTGGCTATGATGAGCCTTCTTCAGCGCCATATATATTTATTTATATTTTTCAGGACTCACCTTAAATTCCTTCTCAACAGCAAGCAATATTTGTAAATCCTCAGGCGAGCAGCCTTTCCATCCTCTTTTTAAATTGTTTTCAAGTAAGGGAAAAATTTCTTTTGAGAAACTTGCATAATCCATCTAAAATTGATCAATTACGGCTTATATATTGATGTTCTTAAAGTGGAAGTAGGGTTGGTTCTAAATGCACTATATTTAGCAATATCGAAGGTGCTGTGGCGTCGTGGTGTAGTCCAGCTGACTCGTGGTGTCAGAAGCTCAGTGTGATCAGGGTCGAGCCCAGCCACTGTAGCGTCACAGCCAGGGTCGAGGTCTCGATTAGTTAACCTACTACTGAGATCCTAGCGACTGGTGCTAGAACACCATTTCACCTTCACCTTCACCTATCAGACATTGCAAGAAAAATTTTCAAGCCTTTAATTGTTTTGTTTATTATGAAGTTGGTTAAACAGTAAGTTACTTTTAAATAGTTAATTAATTACCTAGTATATTAATAAGTTTGTTTGTTTGTCTTGGTAAGTAATTAGTCAATATATTAATTAGTTACTTACTTACTTAGTTAGTAAGTAAGTTAGTTAGTTAGTTACTGAGCTCATTAGTAGTATATGTTAATTTTTCATTTGTCCGTTAGTGAGCGGGTTAGCGAGAAAGCAAGTGAGCCGAGTAAGTTAGTTAGTTAGTTAGTTAGTTAGTTAGTTAGTTAGTTAGTTAGTTAGTTAGTTAGTTAATCAGTTAATCAGTTAATCAGTTTGTTAGTTAATCAGTTTGTTAGTTAGCTTGATTGGTTAGTTAGTTAATTAGTTACATATTCAGTTAGATAATCAGTTAATCATTTGGTTGGTTAGTTAGTTAGGATGTAAGTAAGTTATTTAGTTAGTTAGATGGTTAGTTGGCTAGTTCGTTAATTAGTCGGTTGGTTAGTTAGTTAGTTAGTCAATTAGTTAGTTAGTTAGTAAGTTATTTATTAGTTAGATAGTCAGCTAGTTAATTCTAATTGGTCAGTTAGTTAGTAAGTTAATTAGTTAGTTAGTTAGTAAGCAAGTTAGTTATTTAATTAGCTTGTTAATTAATTGGTTAGTTAATTAGTGAGTTATCTTGTTATTTGGTTAACTGGCAAACCTTTTGGATGACGTCAACAATCAATTTAGCGCATAATTCTTGAAGAAAGCTCTTTTTGTTCATCAGATTGAGAAGTCCTTCCACACACTTTGAAATCAATACTGAACGTTCATCCTGTGTGGGAAAGAAGAATCAATTAAAACACATACAAGAATATCATTCAAATACATTTGGGTACATTTGCCTTCTTATTTCTACATCTACCATATATAGTAGATATAAATGGTAAATAGAACTGGGTCAAGCTCAGATCCTTGTGGCACTAATGTTTTGATGTATTGCAAAATGTTGTAGTGCTTATTGTTTTCTGAAAGTCTTTTCCCTCTTAGTACATATCACAAACAGCTGCCTGTGACATTGTATTGGATGTTAGTTAACTTCAATCAAATTAATGTTCTAGTTTCATCTGTAGTTAATGTGATTACTAGTTTCAATGTTAAGTGTATATACCTTTGACATATTTCTTTCATATATTGCTTGGAAAACTGCAGCATAACAGAAGACTTGACCAAAATATGCATCTCTTTCTTCCTGAAAAAGAGAAGCTTTATATGTTAAGAAATAACAAATAGGACAGTAGATTAATGACCTTAGATTGCCATGAAAACACCTCTAGGATTAATATCCAGATTGGATTTCTAATAGTTGAAGCTGTGCAATGGTGTGTTTAGTGCCAGTCACGAGGACCTTAGAAGTGCAGCTATCACTTAAGCTGTGCAACTACCATGGCTGGGTCTCAAACGCCAACCATACTGACATAACAAATCAATTTCTCTCATTTGATTGGTTTGAAGAACTCCATCTCATGTCAACTTTTCTGTCAAATGGTGACAATGATGAAAGAGAAGAGGGCTTCTTTCTGAGCATTTCTATGAATGTGCTGCACGATTGATTCTGGTCAATTCAATTGAAATGACAAAACTCATTTATGAGGAAGCCCAGCTTTAAGCTAGCAATTTCCTTGTCAAAAGAGATTTAAGTATCATTATTGATGAAGATACCTGGCTCTTAAGAGATCCTTTTACTGTCAGGTTTTCATTCATAAGATCAAACACTTTATCAGCATCAATATCATGAAACTGGGTTAGCAAGTGAACAAGTGCTGTGGCATATCCTTGTCTTGCTCCTTTTCTTGATGAGGAGAGTCCTTTCACAAGTCTTTTCAGTGCATATTCTTTATCACTTTCAACATTCTAAAAGAAAATTAAAACATTAATATCTTACACAACATTTTGTCTACCGTCAACCGGGGTGACTTCGGACACTTCTTGGTATATTTCTATGAATATTACAAAAAATAATCATATAATTCTTTTAACTCTTTGATAAAATAGCAAAGGTCCAAAGCAAATTTGAAAAGTGGTGTCTGTTATTTCCTCGATCTTATCTCCTTCGCGGTAATTGAAGATAAAGTCGTCCGAAGTCACCCCGCCTACTCTGGGGTGACTTCGACAGACATAATGTTTTCGCATTGAAAAATCAAGACATATTTCGAAGATAAAAGAAGCTACAAAAAGTTGCCAAAAGAGTCAAAAAGAGAAGATTTGGCAAGAAATTTTGCAGAAGGTTCCATCTGTTCGTGAGAAAAGACATCAAAACAAATTCGCTCAATTTAGGCCCATTGCGATAAATTTGCGAGCCGGTTCTTTGAGAGTTTCTAGACTGAGTTGATAAAGTTCCAGTCAAAGCAAGAGTTTCACCCTAGAACAACTTAAAAAAGCTTAATAATTCACGATTTCCTAATCTTCTCAAGTGTCACCACAAAGCAGAAAGCAGAAACAATATTTTTGTCCGAAGTCACCCAGCAGTCCGAAGTCACCCCGGTTGATGGTACATTTTCCAAGAATGGCACACTACAATAGATGGGATTCGCACATAATGGGCTGCATTATCAGAAAGCCAGAAGCATTTTCAACAACTTTATGAAGAACAATAGTCTTTGGTTAAAAGCCCTTGCCAACACACACAAATTATATTTGAATCTGGCCAATGTGAACCCCCACAACAATTCAGCATTCACCTTTTTTGGTTTTTTTTGTGAATTGTGGTTTGGTTGGGCTTGGTCTAGCCTAGCTTTCCCTCTTATTAATTTTAGATGGTTTATGTTCTTTTATAGACAGAAAGCAAAAACAAACCAAACAAAATATTAATTTACTCCCCAGATATTATCCCACTGTTTACCTCTGAGACAACGATTCCCTTTCCAGAATCAACTTCTGTCCCTTTCAGTGCTTTCACGAGATCAATCACACGGCCAATTCGTTTTTCATCGTCCAGCGAAGCAAGGTCCCAGAACAAAGGTAGAATGTTGGAGACTGGTTCTTTCTCTTTAGGTTTTTCTTCTGATTCCTTCTCGACCGCCTTTGCTTTGCCATCTCGCTTCATATCGAAGAGAAAGAAGAGAAACACCCGATCGCAAAGGAAAACACGTTTTGCGAATTGTGGCTTAGGCCAAAGAAAATTTCGATCCACGTGGAATCGAGGCTCAAGTTTCTCTGTTCTCTGGGTTGGGTTGGGTTGTGGGTTGTTAGGGGTCGTGGCTGTTCATGCCCCCTTCTGTCCGAAACCTCTGCCACCAACTAATTTGACCTGTCTGTTTATTGGGGGGATGGGTTTAAAGGCACAAAAATATATTCGCCAGTTCGATCATGTCTGTCAAACTCGGGGAGAAATATTGTATGAACAATTCCGCGTGGAGACTTGACGCTTGGAAACGAAAGTCAAACGTCCAATTTGATCAAGGAAAAAGAGCTCGCGCGAATTTTTTTCATTCTTTATTTAAAGTTAGTTAATTAATTATTAAATCTTTATTTTTACACAATATCCCATCAGAAATTAAAATACAAATTACAAGTTACAAATATGTAATTAAATAATAACGAAAAACAAAATTTAAACATGCTGGTAGTTAGCTAAGAGGGGATTCAAGCTAATGTCTGGTCTTCTTGGGAGCCGTGTTATAGTTAGGGTTTATTGGGGTCTATTGAGAGCTCTTCAAATACATCTTTATTCTTTTTTAAACTGCTAGAGCGAAAGCGAAGGGGTTCCCCTTTTCCCAAAAGGTATTTCATTGCAGGCTTTGTAACAGCTAATTCGAATCAACTGACTAGCATAGCCCTCTTTAACCATTTAAAAGCAAATGACGATTCTGCTGGAATACTATAAGACACTTCTGCTAGAAACTCTCCTACACCTGTTTAAAGAGTGTAACTCGCTTCGGTTTGGTATCAGTTGAAGGTGAAGGTGAAATGGTGTTTTAGCGCCAGTCGCTAGGATCTCAGTAGAAATTTAACTTATCGAAACCTCGACCCTGGCTGTGACGCTACCGTGGCTGGGCTCGAACCCTGACTACACTGAGCTTCTGACACCACACGTCAGCTGGATTATACCACGACGCAACAGCACCTTCAATATCAGAGAATCAAGAAAGCAGAGCAATAGCACACACGACATTGAATTCTATATTCATCATCATAATAACCATCATATTTCATCTTAATTACATAATTATCATTAGGAGTGTTGATTCAGATGTTAAATCTATAGCTAAAAACAACATTTAAAACATCACTGTTCATCTTTTAAATATAGTGTAATATCTTGCATACAATACTTTAAATATACGTATTCTAATTCACATATGTACAACACGTTTAAAGTTCTCTATACAAATCAGCATGCAGACCTTAGGAAGCAACAGAAAAAAAAAACAAGATTTTATACAACAAGCCACACTAAGGCCTTTCGGACTAACGTCCGTTTCAGAGTGCGACAAGAATACATTGCTTTAGTCACACCATGAAAGTAACACGTTTGTTGTTCATTGCTCTACTTGTTGAGTCTGCTATAGTAGACTAGGATCACTAGTATACATGCTTGAGGAACTTGTTGAGTTCATGATAGTAAGAGCTTACTGCTTACTGTCCAAGAAGTATTCTGTGCAACGTTGAGAACCACGCTCACGCAAATGGAAACTCTATTTTGTGCAACATCGAGAACCACGCTCAGGCAACTGGGCACCCAAATCCTACATTCTGTCCAGATTTAGCATTATTCATAACATCTAGATTGTTGAAACGAATTGACTTTAGGCAACCATTGAAGGTTCTGGTTGAGCTACCTGGCTTCGAAATATCATCTGAAAAACATAAAATAGCAGTCAAAGCCACAAATAAATTAGGCGAACTCTCAATAGCACGATAAAAAGCGGAAATATGAAATATATTTGGACATACTGTATGCATCGGATCATATGCATCATGATTGGGAGACTGGGCCCATGGATCCTGGATAGTCAACGGACCAGACTACTGGACTGTTGAACAGGACCCTGGACTATGACTAATGAAGAAGCCCGACGACTTAGCAACAACAAAGTAAAAACTAAGCAAACAACCAGAGCACTGAGCACTGACTGGATTGAAACGGAAAACGAAAAACTTGTGAGGCGGAGGTCTAAGGCTACGTTTTCACAAGACCAGTTCACTTTTGATCCTCATCATTTACACGGAGCCGCACTACTTATGTTACTGACAGGCTTTCCGTTTACATAAGTGCAGATTCGCGTGAAATAGAGGCCTAACCAACGAAGTGAGGCTGAAATTCGTTTCTAAAAACGGATCAAAGGTGAGTCTGGCAGTTTACACGAGACCGGATCACTTTGAAAACGTTTCGCTAGAAGGATCAGAATTGATCTTGCTATCCGTATTGATTTTGATGCGGATTGCTTGGTCTCGTGCAAATTCATCCGGCCTCGTGTAAACGGGGCCTAATTGAGACAGTGGTCAGCGGGCGGCCAAAGGGTATGCAAATGCATACAAAAATATTAACTTACTAGGTAAGCCACCAATGTAGAGATTTCCACTGATGTTTCCTTGTTGAGTTAACTGCGTACTTGACATGAAGTTATCAACAGAAATTGTGATCAAGTTGCCCATTTTGTTTATTTGTGCCTTGTGCCATTGCTGATCACAAATCAGATGAGAAAAATTTGAATTCGGATCAATCCATGAGATCAATTCAGCTGATTCGTTCAAGTTTGGTTTATAATGAAAATCGATCTGAAATCATAAAAAAATATTTATGAATGTGTAATACACGCTTCTTTTAAAGGAACCATTGGTCTGAGTTGAGGCTGGAGTTAGAAACAGACGGAAATAAATGACTAAGGTGGAATTCCGACTAACACGTTTTTTTTATAAGAACACTGAAATTGAAGAAAGCCATGCAATGTTCTTAATTTTTCGGGTTTCAAGGCTCAAAATGTTCTTAACATGTTCTTAATTTTCTTGCTTTTTAAAAGCTGTTGTTTTTCAAATTGGGTGATAATTGCTACGAAAAGGGGACGCACATGTAAAAATGTCACATATAGTCACAATGATTGATAGTTCACCTGTTTTCTAGAGTTGAGAACAGGACAGTGCCATTTTAAGAAAGTAAATTTTAATTTGTTTCTAGCTTCACAAAGCCTTGTAATGTTCTAAGAATGTTCTTAACTTTTCAGCCTCTGAAGCCTTATGTTCTTATATACTTTGTTCTTATAAAAAAAACGTGTAGTCCTGAGGTTTTCCTTACAAAAAGAAAAAGGGTGTATTTTCATTTCCATACGCTTGTTACGAAACACATCTGGTCGATTGCCTCCTGTCACCTCTGCAATGTCCATCACATATGTTTTTCTTTTGCAACGATTGCGATAAGTAGATATAAAATAAGAGAGTAGACGCTGACTACTCACTAACGTTTACAGTATTTGCCACAAAATTTAGCTCTGAACAAAAATGATTTTCCTGTTAATTCAGTTACCTTTCCTTCCATCATTTCAAACATAATGTACTTCGCTCTTGTTGCATTAGTAACTAAGAAAGAAGAACGGAAAGAATCAAATTTTTGGTGCTATTTTCTTTAAAAAAAATACGTCAGTTTAATGAAAGGTTCTACGGCAGTTGAAGGATCCCTTGCTATCGAGCTCGTAAAAGGAAATTCCTGATTCCCGGGGGGGCACTCTTAAATATTTGGGTAGTGGGGATGTGCGGTCAGAATGGGTGACTTTTTTCCTTGGTTTTACCTAAAAATGGGTACGCTTTTTTAGTTCTTTACCTGACAATGGGTGTGTTTTTTCAAAAAAGTTCACCTAAGAATGAGTAATGTTCTATTTAATCTGCCAAAGCATGATTTATGTTTTTAAACTACCTGATATAACAGAATTAATGGCGCACACGACGATTTTAAAACATATTCTTAGACTTAATGCTAAAATTCGGCACAACAATGCCGACTAAATAGCCATTTCAGCTGGTTTTTGTTGTAGTTTTAGAATTGGCACCAAAATCTCAATTACATATGGATGGGTTTTTACGTAAAATAAAATTACCTGAGGGTGGGTCTACAAAAAATTCCGCTGTCCACACACCCCAACCAAAATACGAAAGAGTGCCCCTCCCCGGGTCCTGATTTTTGATACAGAAATATGTATTGCATAAACGTTTAGAATCGAGAGGCAATTCACTCCTTCAAAAATTTCGTACTGCGCGAAGAAATCCCACAAGGAAATCCCTTTGAATCCTTTTGTTTTACTAAAAGTCTCGCATTCGTACACTTTTTTCAAGAGTAAAAGTCTCTTAAAATGACTAAGTAGCTCTCCACTTACCAACACCCTTCAAAGTGTCATTACTGAAAATATAGAAGAACAGGCCTGATCGCTTATATGTGCGAAAATCGAAGGAAACTGTGAAGTTTTCACCAAATATGAACTCATTATCTGAAATAAGAACACAAATAACGTTGTAATCTTAATCATGTATTAGTTAAAACTCGAATCTAGAGTAAGGGGCTGATTACATGAGGCGAGCTGACCTGGCTCGACCAATAGCAGCGCCGCGTAAACCCGCTATGCTAAAATGGGTCAAATTGGCTTGCCGAGCCAACCCCCCTCGTGTAATCGCAAACTGATTTTAACATTCTCGCCTACTGAATGCTGGGTCAGGAATAGCTCGAAAAATTGGCCTAACCCGGTTCAGCTTGCCAGATAAAATCAACTTTTATTGAGACTTTCTAATCATGGAAAAATGAGGCAACAACGTAAATCTACAAAATTGCTCAAAAAGCCAAAAAGCTGATATTTTCTGGCCTCGATTTTCCTTCCCACCTTTCAAGTGGCTCCTTCGCAGTGGTTGCAATAACGTGTTGTCCTCGGCACCGAATGAAAAACAGAAAACATACTTGGAGCAAGTCCAGACCCACAGGACAATGGGTCACCCATAAATGAAACAAAGCATTCTGATCTCAGCCCTGAAATGCTTGTATTGGGATCAGCTGATTAGTCATTACGAGGCTACATTTTTTAAATACCGAAAACCTACCCCATAGCAAAAAGTAAAGTGGGACATCTTTAACATTTGACATACTCCGTCGTATCTGACTTAAAGATATGCTTGGGGCGCGAACGGCTTTTCTGCAGCATATAGCAGGGGTTGGCACTATACCATTATTTTATTCTGCACTTTCGTGCAGTTTATTAATGTTTCATGCAAACATTTAATCGTAATTCATAAATTTGGAAAATAGCTACCGTAGAGTATCCAGGACGAAGTATTGAAATATGCTCCAGTTTCGACATTCGCATAACATGGGCTTGCTCCGGTTACCGCACCACCAAGCTGCGGCGAGGCAAAATTCAATGCAAAGAACTTCATATCAGAAGCGACCTCGAAACGTCGTAAACAACCCGTGAATCCGATGTTACGATTTACGAACTGTGTTGCGACTACTGAGTTCGGTAAGCCACCAATATAAACAGGAGTGCCAACAATGAAATCTTTACCAACATCGAAATTGAAAGTGCGCTGGTATTCTTTGGATTCGGGAAGAAGAATAGCGACGAACTGGTTTATCCGTAGCATGTGAATCTGAAAAATTACGAGATATCGTTCATTCGAAAATAATACGCAAGCAGACGTTTACGCTAGTCGTAGTTGTTGCTACTGAATCATACTGCTAGATTTCTAAGCTGAAGAATCCTCGCGAAAGGACGAAACCGGTTCTATATCTAAATTAATCCAATGTTTTGTAATACAGTGTCTTCTCTGTGATGCACTACTTGCTTACCTATTCAGGATTATATTTGTCTTGCATGGTGAAGGCTAGAATAAATTCCTTAATAAGTGGCATGCCACAATAGATGGGATGTAATCTGGACTGCATGATCAGAGAGCCAACGATGTGTCCACTGTGCTATAGAGCTCAATGAAATCAATAATACTCCTCGATTTAATTGAGCTCTATATCTTAGTTGATACAAATGGTGCTGAAAAAGGCTTAAAATAGCCGAAACACAAAAAAGTCAAACGGTACATATAGCCAGATATAAGTCCTAATGCCTTACCAAATGCCATTTTGAACCCTCAGAGTAATCTTTAGTGGTAGTGACTGACAAAGTAGCACCAGTGGATGTAAACTTGAACTGCAGTCTGCCATTCACCATTTCAAGTGAAACATACTGTTTGGGATTCACTGCATTGTCAGCAGCATAGAATATGATTCCATTTTTGGCAGTCGCTTTGAATTCTAGTGTGATTACGAAACTAGAAAAGGAAAAGAACGTTTAGTTAATGTGAGACAGACTTATTACATGAGTCGTAGTTATCGCTATTGAGTCTATGCTAGACGCCCAAACTACACACTTTGAGCAAACAGCTGTATGCTTGTTTTGTTGTTGCTGTTGTTGTTTGTGAAGAGTGGGACTCATGTAATAGGTCTAAATGTGAGACATTTGAAAAAAAGACCTATTATTTTTCACGTACGTCTAAACAAACAGACTTATAACAAGAGTGTTTTGCGTAGCGGACTGACGGGACGGTTGAGCACTGGTCTTAATTTCGGTTAGGTGATCTATCCCAGATTCAAAATCATACCCATTTGTATACGAATTTGCTCTAAGGTAAACCATATTTTATCACACCTAGAAAAAGCACACCCGAATATATCGAAATATCGGAAATATCGAACGTTACTCTTCTGAAAGTGCCGAAAACAGTGCAAAGTTACTCGAAACTGCTGTTTGATTAGTTCTTGCGAGCTTCCGTTACTCAACGAATTTTGATAACAGCAACAGGCCAATCACTACACGGTGGTAATTTTGTTGATAATTTTTTGCATAACTTCGCATTGGCAATTCGCTTTCGAATTTTTGTCCAGGTTCTTACCAGAAAGTTTACGGTGAAAAGTGAAGGTGAAGTGGTGTATTTAGCTCCACTCTCTAAGATCTCAGTAATCAGTTTACTGCTGGAGACCTCGACCCTGGCTGTCACAATACCGTAGCTTAGGCGGTTTACTAGTCGTAGATATACATACTGCACGGGTCTTAGATCCTAAATAAAAAATGTGCGTTTTCCTTTTGTAATAAATGATCGTTTGATGCAATTTAAAGACTTGCTTTTTGTAACTGTGAATTAGTGTTTCTTCACTATTGTAAATACTAACATAAAATAATGTACAATTACAATTACAATTACAATCACAATTACAATTACAATTACAATAACAACTACAATTACAATTACAATTGCAATTACAATTACAATTACAATTACAATTACAATTACAATTACAATTACAATTACAATTACAATTACAATTACAATTACAATTACAATCACAATTGCAAATGCAATTGCAATTACAATTACAATTACAATTAAAATTAAAATTACAATTACAATTACAATCACAACTACAATCACAATTACAATTACAATTACAATTACAATCACAATTACAATCACAATCACAATTACAATCACAATCACAATCACAATCACAATCACAATCACAATCACAATCACAATCACAATCACAATCACAATTACAATTACAATTACAATATTGGTATTGTCGAATACAATTGCTGCACGCTCAAAATGGATGCCGACATAAGCAAAAAAGATGAGAAGCATCAACGCAAGGCATATTTTAACATATGTACTGATGAGCTATTTGGCCCACAAAGCCCCTTGGTGTCCTATTGTTTTGGAGAAAAGCTTTTCAAGAGATAATTGTAATTAAAAAGAAATCAGGGCCCTTTTCCTATTGAAAATTGTATAAAATATGCTCTATCAAAGCGACCGGCCTGGCAGATTGGGCGGAGAAACCAGAACTATAACAAATGTAATAAGTCTAGCTATTACCTCATTTTGAAATAAGCTTTCTGTTCTGTCGTCAGCTGAAATCCAATATACGACTGACTCCCAGTCCAAGAAAAACTACCAAATTGAACCTCATTCGGAATGGCTGAATATGCGAGTGACGGGAAAGCAGTACCACACGTAGGAGCAGGAGTTGGTGGCTGTGGAGCGAATGAACTCGGAATCACTCCTGCATACGAGACACCAAATGAAACACTCTGATGGAAATTTTGCACCCTAGAAAAAATGTATCACTTTAGGAGAGTCCGAAAAACCGATTAAATCCAAAGAACAAAGGAAATCTTTGCTGATTCGGTCGGGAAAAGCGAAGTAGCTTTGCTAATGCAATGAAAAGAGCAGAAAAATGTCGAGTCAAACTTTTGCTTCGCTCCAAGAGAACCTATCCGAAATGTTTGGTGAGAAGGTTAACAAGCTGTAAAAGGCAGCCACTGAAGCAAGGATAAAACTAATGAAAATTACTAAATGACAATGTCATACATACTTATAGTTTATGTAGAGAGCTTGAACATCCATCTTGAGAGAAATCGACGTCGGAATGGCGAATGGAATTGCCAGAGCTGATGGGATGCCACCGAAATAGAAAGGGCTACTTGCCCGATTTCTCTTTTGAAATTCCCAAACCAGCCCGTATATACGATTCTACCGTCGACACGGAGTTGATAGTTGAAGCTAGGGAGAAGAGAAGGAAAATTACAATAAAATTGTACCCATATTACGAAAATTCCGGGGCTATGAACCGGGTGAAAGGAGCTATGCGGGCAAAATTAATTTTTTTAATTATAGGCTGTAATGCTTATAACTGCAGCTAGCTGCGAAAGATCTTTCGAGCTACCCTGAACAGGGTAAGGAGAACTAAAGTTGACGATAACTTAGCTAAGCCATTTTAGAGATATTTAAGTGATACGCCAAGAGTATGAGAAGGTTAGACTTATTACATTCTTCGGAGTCTTTGCTCCTCCACATCCCTCCGCAGCAACTAAGACTCACAAACGGCTCAAGGCTCACTCCTGTTTGTCTTGTTGTTTCGTCTATGTTAAGCCTTCTTCCGTACCATACATATTCATTATATTTGTCATGAAACTTATTTAGATAAACATATCAATTTTCGCTCTAATCCCATTTATTATGGTATGCCACCTTTGGAAAAATCAATCCCAGTGTTCACCATTCATGACAAATATATATAAATGCGTACAGTTACTCGGTGATCTCTATGAGCTCTATAGCTTAGTGGAAAATTCGTCGACTCACTGGTCATGCAATCCAGGTTCGAATTCCATCTATTGTAGAATGCCAGCTGAGGAGAAATTTGTAACAAATATGTACAAATATGTAAAGTGCTGAAGAAGGCTCAACATAGCCGAAACACAAAAAAATCAAACGGGAGGAGGGCCTTGGGCTGTATGACTTGGAGAGTTACTCAGTGATTTCATTGAGATAAAGAGCTCATTGGCTCTCAGGTCATGCAGTTCAGGTTCGAATCCCGTCTAATGTAGTGTGCCACTTGAGGAGAAATCGATCCTAGCGTTCGCCATTCATGCTCAATATATTAACCTTTTAATATATTCTTACCTGCTTGCGAGATAAACAAGCGTCACATTATGCCATTTTCCATCACTTAAGGTAAGATTCTGACTCAAATAGGGTGACAGAGTTGCAAAATTGTTATCATGCAAAGTCAACACCAAATTGCCTCCAAATAAAGCCATGTAGAAGTAAATACGTAATCCTTGGTTTTGCAAATATTGATTCTAGAAAAATAGTGTTCTATTGAAAGATTTGAAACGGCAGACTTTATAAGCGTTTAAGAAGCTTCTAAGCTTGATTCTTACATATATGTACCCTCCTTAGGCTATTAGTCAGGCGTGATTGCAACAAATTAGTCTATAAGAAACCTATTTGTAAAGCCAGACTTATGGCGACCTACGACAGAACTAACGCCAACTAGTTGTAACTGCTAGCTTGTAACCGTTAACGTATATTGAAAAGTCAATAACTGGTCAGAACTTATATGATACAGTTGATCGCGGTCGGGGCGCGCTCAGGTCGACTGCGAAAGACGGGAATCAGTTGTCAACTTATCAGAGAAGTAGAAAATGCAAAATTTTCTGGAACTGTGCGCCGACTAGTTGCCGTCAAAAGAAGGAACTAGTTGCCAACTAGTTGCCAGAACGATTTATATCGTCAGGCCAGTTGCGCTTAGTTCAGAAAAATCGCCGATTAACAGTCGGCAGCTATAGTTCTGGCTGTGCGCAATGTCGACATAAGCCTGACTGTATTCCCATAAATTTAACGTCAAGTTAAGAAATTTTAAAATCAGTGCTGGCAATCATATACACTGGATTGGAAGGAAAGAGCTGACGGGACTGTAAATGGATAGTGTGGCTTTGTATTCAAAGATTTAGCGATAAAGTGTGGCTTTGTATTCAAAGATTTAGGCTCACGGTCACGAAAGAAATGTTACAGGCACGGGTCTCGGTCGGGAAGTCAATTTACTCAAGCATGTCAAGCTGGGACAATGTGATGGTAGGTTACGGACCAGGAGGATTCGTCCTTATACTGCCCGGTAGCTAATTACCTGGCTACTTCCAGGTTTTTCTTGGATTTCACAATTAGCCCTCCGTGAAATATAATTTTCCTGTTTCCCATCAGAATTTAAGGATACCTGATCTTGGGACTCATACCGCAGGTCTATATAAGCTTCATGAATGTTCCTGGCTCTGATCAGCGTTAAACATTAATTATGCTCACTTCAAGTTCAATACAGCAACATTTGCGGACAAAATTGTTGAGACAATACTGAAATGTACGTTGCTCTTATTGGCCTACTTGCTACTTATCCCCTCCCCCAGTCTAATATCAGATACTTGTTGCACTCATTCTAGATGAAATGTACAAAGAAATTTGTCAGAAAGTAATCAACATTGAACGGGTAGGGGGCAAAGACATAGACCCCAAAAATCAATATGACCGCATATTTGTCTTAACACATTTTGTCAATGAATCTACCTTGGCTATTTGCTGAGGCGCTGTGAGGGTGCTGTGGCGTCGTGATGTAATCCAGCTGACTCGTGGTGTCAGAAGCTCAGTGTGGTCAGGGTTCGAGCCCAGCCACGGCAGCGTCACGGCCAGGGTCGAGGTCTCGATTAGTTAACCTACTACTAAGGTCCTAGCGACTGGCGCTAAAACATATCTTTACCTTCACCTTCACTTGAGGGCGTGTAGAAAGAGAACAATAAGGGATCCGACCAGACTTTGAAAACTCAGTTACTTACGTTATCAGAACTGTACATGATTAGGCCAGTCATCTGTGTAGTTTTGAATACGAAAGACAGTGACGTAATCAGGCTGTTGGATCCAGGCAGAAGAGATGAATACGAACCAAAACCTTGCCACCACATAAATCCATAAAACCTTGCACCAGAGACAACCTGAAATGGATAAAAAAGTGGGTAAATAGTACTCATGAAAACTGATCTTATGGCTATATGATCGTCGTGAATAACTATTTCATTATTTCGCTTGATTTGCTTTTCAACATGTGCTTATAGCTTTCTACACTTTTTTTAATAAGCAACTACTTGACTTTTGTCCAGCCCTCAAAGTTGCTTAAAATTTTAGACATTTCAGCCCTCAAAGTTGCTTAAAAGTTGCTTAACATTTTTTGTACCTACTAACCACCCCTGACTTCGAGGGTCAAAATCGTCATCTGTTAGGCCTACAACACGACTTTTGGGAGACAGTAAGTGGATAAACGTTAGCTAACGAACTTCACCATGCAAAACATAAGAACGAAGAACAATTTCCTAACACAAGAAAGAGAATAAGCTTGGTTGTCTGACTTCTTAGTTGCTTACAGTAATTCAATTGAGCCCTCAAGTTGCTTAATGTTAAGGTCAGTTCAGCCCTAGTTGCTTATTGAGCGGTTGCTTATTAAAAAAAAAGTGTACTCTAAACTGGAGGAGAGCCTTAGGTTGCATGACTTGGAGAATTACTCGGTGATTTCATTGAGCTCCATAGTTCAGTGGAAACGTCGTTGGTTATCTGGCCATGCACTATGCAGTCCAGGTTCCAATCCTGTTGTGGTATGCCACTGTTGTTGTGGATGTGGATCTACTGTATAATAGTGCTTGCCATTCCTGACAAATACGTTTTTAGCTCTCATATAGGAGCAGGAGCATTCCCTTTAAAGCACAAATTACAATTTCTCAACGATCCTGCAATTACGTAAGGTGTTGAACGACATAAAACCTGGATTACAAGGGCAGGCTAATAAATCTGGGGCGTCTTATGTGCGGTTAAACATTCTTCCGCTTTGAAAATTCAGTTCTAAAAGGCTTCCAGGCAGGAGTTGGGGCAGCTTTATTATTTAGATGCGGGTATGCGTCACCCACATGGATGGGTTTTTGGCCTTGAAATTCTCTAATCATGCATGATTTTAACCAAAATCCCCATATAACAGGGTGGGAAATTGAAGGAAACTATAAAATTTCGCTTAATTTGAGTTAGAATAGGGCTAATATCGTGTCGAAGATGTTCGTTGTGCAATATCAGAAATAATATGGCCTAGAAAGTAGCAAAATCTCGGCGGCACATCCTAGTCAATCCGTTGGTCGTTTGTTACCCCCCGCTCTCAAGACTGCATTTAACGAAGGAAGAAGCAACAAAATTGAACAAAATTCTGTGTTTAAGATGAATTGAAGGGGTGTGAACTGAGAATAGCTCATTACCTGTGCGTTTATCATTCCATAATAAGCAACACCACTCTGCGAGATTTTCTCTGAAGAGTTGAAACTTCTTAGCTGAAGCTGATTTGTCAAAGAGTTTGTCAGGAACAAGTTTCTGATATCTCCAGCAAATACACCAGTGACCAGAGGACTTACAGGGCTACAGAGGAAAAGAAGTGCTATCGAGCATCAACAAACATTGATAACAATCAGAATCATAGATCATATGGTTATTACAATTATATTTGTAATCATAACAATAATCACAAAAGTTAACTATACAGTAATAATGATAATCACAGAATAGTAATAATCACATTAATCATCATAATCATAATAAAAATCATACAGTAATCATAATCATAATCATAATCATAATCACAATCATAATCAAAATAGTGATCATTATCACAATAATAATTTAATTTGATTACAACTGACCTTACAATCATAATCATAAAAGTTAATCATAGTAATAATCGCAATAATAATAATCATAATAAGCAAAGTAATCATAATCACAACCATAATCATAATCAAAATAATGATCATTATCACAATCATAATTCAACTTGATTACAATTGACGTTATAATCATCATCATAATCAAAATCAAATAATGAAATGACAGAAAAAGCTTTTTAATAAGTATGCCCGAAAATGCTTCTGCTGTTAATCGCAATTTTGAAATCAATAATAGTGATTATCATAATCATAATCATAATCACAAACAAATAAAAATTTAAATAATGAAAATAATTAACTTGATTTAAATCAAACTTTCCCCTGCATTCATATTCAGAATGATTAAAATGATAATGATAATGATAATCATAATTATAATAAAAATCAAAATTAAATCACAATCATAATCGTAATCAGAATAAACATTACAATAAATAATATCGTTATTATAAATATGCCTCATTCTTATTGTCGTAATCGTCATGTTATATCATTATCTTAAAACCCTGGTAACTAATCTTATATCCAAATATTTCAAAAAAGAAAAACTTCTTCTATTACCTCGAAGTGGGTGGAGCACCAAAAATAATCTGGAATCCCTGTGGTACAACAGTGTTTGCATACGTAACTATGGTTTCAGTGTCAGCTGCATTCGTAGATCCAAACAATGTCACAGACAACGTAGCATTTATCGATGTTCGAATCAAGCGAACTTTATACCATTTACCATTTACATAGGTGTTTCTAGGAAAAGTTTAAAGCTTTAATTCACCTGGTTACAGCGAAATGAAAGGAATAGATAAAAAAATCCAAAGGAAGTGTTTACAGGGATTTGGTTTATATGAGTAATCTCTTACTTCAATGGTTGGATCAGGATCAGTTAACAAGGATCGGATCTGGTTTGGATTGGAGTAGGATCTGGATCCAATCTGGGTTTGACTACATCGGATCCGTAAGTGATGTGAATCGGATCAGAATTGGAACTGAATTGAATCTGAGTGGGATCTGGATTGTATTTGGGTAGGATCTGCGTCGAGGTCGAGTTGGATCAGGATGGTCAGATGTCAGAATCTGGGTCATATCAATCTTATCGGACCAGGGTCAGAGCTGGTTCGAATTCGGATGATTGGATTTGGATAAGAGACTCCCGGAGGGGGTACTTCAGTGTGACCAAGATTGACGTTCTGACGTATCTGAAGTTCAGACACGGCCTGGTCAGCCCGGGGGGGAAAGGCGGGTAATTCATTGTGGCCATGATTGGACCGGAATCTGGACGACCCATTTGTATGACAGGATTTTCAAGAATTTCTGACCCATTCGCATGAATATCAAGGAATTTCAAGCCCATGTATATGAATTTGGTTGATTTAAAACACTTTTACAGTGCTAGAATTCATGCAAAATCTCGCAAAATCGAATCTGACGGCGATCCTTTGCAGGCAATGTGACCGAGCTCGGTTTTTTGCTGCTAAGTCATCGTTTCGAAAGCAAAATGCAAAGTAGAAATGTTGTCAGTCACTTTGTAGTAAATCATAATGGGACTATTGGTAAGAAAATCCTAAAATACCAACCCATCAACCAGAATCAAGCAGAATATCTGACCCATGTGTAGAAAATTTCAGTTGAAAAAACCCATCCATATATGCGGCAGGTCCAGTATGTCTACATATTGAAGTACCTTCCCCGGAAGAGACTGACGGGATCTGGGTCTGGGCCACCAGATCTGGATCGGAGCTAGGTCACAACTAGGTCGGAAATGGATTGAATCTGCGTCAGATCTGTTAAGTTCTAGCTCGCATCATTCTCTCTTTGTTACAGCTCTATAAATTAAAATCACCAATTACCTTGAAGTCATCAGTGCAGCGTTCTGACCTACTCCAGACGAGAACTGAAATACCAGCTTTCCGTTCACCAAATACAATCCATATACAAAACTCCCAAGTGCATCGGTTACACCGAATATAACAGTGTTATCTCGTAGTGTACGGAATTCCAACTGAACTTCTGAATATGCTGAGTTGATTTGGAAATTTCCAGCATTGTGACGAAGAAAGCCATTTCCATAAAAGCTTATCCATGAGCCGTCGACTGTAGGCCTAAAGCCATAGCGAGTCTCTGCATATGTTAGCAAACCAGAGAAAGACACGTGGCTCCATAGATTGTAATTGATGTTGTTGATGATAAAATTGTCTATGATGCCATTGAACTGACCATACAAAGTTACCAGGCTTGTCTGAAAAGAAACGGAGGTAGGTGCGGCAAGTTTTTCGAATATTTTAATTGTTTCAATTGTTTCAAGTTTTTGAAATTTTTCAGGTGTTGCAAGTGTTTTAATTGCTTGAAGTGTTTCAATTGTTTCAAGTATTCAAGTGTTTTAATCGTTTCAAGAGTTTCAAGTGTTGCAAATGTTTCAATTGTTTCGAAGTTTTTCGAATGTTTCAAATTGTTTTAATTGTTTCAAGTTTACAACTATTTCAAGTTTTCGAGTATTTCACGTGTTTTAATTGCTTGAAGTGTTTCAATTGTTTCAATTGTTTCAAGTGTTTTAATCGTTTCTAGAGTTTCAAGTGTTGCAAATGTTTCAACTATTTCGAAGTTTTTCGAATGTTTCAAATTGTTTTAATTGTTTCAAGCTTTTTAACTGTTTTTGGTGTTGCAATTGTTTTATTTGCTTCAAAAGTTTCAATTGATTCAATTGTTTCAAGTGTTACAATTTATTCAATTGTTTCAAGTTTTTCAAGTATTTCAAGTGTTTTAATTGCTTGAAGTGTTTCAATTGTTTCAATTGTTTCAAGTGTTTTAATCGTTTCAAGAGTTTCAAGTGTTTCAATTGTTTCAAGTATTTAAATTGTTTGAAGTGTTTCAATTGTTTCAATTGTTTCAAGTATTTAAATTGTTTGAAGTGTTTCAATTGTTTCAATTGTTTCAAGCTTTTTAACTGTTTTTGGTGTTGCAATTGTTTTATTTGCTTCAAAAGTTTCAATTGATTCAATTGTTTCAAGTGTTACAACTTATTCAATTGTTTCAAGTTTTTCAAGTATTTCAAGTGTTTTAATTGCTTGAAGTGTTTCAATTGTTTCAAATGTTTCAATTGCTTAAACTGTTTCGAGTGTTTCAAGCACTTCAATTTTACAAATGTTTCAAGTTTTCAAATGTTTCAATTGTTTTACATAATGTTTCAATCGAAATTGTTCAAAACTTCACTGATTATATTTTCCATATAAGTAAAGAAGAAACAGTTCCTCTTACCATGAATCCAGCAGCAAATCCGCCAAGATACACCTGACTTGCACTGCTAAAATCCATGTACGCAGAATCACCGGAATAGACAGAGGTTGCCCGAGAAGTTATTGTTTGTCCGGCTGAATTTCGCACTGATAATATACCATCTTTGCCTTGTCTAGAATATAAAGTGACTTTGAAGAGCATCATCAAATAACGCAACAACAAAACTACTGCAGAAGCACGGTGTATTACCAATGCCAATGCTACACGATAGGTACATTCAAGTCTGTTGTAAGATTCAATTGAGCTCTAGGTTAGGCCCTTGCCAAACAATCAAACATGTTTGATCAAACATTTGAGATTTGCTTTACAGCAAATGTTAAACCGTTTAGCCACGTCAAAAAGCATTGATCGTTTAAAATGTTTGAACAACGAACTGAGTTTAAGAGTAAATACCTGACTCTTCCATTAAACTTCTGGAATGCTTACCTCCCAAAATAAACATAATACCACTGATTTAGCTCTATTCGCATTTCATTTCTAAGAACAGTTTGGCCAAAGCCAAGATGATAGATCAAGTAGAGATAGTTGTTTTGTAGATATAAACCAATACTGTAGGGCTGCAAAAGAAAGACAATAATTTTTGAGATTTTCAGAACCTTGTAATATAGAACCTCCGAATCATGTAGTAGAATGCTTCTGCATTCTGGGCTCTGAAAAGTCTTTTTACAAACTTTAAAGCAAAAAAACCCTGCAAATGTACATGTCTGCAAAATCATTAGAACTTTTTTGCGATTTTTGTCACTGGTCGATCTTAAACAGATTGAATTGGTCACTGGGCCGTGCACAGCAAGTAAGGAAACATTTATTTGCTAACGCAGGTCCTTTTATGGGCAGATCTACTGTTGTGATACGATGTTCCTGATGGATTATGGTCCTGTTTATATTATTATTAATATTTTGTTAGTTATTGTAATGTTACTATTATAATTAGATTTTGAATTTCATTGGTTAATCAAGGTTTACGAAGAACTCTCTGATTGGACAGTATATTTAAAAGCATCTGATTGGTTTTACATTACATAACTTTTTAGGATATTGGGTCGTTGTCATAAGAGTATTCAATGAGGGTTTTCTTGGGTTTTTGGGAACTTGCCTACTTGGGGTTTTGATTGAACAGTAAGTACATAACGATAATAGAATTCAGTTTTGTCGATCTGAAGTAGTTGTCTGTTAAAATCTAAGTTGTTAAAAGAAGTTAAAGAAAGAAGTATTGAGCTGTATTGAAATATTTTTTACTCGTGAATACTGCGCTAAAGAAAGTTTTCTGTTTCGTGTTATCTGTCGCTGCCGCTGCCGTTCGTGATTCAAGTTTTTCAAAGTCTGAAGTTTCAACGTAAGTTTGTTTTCAATTACAGTCATTTAATGAGTCATTTTTTTCAGCAAGAACTCACGCAAACTTCTAACACTACTGCTGATGTTTAGCTTTTAACCCATGACTGTTATTATAGAATGAATATCCTGAACTCATGAAAAATACGTACATTCATGAAAAATATGTACAAATATGTATGGTGCTGAAGAAGGCTCAAAATAGCCGAAACACAAAAGTCAAACGGAGGAGAGCCTTGGGCTGTATGACTCAGAGAGTTACTCGGCGATTTCATTGAGCTCTATAGTTCAGTGGAAACGTCGTTGGCTCTATGATCATGCAGTCTAGGTTCGAATCCCATCTATTGTGGTATGCCACTTGTGGAAAAATCTATCCCAGTGTTCGCCATTCATGAAAAATATATCCTGAACTCATTTACTGACCTCGAAAGGCTAGAAAGCTGAGCAGGTCGAAGGATTGCGCAAAGCGATTTTGACGAGACTATGACAGAGATCCTATGTTCAGTCCCACCAACTGCCAATTGAGAGATGCCGTTGGGAGGGAGGGCGTCTATTCGTCCTCAGGGTAATCAGCCCCGACCTGAGTGTTTGGGTTGACTAAGAACTAGAAAAAACTTACGAGCTGTTCAGGTTGTGATAAAATGTAAAGAACAATCCCATTGGAAGAATTTGCCTTCATATCGAATCCAGCACTGTTGTAGAGTACTTTACTTGTTGCGCTGGAGTAACCTTGAAGAATATACACTGAGGAACTGTGAGTATCAAACTGAATAGCGAATGGTATCTGTGTTGTCAGGGATTTTAGTCTGGCAAGTTTTTCTTCGATTGATGTGATTTTTGTATTCACTGTTTTGCTTGTTGCATTGTTCTGAGTTGATGTAGATTTAGCAGATTCCACTATGTTCGCTTGTAGTGCTAGACGTGCTTCAGCTTGAGCAACTGAAAGAAAAAAAGACGAAATGTGACCAAAACTAAAACAGTAAAAAGAAAATGATAAGGTGAAACATGTTTCAGTAGTATAAGAACGTCTAAAAAGCGAAATCATCTTTGGGCATACGTAAAAGCTTTGTCGTATGACACTCCTCAGACTATGAACGTCAGAAACATCACTCAACTTACGACATTGATGGACGAAAATAGTGCATTGTCGAGTGGAAAGAAGAACATCAGACACGAATCAACTGACTAAGACGGAGTTTATCCACACATGGGCATAAATGATCCGCATCTCTGGGTATATGGTATAAATTCTGCCTTAATTGTTTCGGTTTTTTCTGGCTGTTTCTTCGTATTTCCACCCGACAATGCATGACTTTTGTAGATCAATGTCGAGAGAAGTTGAGTAATGGTGTAAGAACGTTCTCAACAATTTGGAAGCCCAGGGTCTCGGTTTCCGTGCGCTTTGGAAAGAATAATTTTTCAGTAAGAACAAATCTTAAAAATTGCGATGAACATCGGAAACAATTTTGGGCATACTTAAAAGCTTTTTTCGTCTGACATTCCTCAGAGTTTGAAACAATAAACTAAGGCAGAGTCTATACCCAGATGCGGCTCGAATTGCGCAAATAAGAAAAGACCTTCTCTTCTGAAAACGAAATATTTCTCTCCTCACAGAACTGGCTGTTTGGTTTTGACGTGGACAGATTCAAAATCAACGAGATGAAACGAGGACCTAGATCAGCAAATTATTAGAAAACAATCCTCGTCGTAAGATTCTTAACGCTCTGGGTCATCCAGTAAATGTTTTCCTATGACAGAATCATGCTTGAGGGTGGGTTGGCTCGTAATTTCTGGGAAGTGCGGCCTACGTAACGTATGTATTTACTCGATAAAAAAGTCAAGGGGATCCTAGTGATCTAGTGAAAATTCAAGGGCGTTCGAACAGGCCTTTAAGCTTGGTTACCTGTTGCTGTGGCGTTCACAATTGACGACGTTGAGTTGCCAACCAAATAAATGATTTCGTAATATTTTCTAGTCAAATCAGTAATCGTTGTTCTGAGCGTTATAGTCTCACTTAGAACTCTCGTTGCTGAGACAGTTGCCTGACCGAGAATGAGATTCACTGCTTGTAACGATGCTTGAACAATGTTGGCTGAAATAAAGTTAAAAAACGTTGCTTAAATTTTGGCGAGAAATGTTTTAAATAGCTACTGAGAAGGATCTTTCGAAACCCCAAGTTTTAAAAGGGGTTTAGGTTTATGGGGTTAATGTTATGTCCGAATATTGCAGTCTATAAAGGGACCCGAAGTTAGAAATTTGTATTCTTTAAACAGAGGTAGTCTGGTAGACTTATTACCTGAGTTGTAGTAATCGCTATTGAATTGAATTGCTGGACGCTCAAACTACAACAAAACTGAATCTCACTGAAGCGAACGACAACAACATCAATTCAATTCAATGTGAGCGAAAGTAAGGGAGTTGGGAAAGTTAGGGACTTGACTTATCATATCTTATACCTGTTTGTCTCTATAAGCGCTTTTTTAATAGGAATGGAGCTGAATAGTTGTTTTCAGTCGGGAGTTTGTGACGTAATACAGTTACTCGATCAGACGTTTCTCTCGATAAGACGATCGGTCACACGGCGAGTCAGAGAATTATTTGATTATGTGACCTGTAATGCCATATCCCATTATCCCTTCCATGAAGCCATATAGTATTTGGTAGCAAAAATCGACCAGTAGAAATATTAAAGTCGTAGTAGTCTACGCTCCTCCCACCACCCCGCCCCACTCTGAGGAAACAGCTGTATGTTGTTATAAGCTGTTGTTATAAGCTGTGTCCGTAAGAGTTGTAAGGAGGTAGTAAGTCTAATCGACCAGTCCTCAACTTCACCAAGTATTGGATGACGAGGAAAATTAAACACAGCACAGCTTTGAATTCTTCAAAACTTGAAAAACTTACCTATGGATTCAGTGAGTAGAAATTGTTGGGTTTTTGACTGAAGCAAAGTAAACTGCTGTTCAACGTTAGTCCAAACTGGCCATGCGGTTTGATACTTCGTAGTTGCAGAATTCAGAAGATCGTTCAATGACCCTAGAAATATAAACAATAGAAATTTTAGTCAGGAAAAGACTCCTCGCACAGAACTACGGCGACAATACTTAAAGTTATCAAGGGCCTATTTTTACAATTCATTACTCGGTAATAACAAAAATACTGAAAACGCAAAAAAGGTCAGTTCCTTGAAAATAAGATCCCGTGCACACGAGAGTGGATTCATTACAGTCCGTCCCCAAACTGGTACGGAGAGACCTTCCGTGCACACGAAGAGACACCCATCCGATCTAGTTTTGTCCGTTATCCTAGAGATAAAAAATTGTGTTTTATGGATTAGACCTGTTTGGGTCTTGTGAAAAGGTTTGGGAAATTATTCTTATTTTGTCGCCTTTTTTATTTTTAAATGAGAGTTAGAAAGCTTGACTTGGATGGCTTCCTTCAAGCGATTCCTCTCAATTGCTGTATGTTAGCGCAAAGTCGTTGGTTAGCGCAGAATAATTTATACCATTTTTATAAAAACAGGCAAAAACAATGTTATAATACACGTTTTTTATAAGAACAAAGTATATAAGAACATAAGGCTTTAGAGGCTTAAAAGTTAAGAACATGCTAAGAACATTACAAGTCTCTGTGAAGCTAGAAACAAATTAAAATTTAATTTCTTAAGTCGCGCTGTCCTGTTCTTCACTCAAGAAAACAAGTGAACTATCAAGCATTGTGACAATGTGACATTTTTACATTTGCGTCCCTTTTAGTAGCAATTATTACCTAATTTGAAAAACAACGCAAGAAAATTAAGAACATGTTAAGAACATTTTTAGCCTTCAAATCAGAAAAATTAAGAACATTGCATGGCTTTCTTTAATTTCGGTGTTCTTATAATAAAAAAAGTGTATTATATTAAATAACTTGATTCAAATGATTCTACCATAATACGCTCACCTTCCAATTTCAAATTTGCCCTTATTTCACTGATTCCTTGTCCCTCATATTTTGCTACTTGTTTCGTCCATGTAATCACTTGGCCAGCAACTCTTTTGTAACCAAACAGTGCATATGAGCCCTTCAATCCACTTAGATAAGGGGGCTCAGCCCCTAGGGCAATCAGTTCTCCAATAAGAATAACTCGGTGTTGCAGAGCAACATCTCCTTGGCCTTGCTTCACGATTGCCACGATTTTCTCACCTAAATAAAAGAAGAAAGCTGTTTTACGGCCGTAAGCGTAGAAATTGTCTGCTGAGATGTACAGCTGACATCCGATATCTCGACTGCCCGTTATCTCGAACTTCCGAACAAATTCAAGCTTCCCTTGAGAGTTCGATATAACGGATGTCAACTGTATCTCCTGCAGTGTGAATACAGGCGGGCAACCCAAGGTCAGATAAAATAGTGTATTCAGCTTCAGTTGCTAGAGGATCTCTGATGCAGGCGCTTAGTCCATCCCTTTAGGCCTCCGTCTGTGACAGCATCTAACGGCAAAGCATGTCCTTGACATCCTTTGTCTTGACGGCTGTACCGTCTCTGACAGGAGGCAAAAATACACTCAAGCCAACTGCATATCGCTTCGTAATGGGCGCTTTTTATTAGGGTTTCCTTCCGTTCCATTTCTTCAACAAAGTCATGCAGTGAAGTCGTGTTTAAACGACGCCTGTGCCTCGCCTTATTCTGAGGCAGCATCACTGTGCCGGTTTATAGCGACCACCACGCCACGAATGGCCCTACCACGTTGTATCGGACCCAAATCCGGATGCAATTTAAAGCTAAGTGTTTTCAACTTGATTGCAGTCAGAAGAACGACATTCAGGCGATTGGTTCAGCAACGGGGGGAGGCATTGAAGAAGACTCAATTTAGGTAGAGCAAAATACTACGATAATACTAAATTCAAAAATTCTTTAATAGCATCAATAGACAAATTAACTTTAAATTACGACAACTTAATTATTATAGGTGATCTCAATTTAGCTCCAGATAATCAATACCTTAAAACGATATGTTCTTCCCTTGGGATGAAAAATCTTATCAAAGAGCCTACTTGCTATAAGCCACATTGTAATCCTTCTTTGATTGATGTTATTCTAACTAATCGCAAACATAACTTTAAAAACAGCACAACGATTGAAACAAGTCTAAGTGACTTTCATAAACTAATTCTGACAACCTTGAAATCGTCTCTTCCAAAACACCATCCTAACATTACTCACTACAGAGACTTTAGTAAATTCAATGAAGAAGCATTCTGTCGAGAATTATCTCAAGTACCATTTGACTTATGCGAATACTTTGATGATGCCAATGAGGCATTTGATCATTTTGTAGAGACATTCACTATTATTGTAAACAAACATGCTCCTCTAAAGTGCAAAATAGTTAGAGCAAACAATAAGCCACTTGGCAAATCTCACAGAAAAGCCATTATGTTGAGAACTAAACTAAAAATAGGTATAATAAAACTAAGACCCGTGAAAACCTTGAAAATACAAAAGCAAAGAAATCATTGCGCAAATCTGCGCCAACGTTTGAAATCAGATTACTTCACAAAGATCTGTAAAGATGGAATTTTAGATTCTAAAACATTCTGGAAAAAACTGAAACCATATTTTTTTAGCAAAGGCAATTCAGATTCGAAATAACTATTTCTGAAGATGATTGTCTTATAAGTGATCCCAAATCAGTGGCAGAAATCATGAATGATCACTTTGTAAGCATTTGCCAAGCTCGGGACGAAGGCAATGGTGCTGCAAGCAATGAAAATTTATCAATGAGAGAAATAATCAGTCATTTTCAAACTCATTCAAGTGTAAGAAAAATCAAAAGTTGTTTGACAGATAACTCCGAACTAAATTTTCATCTAATACCGATAGGAGCTCTAAGACAAATAATTACAAATCTAAATCATAAAAAAGCGTGTGGTCATGATATGATAAACGCAAAATTTTTGAAAGTTTCAGTTGATGTTATCCTTAGACCACTTCTACATGTTCTAAACAAATGCATTGAGCAAGGGACCTTTCCTAGATCACTAAAAAAGGCAATTGTTACTCCTGTGCATAAGAAAAAAGATCCCTTTAATAAGGAAAACTATAGACCAATAAGCTTACTTACAACGTTTTCTAAGGTTTTCGAAAAAGCAATTGAGCTTCAGCTCTCGCCATTTTTCGAGAACAAATTTTCAAGATACTTATGCATATCGAAAACATTTTCATCACAACATGCTCTATTTAGACTCATAGAAGAATGGAGGCGTGGATTAGAAAATAATAAGCAAATTGGTGCTGTCTTAATGGATTTATCCAAAGCCTTTGATTGCTTACCAAAGAATCTTCTTCTAGCTAAATTAAACGCCTATGGTGTGGAACACAACTCTCTAAAACTTATAAAAGCTATCTCTCTGAAAGGAAACAAAAGTCAAAGTGAAAGGACGCTACAGTGAGTGGGGCAATCTAGAATTAGGTGTGCCACAAGGATCTATCCTAGGACCTCTTCTTTTTGACATTTTCATTAACGATATATTTTATAATTTGAGTGAGGGATCTCTTTGTAATTTTGCTGATGACAATACAATATCAATCACTGCAACTGATTCAAACAGCCTAATACAACTAATAAAAATTAATACTAACATATGCATTGATTGGTTTAAAGATAATGAAATGACTGCAAATCCTCTAAATTTCAAGCTATTGCCATTGGCAATAAAGATAAACAATTTAATCACTTGAAATTAATAGCAATTTTAAAATAAAAATAGATAATATTGTAACTTTACTCGGTGTTGATATTGATGAGCATTTAAAATTTGACAGCCACGTTGATAAAATTTGCAAAAAGGCTGCTAAACAGTTAAATTCTCTTAAACGTCTTGCAAAATACATGGGTGAAAGAGAAAAAAAGATTATTATAAATTCATTTATATTATGCCATTTTAACTATTGTCCGCTGGTGTGGATGCTATGCAGTAAGGGTAGTCTAGATAAATTAGAAAAGATAAACGAAAGAGCATTACGACTGGTTTACTCTGATTACACATCATCATATGAGATGTTGCTTGCTAAATCAAATGAGACAACCATCCATGTTCAAACAATAAGACTCCTTGCATTTGAAATCTATAAAACGCTAAATAATCTGAACCCGCCGTTCATGAATGATTATTTCTTAGAAAAACACGTAAACCACGATCTTCGGATAATAAATCCATTAGAAATTCCAAAGGTCAGAACAACTAACTATGGCATTAAATCTTTAAGTTTCCAAGAGCCCAAAATCTGGAACTCTCTTCCAGCTGAAATCAAGTTAGCCCGAAATAACAAAGAGTTTAAAGGCTTGATAAAAACATGGTTCCTAAACAAAAATGTGCGTGTTCGTTTTGTAACAAATGATGCTTTAATGCAATCTCTGGAGTTGCTTCATGTTAGTATGAATTAGTGTTTCACTATTGTAAATACTAACAATAAATAATGTACAATTACAATTAATTACTACGATTAATGACCTACCTGACACCCTGCCAAGATAATCGGCCATACTTTTGCCAGCATTCGGATCGATGTCAACTCTGAAATTCACAGAAGATTCAACAATGCCGGTTTTCAGGTCAACCACAACAACATTAAAACCATCTAGATGCTTGCTGTAGTCAATGCCTTCAACCTCGATCCTGGAACGAGGAGGATTCGATATGCCAGAACTTCCCAATGTTTCTGACCGCAAGTAGAACTGACAAACTAAAATTGAAATATATTTGGAGTTATTGTCTGGTTCTGATAAGTTGAAACGAGCTGAAACAAACGGAAAGAAGTTGGCACAAAATACCATATGTTTCACATATTTATGTAGTCTACTACAATTGTACTTTATTAGCATGAATTCAACCAAGAAACTTCATAAATAGATAGAAAGAGATGAAAATAAGGGGTACAAATAAGAGTATGGCATAACTTGCTTTTGTTTGTAAGTGACAGATCAAGGAAAGCAGATCTGAAAAAGGGGTAATTGCGCTGGGGGGTACTTCATTGTTCAAGAGACTAGACGTGCCGCCCAGTTTTTCCAAATCCACCCATGGCTACCGATAAATTCTGTTGTCGTGGTACCCATGTATAAAAATTTTTTTACCCATTTGTACCAATATCTCAAATGTTAATGCATGTATAAAATGTTATATATATTTTGCTACCTATGTGTAGAGATTCTTTACGAAAAACAAACCCATATGTAGGGAAATTGGCGCTGAAACAGTTACCCATTTGGGCGGCACGTCTAGTATATTGAACAATGGAAGTACCCCTGGGGTTAGTTGATAATGCAGACGCTTTAAACAACGTCGAAACATCCTTAAAATAGTTGGTTACTTAAAGGACCCACAATCTCCTTTTCAGAGCAATATTGTATTCAAGGTTATGTACAGAAATGGTGAACACAAAATAAAGACGTTGTGTTTCAAGAGGTCCTTATTATTGCTTTCAACGGAGGAAACACGATGAGACAGCAATTTATCCAAGCTGTGAACCTAAAGCAACCATCATGACAATTCACAATGATTATTAAAATGATAACGATGGCGACAAAGATGACCGGGAAACGGGGGCAATCACTCCCCTAATTATCGCCAAGATAGGTTTCGTATATACATAGGCTAAATCTGTTGTCAAAATATCGCAGGGTACGACTTCATTTTTTCTAGAAACCACTCCCGTTTGTCTCTCCAATGTTTGATGCCAGGCTACACAACTACACCACTGCCTGACAATGTTCATAATAATGACCCTGGTATTGAATTGTCTATTTTTTACTTACTAGGATAGGAAATGTTTCGTGCTTGTGTTGCTGTCAATAGCAACTGAGACTCTACAATCGCTGCATCTGTCTTTGCTTGAAGATTTGACAATGACAAACTCTGCATCTATATAAAAAAGGAATAAAAGAAATTATACTTGAGTTCTTGCAAATATAAGTATAACAATCTTCATAACCATATTAACAGACCCCAACATATTACTGAAAAACTTGCAAAGACGACTTACAAGCTGTGTGATTTGTGAAGCAGTCTGATTGGCAGTGTTTGCAGCAACAAGAGATTCATTGATCAATCTGTATATTTCACGGTAGGTATTAACTGCATTTACCGCAGTAGATGCGTAGTTCTTGGCTGATGCAAAGGTGCTACAAAGCAAAGTATAAGAGGTTAAACAAACTGTATAATTTCTATTTAGTCATAACAAACAGGACAAAGGGGAAATTAGGCCAATACACTCATTTTTTATGAGAAGCCGATTATAAGAAACTATCCTCAAAAACCAAGATGGGGGCAAACCCTCAAATTAATTTTTTCTTGGAGGCCTTTGTAGTTTTGACCCTTCGGCCATTTAATTCCACACCCAATAGCTAGATATTGTGACAATTATTCCTAATAAAAGAACACCAATAACCACCCTTAAACGATTCTATAGGATATATAAGTTTCATTACTCACCTAGTGAGCACTGCAGCTTGCGCCTGCAATGAATTTGCAGCGGTTTCTGCTTGCGTTGCCGTGGTTTCAGCTTGCGTCATCAAAGCCTTAACAGTTGTGATATGGGATGATAGGATACTTTGAAGATCAACAATGGTGTTTTGGTTGGCGGCAAAGGAACTGCTCCAAATTGAACTGTAGCTCTAAAGAAAAGAGAAATGCGGTTGAAAGACGCAATCTAGAATACAGGATTTTGACAAATGAGAAACTTTTGATACCGTTTGGCCTTTGAAAAGAGAAATCAAATGCAAGTAAAGTCAAAAGTGAAAGCGAGGGGCATTTCGATCTTAAAAAGAGCGTAAGAGATTTTCCCCTGAAACAAAAGGATCTCAAAATGATTTCCATGAAAATGATAGGATTCCGAGTAAATGAAATTTTCAATGAGTGACTTTAGGGGGTCTTTAATTCACGATCAGAACCAAAAGTAATAAGAGATGTGACAACTTCGAAGGAGAATTGACAAGTTCACAAATGTGAAGCAACAAATATTTAATATATTTCAGGCTTTACAAGAATTATAGAAAATGACTGCTGGCCAAGGTAAAAAAAAATGAAACGCCCTTCCTGCTGAAATCAGATAGGCCTAAAATACGAAAAAAGCTGATAAAACCTGGTTCTTAAAAAACATGCGCCTGTTCCTTTTCCTGACCGAGGGTTTAAGCTGCTGTGACATCGTCGTGATTTATTCCTAGCTAATGGTGTAAGGAGCTAAGGGGATCGGGGTTCGAGTGCAAGCCAAGGTAGCGTCATACCCCGGGTCGGTATCTGGTTAGTTTATCTACTTCTGAGATCCAAGCGACTTGCGCTAAAAACAATTTTACCCTCATATTCACCTTCACCTTTGATAAATGACCTTTTAATGCAGTTTCTGAATTACTATCGTAGGGTAGTGCCTGATCTGAGGTATCAAATATCTCTTAGTGCAATATCTGTACCGAAAAATATCATATTATCAATAAGGGGCACTATTTCGAATAAACGCACGAAAAAAATAAGCAGTGCTTATCGTATTTCCTTGATAAAGCGCCCGGTGCTTATTCTAACAAAAACCAGGTTTTGCCGTTACTAGCAAAGGTGTCTACTGCTTTCTTCCATCAGGAGCTTGCACACTACACTAAACGCATTTTTTCAATAAGGAAAAGGCTTTATAAGGAAGGTAATACTCGGATAGGCAAAAACTTAAGGAATTTTTAGTACTGGATCGGAGACTGCCAAGGAATCTGACTTTTTCTTTAACTTAACATTTTGATTAAAAAAGATGAAATTTTGCATCAATAGAGCAAACAATACTTGTCGCCCATGCTTTTCAATCAGTATCCATTTCTATTCGTCCTCTGACACCTTATGACCTATATTTCCTTGATCATTGGCTACTTTGAAGAATCACAAAGTAAAAAGTTAAGGAATTGCTAAGGAATATCGAGTACTCAAATTTGGCCATCATTTAAGGAATTTTCAGTACTGAGCCTGAGCCGAACCTTCCCTATAAAAAAATGCGTGTATCACAAGAAGTGTCTGAAACCAACCCAACGGGGAGCTCGATCCATAAGGGGCGCTTATTTGAGGGAGGGCGCTTATTCAAGGAAACTACTGCTAGAAATTACATACTAGAAATCAGAATGAACACGAACCTGAATTCTTATTGGATACGATAATGTAACAGTTCCAGTTAGAATGCCAGGGATGGCTCCAAGATTGATAGCAACTTCACCCATGAAGTCATCCGCATCTAGGAGGTCTTTATCGAAAATTTGCACGATGAGAATCGTCTGAAGAAGCTGGTCGAGTGTCAGACTGAACGAATATGAATCTCCAACTGGCCAGCTTGGATTCAATGTTGCTGAAATAGATAACATCACGAAAAGATTAGGAGAGTCAGTAGAATGTTCTGAACAAGAGGAAAAGTAAGCGGCAAATGTATACACGCGTTTTTTTATAAGGAACCTACCTCAAAACCTAGTTCTTAAAGTTCCTTATTTTGGGCCTCTTTTGAGGCAATTGTAGTTCGAAAAGTTCCTTAATAGTTCCTTAATTTTAACTGCACATACAGTGGTCTTACCAATAAAAGAGAGACATTTGCATGTGGGCAAAGCTCGAGACTACTCAAAGAAACATTGGATACATGCTTAACGTACAATTTATGTGAATTTCGACTGCAAATGAATGGAACCGGCTTTCTAATTCTTGATTATTTGCAGTGACAAAAGTATTTAACATTCAAAAGTTCCTTAATGATTTAACATTTAAAAGTTCCTTAATAGTTCTTTAAATTTTCGCGCCTTCTGTTCCTTGTAAAGTGGTTCTTTTTAAAAAAAGTGTGTACGTTTATGATGGTAGAACATTATGTTTGGTTAGTACTTGCAAACAGTAGCCGGGATTTATGGAGAATTTAAAAGGATTTATCACAACATATTAACTTTAATCACATGAAAAGCCAAACGGGATGGGTGCCATGGGCTGTATGACTTGGAGAGTTACTCGGCGATTTCATTTAGCTCGTTGGCTCAGTAGAATAGTCATAGGCTCGCTGTCCATGTTGTCCTGGTTCGTACCCATCTATTGTGGCAAGTCACTTGTGGAAAAATCTATTCTAGTCTTCGCAACTTGGTTTTCAAAACTAAATTACACGTACTTTTTTATAAATAACTCTTTATAAGAAACCCAGCCTCTCGAATGGCATGGCCAAAAATTTAAGAAACCCCTCCCCAGTATTGGATATTTTTTGCGAAGGAAACTTTGCATCTCAGACAGCAGAAAAGTTTCTTTTATTTTTGGTTCTTTGTCTACGATAAAGCATTTCTGTGACAAGCAGACAAACAGAAACCCATATGCATGCAAATACGATCGATAAATGAGTTTGGAACATCATTCAGATAAAATAACTATGTTGCCAATATGGATATTCAAGAAACTCGTAAGAAACTTTCAGTACTCAAAATCTGAAAATTTTAAGAAACTTTCAGTACTGGATAAATTTTTTAGTTCCTTATAAAAAAATACGTGTATCTCAAAACGTCGAGGGGGCTTTGGGGTACTGGATCAAAATCCGAAACAAAATCTCAGCTAAGAAAAGAAATCTTGCAATCCACTTAAAATCACTTACCGTTTATAACTGGTGATGCTCTTGTGCCAACTTTTCTCCAATCTGGTACAACTGATACCAGAAAGTAAGGATCTGACAGTAAGGAAGGAAAGTCTCTCGCTGCGAGGTTGCTGCCTTGAAGCACTTTGACGGTAAGTGTATTTGAGATGAATTGCAGTATTGATATTTGTAGTGTCCCAGATACGGATGTCGTGTGAATCTTGCTTTGCTACGAGGGAAAATAAACTCTTTAGATTAAATGGTTTGAGAACATAGTTCCTGTTTTTTGAGTCTACTACTAGCCTACGGCTACTTAGTCGACTTTACACTTTATGGCAGTATATGACAGTTAGATAACATTTATTACCTCGTATGCTGCTAGTCCCTGCTGGTAAACACTTGTTGCTTCTTGTAGAATCGCCTGTACTTGTGCATGAGTGGCATTCGTGTTTATTATGTATTGAGTTTGTTGTTGTATAAGGCTCTATAAAATTGAAAAATTGAAAATAAATTTGTTTTAGAAGATTTGAAATACGTAACAGCTAAATTCATTTGTCAAAAAGCCTATAAAGAGGAGCATTTATCAGATTTTAATTTAGCATCGTACTTATTAGACTTAAAGCATGATTCGTTAGTTTTGGCTCCTCCAAAACCCCGACACCCTGCTACAACTACAGTTTGAGCGATCTCATTTTAGTGTTGGCCTCAGTCTCATGAGCCATAACGAGGAATCAGGTAATAAGTCTACGTATTTATTAGATAGCATTTTGAAACCAAGTCATTATTGAAGAGGTCATTGGGCAGACGGTTTGCGGTTTTTCGACACTTGGAGAGCAGTTTTACGGTTTTTAACCTTGAAAAAGTACGGTTTTACGGTTTCTCAATGTTCGATTTCGGTGCGTTTTTACGGTTTTAACAAAACACATGTATGCTTGCACGGTTTTTGGATAAAAATTTGTCCCCCTCCCCATTATTTTGTACAGTAAGAACCGCGAGCTTTATCGATGCCGTATTTGGGCGTATTTGCGAGCATCTTTAATTCATACCGCATTTTTATAACCGTTTTCATTTCTATACTGTATGTAGCATTTTTCAGCGTGTCCATTTCATACCGCATTAATTCGATTTTTATATTGCGTTAAGCAAATGTTTATTTCATAGCACATTCTTTAAAATGTTCATTTCACATGGCATTCGTCAGCATGTTCATTTCACATGGCATTCGTCAGCATGTTCATTTCACATGGCATTTGCCAGCATGTCAATTTCTTTTCTTATCAAACTAGTAAAAGTCAAAATGTTCATTTCATATTGTATTCCTCAGCACGTGGATTTCAAAGCTATCTATAAAGGCATCTACGTGCAAACCGCTGGTAAATATGAACATCGCAGCAAATTTAGATCCTGTTTGCACGGGAATGGATCCATTGCTAAAATGTTCGTTATAGGCTTTTCGTTGACACGGGACACGGGTACACGCTTTATTATAAAGAACCACTTTATAAGGAACCTACACGTAGAAGGTCCGAAAATTTAAAGAACTTATACTACTAAAAAGAAAATCATTAAGGAACTTTTCAATGTTGAATGCTTTTACCACTGCAAACAATCAATAATTAGAAAGCCTGTTCCATTCATTTGCAGTCGAAAATCGTATAAATTGTACCTTACGCATGTGTCAAATGTTTCCTCGAGTCGTCTCTAGCTTTGCTTACATGCATGTGTCTCTCTATTATTGTTATGACACTGAATGTGCAGTTAAAATCAAGGAACTATTAAGGAACCTTTTGGAACTACAATTGCCTCAAAAGAGGTCCAAAAAATAAGGAACTTTAAGAACTAAGCCTCGAGGACGGTTCCTTATAAAAAGCGTGTACGCATGGATCCGTTCCTTCTCGGAAACGGGATCGTATCTTTTTTGGTAGGCTAGAAAAGGTTCCGTGTAAACGCGATGAAATTGTACCCACGTCGTACCCGAAAGGATCCGATCGTGGCCTAAATCAAGTAAAAACGGGGCTCAAGATATTGCGCTTCGAGTTCTACATATTGAGCGCCAAAAATCCGAAATTTGAAGTAGGCTCGGTTAGTGTTTATCACACCCTTTCGATTTGAAAAAAGCAACAAAATATCCTTATTGAGCATCATGGACCTTTCGGGCAGAAAATTAACGCTGATAAGGACACGCTGATGCTAATGTCCAGCAACTCGGAGTCAAAAAATATTTTCTCTTTTTAAATTATGTACCTTGGTACTGTTCAGCAATGCCATTACATCCAAGCCTTTCTTATAAACATTCTGAATATCAAGTAGAAACTGTGGGAGTTGTTGATTCCAAGTTGTTTTCCACTCAGAGAAAGTTGTTTTCGAACTCTGAGTCGTTGTTGTGATCGAATTTGAGAGCGACTGCTGGCTTTGAACCTTGATAGGAAAATAAAAAATTAAAGGTAACCTTGGTTCAAGTTAGTTTGAACAAAATAAGCCAAATTCAACTGTACAGTATTACGCTAGCAAATCTATACGCACTGCTGTGGTGGATACAAACTACTGTGGTGGTATTTTTGCATTCTGTGGTGGATACACACTACTGTTGTGGGTTAGTACACTGCATACAGTAGGTTATTATGCTTGATGAGGTGGTATGTTTTTGCGTACTGTGGTGGATGATGTAAGCACTGCTGTGGTGAATTTTTATGCCTGATGTGGTGGGTTATTATGCTTAATATGATGGTATATTTTGCGCACTGTGGTGGATAAGCACTACTGTGGTGGGTTAATATGCTTGATGTGATGGGTTATTATGCTATTATGCTTGATGTGATGGTATTTTTTGCGTATTGTGACGGATAAGCACTACTGTGGTGGGTTATTATGCTCGATGTGGTGGGTTATTATGCTTCATGTGATTGGTTATTATACTTGATGTGGAGGTATTTTTTGCATACTGTGGTGGATAAGCACTACTGTGGTGGGTTAATATGCTTCATGTGATGGGTTATTATGCTTGATGTGATGGTATTTTTGCTCACTGTGGAGGTATTTTGCGTACTGTGGAGGTATTTTTGTGTACTGTGGTGGATAATCAATGCTTCTTGTGGTATGGTATTTTTTGCAAAAGCAGTAGTGCGTATCCACCGCAGTAGTTCATATAGATTCACTAGCGCGAGTATACCACTTACAGAAAGCCCCACTGTGGATACATTTTGACTGACGGCATTTGACAAGGCAAGGTCGGCATCAATAGTTGTAAGAATGGATTGATGCATAGCCAATGAAATCCTCTGTATCTCTGTTTGTGTTTTGGCTACTAATGTTGAACTTGACTTCGTTAAATCAGCCAAGGACATGAAAACTGAAGTAGCAATGGTGTTGGCACCTAAAACATAAATATGGAGAATAATTATGCATTCAGGACATCAATATCACAACAAAAAGTAGTTATATGCGTGAGTTTATAACGAGGATACTTGCGCTTTTATTTACTTGTCTATCAGAGTTTGTTTGGTTCTGAATAGACCATTTCAACTAAGGGCTTCGTTTTCAAAAAAATTGAAAAATTAGGTCATAGAGAAATTGCAACCGGAGGAAGATTCGACATTCTTCTGGACTCTGTGAGCAGCCTTATTCCAAAATGCCAGGCCCGTTTTGCTCTTATCGGAGCACATCAGTGAATTAAGTGCTGAGCTGACCGTTGAGTATACCTCGGTGTAGGTCGCACTCTTCTGAAACAGCAACGACTTCCATTTACATAAAAATTGAATTAAATGACCTAATGCTTCGAGTTGTTCTGAGAGAGAGATTTTCCTTAGGAACGAAAACTGCGACTCGTGTAATAAAGTCTAATAAACCTACATACAGTCACTTACTCTGAGACAAAGTTGAAGCTGACGATGCAGAATTTTGAATTTCTTTCATTCTAGCGGCGTTTGCAGCTGCTATAGGGACGAGGGCTGAGGCTTTGGTTGAAACACGATTGATCTAAAAAGGTACAAGTGAAAACCTGACAAACAGAGTCTTGCAATGACACATATGATTTATAGCAACAGTACATTAGGTAAGCGGCGAAAATACACCGAAACAAGCCGCTTAACGAAATGCATCATAACTTCATTAACAGTGCACAGGAAGAGGCGTGTAACAACGGTCATAATGTGGTTACCTGGACTGATAGGAGCAATTACTAATGGTAACTAGTAGTAGGGAATAACGGTTTGTGGTCACTTACAACGGCTATTTAAACAAAAGGAGTCGCGAAAGGTTAATGGCTACGTTACTGGGAATCTTTACATTCCCGGCTATTACGAAAATCTGATCTCAGTGTATGTAAAAAAGACCTGGCTCCTGTAGGCATGGTTTTTGATGGGGGTGCTGCATGGTTTGCAAATAAAAGCAAAAGAGAAGGCAAACAATTTCTATTAGCTCAGGCAGGTCATGTTTTCATGCAGCTTGTAGGTATGATGTGGACTTGCAGCTTGTGCCCTAAGATTACTATTCTCTTTTTCTACTTCGTATATAAAGAGTACTCATTTATCGCTCACGGAAAAATGAAGGGTTGAGTTGACTGCGGGCATGTGGAGAGTGACCCCAAAAGCTTCGAAGCCACAATTGATGGATCATCATGGCCCAAAAGCCTTCATCCATTAGCAATGCCAATCCAGTTTCGGTCAAATGGAGATGAATTTGCAAAGCAATAAAGAAAGCAATAAAGTATGCTAAAAATTAAGAATACGCCATCTTCTTTTCTCAAAAATACGAATATAGATACTTCACTTAGAATAAGGACTAGACAAAACTTACGCTAGAAACGAGTGTAGAATGTCTTGTGCTGATTGGTGTCAGGTACGTTTGTGTAAGGAATGCAAGATCGGTTTGTCCTTTTTGGATTCTTTGGTTATACAAAACGGCAGATACCTTAAAAAAATAAGGAAAAATTTTAAACTTAAAAGTAGTAAAACTGCGACGAGCAACGAGAAACGTTTGTCTCTCAGGACGCTCTAATGGACTGCCCACTGACCTTATTAATGGGCCTAGTAAATTTTGAACGAAAGATAGGTAATATAAGTTTGTATAATAATCCTCTAAGTTCGTCGGTATATTTGATCAGTAGTTTTCTGTTACAGAACCCTTATTGATAGCAGTACTTTACTTGTACTGAAATGGTTCATTCTGTATAAACATGTTAGGTTATTATTATTATCATAAACGTAATGAAAGCCATTCGGCAAGAAACAAGTCGAGAAATGACCAGGCCAGTGTTGAAGACTGTTCAGAAAATTAAGGCAAAAAATGTTTTAGTCCAAATCAAAACAGATGCAGATATGGCGAAGAGGGGGTTAGTATTGTGCTTAGCATTGACCTCTGTGCATGTTTCTAAGGTCTTCAGTTCATGCTGTTTCCTTAGATTTATTAAAAGAGTTTCAGTTCCGCTCATAAATCTAGACAAACAACCACAACAATTCGAGCAGCCTTCTGACAACAACAACAACTTAAGGTGGTAGCTGCTATAACTGGGACTCATGTAATAAGTCTATAGTTGCCTCACTTATGGGATTTCAAAGAGCATTACCAAGGAAATCAATCCCAGAATTCCCTCCGAAAACCCATATTCAAAACAAAGGACATAAACGGTCGCCATCCTTTGCGGAAGGCTTTATATATAGCAGTATATTTGCGAAGAAAAGAAAATAAGATGCTAACCTCAAGGTTGCTTGCTCTGCTCTGGATCTTTGTGAGTTCTGCTTGAAGATAAGTCATATTCTTAGTTTCATTTACTCTTTGTTGTGTATCAAGAAGCTGTGTTTTTAATGCATCGACCGTATTCTGCATTTGTCGTGTGCACAAGGGGCATTCTGAAAGACAAAGGATAAGGTAAGTTAGTTATTGAGCATAATTGAGTTAGTTAGTTTAGTTAGTTACTTATATAGATTTATATAGTTAGTTCGTTATTGACAATGAGTTTGTTAGTTAGTTAGTTAGTTAGTTAGTTAGTTAGTTAGTTAGTTAGTTAGTTAGTGAGCAAGTTAGTTAGTTAGCTAGTTAGTTAGTTAGTTAGTATATTAGCTTGCTAGTTAGGTAAAAAGTTAGTTAGTTACTTGGTAAGATAGTTGGTTAGTTAGATGGTTGATTAGTTAGTTAGTTGGTTAATTAGTTAGTTAGTTAGTTTGCTAGTTACTTAATTAATTAATTAGTTAGTTAGTTGGCTAGTTAGTTTGTTAGTTAGTAGTTAGCTAGCTAGCTAGTTAGTTGGTTAGTTAGTTAGTTAGTTAGTTAGTTAGTTAGTTAGTTAATTAGTTAGTTAGTTAGATAGTTAGTTTAATAGAAAGTTAGTTAGTTAGTTAGTTAAAGATAGTAAGGATAGTAGGTAGATAGAAAGTAGGATAAAAAAGTTAACTCAACTTACGCTCACACCCTGCATTGGTAAAATTAACATATTGCCTCAAGCACTGATCACATGTCCTGCCAGTGACACCTGGTTTGCAGGGACATTGACCTGTAATATCATTTGTACAAACTGTCCCTGAAAGTGTTCCTCTTGGATCGCAGTTACAAGCTAGAAAGGAGAAGGCTAGACTTAAATAAAGTGAGAGACATCAGTGAGACACTTTTAAAGTGAGAGGGGTGGTGATAAAGTTTGCTTTTTTCATAGCATATTGAATGAGTACCCCCAAAGGAATATTACCACAAATCAAAATCAAGATCAAGTACTCACGCTGGCAAGATTCTGCTGGAAGACCATAAAACCCAGGTTTACACGAATCACATCTAAGTCCAGTTGCTCGAGTTACGCATGTGCATTGTCCTATCGAAGAACACTGCTGTCCAGTTGATCCAAGCAAATTGCAGTGACATGGAAAACATCCAGATGTTACTAGGCCATAGTAGTTTGGCTAAAAATCAGAATATTGAAAAAGAAATGTATTTAATTACTTATTGCTATCAGAAAACAGAGGGGAGAGAAGCGTTCCAATCTACAAAAGCCTGGTGCCAGAAGACCATCTTGAAGTTTGCTAAGGCATTTAAATTTCTATCTCAATTTTGAATTATTTAAGAATAGAGCCCCGTCAGTCCTAATCGACTGCTTTTCAGGGGGCTGTGTCGAATAATAAAGAGATATACTGTACAAATAAAAGCACTCGTCAAGATAAATCGATTGATGTATGATCCGTTGAAATCCGACAAGGTTATACGAAGTGACAAAGTTTTTGTCTCGCTCCCTTGCGGGTAGACTATGGTAAACATAGCAGTAACACAAAGCCGAACGAGAAGTAGCTTTTGGGCTGTATGTCATATAATTACTCGACAATTTCATTGGGCATAGTGGAACTGTCGTTGTCTCTCTTATTAGTCAGGTTCCTATCCAGTTAAGTATAGCATGTCACTCGTGAAAAAAATCTACCCTAGCGTCTTCAATTTAGAAAACATATCTGTACATAGGATAGCTTCATTAATACCTTACCAGACAAGAATCGCATTTGGTTCCAATGACACCATTTTTACAAAAACATTGACCATTTGAGTTGACGCATGTCTGATTGTAGGATCCATGAATATGGCAGTCACAGGCTAAAAGAAATCAACATTTTACAACAAAGACAGCTTATAAAAAATGACATTAATACCACGGTAATTTTACGTTTTCATAGTTCTATTTTCGACATTTTATTTTATTTTTCTGGACTCACGTTTAGATAAGCTTTAGCTAAAATTGCGGACATAATTGTATATCTATGGACATACTAAAAAGCTTTTTTCGTCGTACACTTCTCAGAGTATAAATGCCAGAAACGCCAGGAATTAATACCAAGATGCGGATCGAAATGCTCCAAGTGAAGCAGAATTAGTATTGAGTTTTAAACAACAATCAGCTTGCAGGATACAGCGCGAAGAACAACAAAATAACTAAATAGCCCTCGTGAGAATACGAACCCTTTCTGTCTACATAGAACCGGCCTTTTGGTTTTGATATGGACATATACCAAAACGCGAAAATGAAACAAAGATCTTGCTCTGCAAGTTATTCAAAAAGAATCCTAAAAAAGCTTTAAAGCTTGCCCTAAGATATTTCCCTTTTATCGTAATTCTGAAGTTCTGAACAACTCAAAGATCAGCTTTTTAAAGTGGAAGTATTTTAATCCAGTTTTGGTATTCGTGAACTAAAGGATAAATGAAAGACTTTAAGATAGCAGAAAACTTACGTTTACAACTTTGATTGACAGCGTTCCCATAGAAACCAGATTTACAAATTTCGCATCTTTTTGACGTCGAGTTATTCCCACAATTGAGGCAGTCTCCGTTTCTTAGGCATTGATTGCTGTTTCCATTGCAAGAACATGGATCACAAACTCTACCAACTGTATTTGCTGGGCATTCACATAAACCCGTCACTGGATCACATACATTGTTTGGACCTTTACAACCGCAAGCTGAAAGTATAGGTGTTACATATTATCATCTTAAAGTACATGAATTCTAGAGCAAATTAATTTTGCAAATACCAAAACCTAACCCTAAAACTCTACCCTAACCCTAAAACCCTACCCCAATCCTAACCCTAAAACCGTACTCCAATCCTAACCCTAAAACCCTACCTTAATCCTAACCCTAAAACCCTACCCTAATCCTAACCCTAAACCGTACCCTAATCCTAACCCTAAAACCCTACCCTAATCCTAACCCTAAAACCCTACCCTAATCCTAACCCTAAAACCAAACCCTAATCCTAAATCTAAAACCGTACCCTAATCCTAACTCTAAAACCCTACCCTAATCCTAACTCTAAAACCCTACCCTAAACCAAACCCTTAAACCCTATTGTAGCCTTGTTTCTCTGTGAAAGGCGTCCGCTAAACTGCATTATAGCCAGCATCTCGTCTGGACAGTTCTAGGCCCTCGCCAATTGATCAAACATTGTTTGTCAAACATTTGAAATTTGCTTGTCAAACAAAATGTTACCCGTTTGGCCATTCGTAAATATTGCTTGTCAAACATTTTTCGCAGTGGACAAGCAGAAAAAGTTTCTCAAAAACATCATGCGACATTTAATTATATTTGCTTGTCAAGCAATGTTTAGCGACGTGGCTAATGTTCAAACATTGCCAGCAAAACAAATCGTAAATGTTGGACAAACATTGTTTGAGCAAGAGATTTAAGCTATGGCTAAACTAGGAGATTTGTCGCACGCGACATTGTATTTGGCGAGTCTCCCAGGGTGGCTAAACATGCGAGTGACAAGCGAGCAAAATGTCTCTTGATTCAATTGCATGTCGCAGAGACAAGAAAGGTTTCTGTTGTCTCCAAAAAAACATTTCCGTGTCTCTTGCTATAAATTTTGCCGCGCGCTAAAAAGTTTCCGAGGTGGCTAAACTGGGAGACACCGAGGGGCATCAATGTCGCGCACGACATGTCTACTAGTTTAGCCAGGCCTTTAGACTAGGACTTTCAAGAGAGAGCTAACTCAATCTGGTAAACATAAACATGACTGACTTTGTCTGTTTAAAACATATAAATTTTCGAACACTTACGTGTACAGCCAGAAGACGAAAAGTTGTAAAACCCAGGTAGACATTTCGAACAATCTCTTTCGCCAACTCCATATTTACAGAAACACTGGCCACCATATTTTTGACAAGTCGAGTTTGCCGATCCAACCACGTGACATTTGCAAGCTAAGTGACAAATGAATTAGAAAAGTCAGATTCGGCTTTGCAAGAAGCTGCCAGATGAGGCTATGTCTTAGGCCCTGACCAAACGATCAAACATTTTGGTCAAACATCTGAAATTTATTTGCTTAAGATGTTTGATCGTTTTGCCACAACACAAAGCATTGCTCATCTAACATGAAGCAGAAAATGTTATTGAAAACATTACCAACAAAACAATGTTTGTGAAACGGTCAAACATTGCTTGTGAAGAGAATCTCAAACGTTTGACCATAAATGCTTGATCGTTTGGCCAGGGCGTTGTGCATAGACTGAGTTTTGTTAAAGCCTTGCAGACTCGGCAATTACTGAAGCTTGTGACATTGCAGCAAACGACCCAAAAACCCAGAAGCCTCAAAATAAGGTTTCGTTTTGAACTAGTACATGTATCTATTTCTGTTAACCAGTTATTTGGTTGTTTCAGGCGCTAAAGCCCAGACGAATAAAACATTCGAAAAACAACATCCAACAATGTTTGCCCATTGTTGGGTCACTGGTCAAGCGCTCAAACGAATCAACAAGCACCAAAAAATTTGTGTTGCTCACGCCATTTCCAGACAACAACAAAGATGGCGTCTACTGACGTGAGACTGAAGTTCAAGAAACTACCTAGACTTATTACCTTCCTCCCACTCTTACGGAAACAGCTTCTAACAACTACAACAACATACAGCTGTTTCCTCAGAGTGGTTGGAGCGGGGTGGTGGAGTCTGGAGGCGCGTAGACTACGACGAATGTAATATGTCTAGAAACTACCCAGGATGATTGAATTTTAACTTAATGCGCTTGCGTGAATCAAACAAATGTTTTATGGGAGTGGTCTAGCGAACGCAACATTGTTGATCAAACATGAAGACAAAAGAAATGTTTTATTGAATGTTTGATGAAGATCAAATTTCTTAATACATAGAAAAGCATGGTGGCCAAACGAAACAAACCAAACATGTTGTGTGATTGAAAATATTGGTTGATTTTTAAGGCCTACATAATATGTTCATATTCGGTCGGTTAGGTTTCAAACTACTGCAACGACCAAATTAACCGTCAGGCTTAAAACGACAAAAATGATGCTAAAATTTAGGCAAATACAATGCACTTACGTAGGGCACCATTGTTGAAAAATGTAGACAAACTGTAGATACCAGCCAAGCATCGTTGTTCATTTAAGGTACCTATCCTGGAACATCAAGCAAAAAAAGCTTAGTCATATCTCAAGGCGGTGTCGAATTTCCAAGAGCAGGTATAAAGTCAGGCTTATTTCGACATTGCACACAGTTAGAGCTAGCTTTTAATGATGGTTAAATTTCAAATTAAATCAACGTTAATAGCGAAAGAAAATGTTATAATTATTCTAAGATATTAAGCCAGTGTTAAGTTCGAATGGAGAGATGGCTTTAAATGTTTTACTTCTCTAATCCCTTATAGTCTGTATAAGGATACAAAAGGGGGATGCACAAAAAGAAACCATAATTTAGTAGGTATAAGCATAATGCTGGATGCCTTCCAAGTCAATGGGCATCAGGCGATGAATGAAGCTATATTTGTAAAATCCTAAACGTGCCGCTCACCTTAAGTGTCTGTGAGGTTTCCTGTATAGAAGCTCTTACTTAAAAAGTAGTCGAGAAAGCTAATATATACCTCATGTCATTTGCGGTGACGTTGCAGTTTGACAAGAACCAGCTTCGTTCAGATTGAGTTAGAATTGAGGCAGATACAAATAAGTGTGGAATGATAATAACTCGTTCCTATACATAGAAAAAGAATCACATCAGAATCACATCACGCTTAAAGATGGCCCTAGCTAAACAATATAACATTTTGGTCAACCATCTGAAATTTGCTTGCCAAGCAAAATGTTCCACCGTCTGGCCACGTTGCAAAACAATGCTGGTCAAACACAACCATTGTTTGTTTGCGACAAGCTTGTTAGATAGTTTTAAAGCTTTTCAAAACATTCCTAAGCACTTCTGCTTGTGAGGTATTTTTGTGAAGTAGCCAAATGTTAAACGAACTGTTTTCCATGAGTGAATTCCAAATGTTCGCCAAACAATGTTTACTCGCTTGGCCAAACGATCGAACATTGTTTTTCAAACATTTGAAATCTGCTTGCAGTTAAATGTTTTATCGTTTGGCCACGTGGAAAACAATGCTAGTCAAACGTACTTAGTCTTGTTGAAAAGATATATAGTACAGGTTGTTCTGAAAAAAGCCTTAGTTGTTTGTTTCATAGTGTTTGTTTGTTTCTATTTGCGAACCGTAGCTTCAAGGCCAATAAAATTTTGTCATTACACTTGCTGTTTACATCTACTCTTGTTATAAAAGGATAAGATTTCACATTTCATCTTCACAAAAATATGCTGCAATGAATTTCATGTGCACAAACTTTACGCAAGTTCATGCAATTGAGGATTTTCTGTTGCTGGAATAAGTTACAGGAAAGGTTTATTGATACAACAATTGGAACAAGTTGTTTAAAAAATTGTTTATGGCGAGTTGTGTTTTTTTGCAGCACATATCTGACTGTTGTTTGTGTTGACTTAAAAAAATACTGCGTTAAAAGTCTTGTTTCGTCCTCGTGCTTCTCTTGAAGTAAAGCTTTATGTAGTGATATCAGTATAATTCTCATTCCTTCAAGTTTTTGAGTACCAAATTTCATGCTCACAAATTAAATTTTGACTTTGGTACGAAGGTTTCTTCACCGGGTTCCTTTTTTGGAACACCCTGCACTTTAATTGATCTTGTTCAACAAATGGAGGCAAATACATGATTTGGAAATAAAAACTTAAAATACTTACGATTTTCAATTCCGATTCAATAATTGCGGACGTAATAGAGACATTCCAAATTCCGATTTCAAGGTTAAAATCAACTTTATTTTCAACATAGAAGACTTTATAGCAGACTGAACTGCAGAACGTGGCTACTGAAACTGGGAGATTTGAGCTTGAAAGAGTGAACGAAGACTTCTGTAGGCGCAGTGTTAGCTGAATGCTTGCAATTTTTGTCATTGTATATGCCACAAAGATTCTGTAGACTGTTGTCTTTGGGAACGTAAATTGTAGTTTGCAGCGAATACTGAAACGAAAGAAAACATTGATATGTTTTGATAAATCAAAGACAATAGGTTAGTTTCAAATCCTGGAGGGCAAGTGTCTCTCGGAATACACTCTTTTTTATAAGAACCAGGAAATTTTGATTGAGGCTGGCTGTTCTTAAGTTTTTGCCTTTTGTGAGCCTGAAATGTTCTTAATCTGTTCTTAATTCCTTGGTTACTGAGACATCTAGATTTTGTCAGTGAATGTCTTTAGTGGTGCTAGGTTTGTGTAAAAATGGAGCATTTTGTCCATTTCATTGTTTGCTTGCTTTCTACGTTATCTGACTGTCGTACTTTCATATTTAGCTGATATTCTCAGGTCTTATGAAAACGCCCAGCCTCATCTTGTTCTTATTTTGTTCTTAAAATCTGGGCAAAATCCAGGCTCCTGTTCTTATAAAATTGTTCTTATAAAAAAAAGAGTGTAAAAGGGAAGTGCTGCTAGAAAATTGTTAAATCCATCCTGTCCTAAATCAAATGTTAAACATGGGCATGTTCGAAGAACGACTCTGGTTAATTACAGCTAGTTTTTGTCAAATGATTAAAGATCTTCGTCGCTATGAACAACGACGATGATAATGATTATGAATATCATGGTGGTGGTTATGATGATGATGACGATGATGACGATCGAGGACGATGATGATCATGACGTTGGTCGGTCCCCTTTGGATTGAGCTGCCCATTGGGATGATGTTGAACTGTTGGTCTTTGAAACCCCTTTTAACAATGTACGAGCAAGCCCTATCAAGAAACACCTTCTGCTAGTTGCTGCAAAACTTAGTTAAACTTAGAAAGTTAGTTTATTCACAAACTTTAAAATAATTGTTCCTTTTTAAGACGGGTTTTGAAATAAGCACTTAATCAAGGAAATACGGTACGGCTACACGCAGTTTTTTTTTAAAGCAACCGCTTATAAGCAACCAAGATGTAGAAGGCCTAAAAATTTAAGCAACGTATAGTACCAAAGGAAAAAAACCTAAGCAACTTTTTAAATTTTTGACACTTTATGTCACCGCAAGCAATCGAGGATTGATCAAAATAGAAGCTAGTTCCATTCATTTGTCGTAAAAACTCGCATATCAGTGGAGTGTTTCTCGTTAAGTGAGGCATTACATTGAGGGGTTTTCGTTTAACTTTCAATACAAAGTCTCTAATGGTAACAATATCAGCAGGGAGAAGTAATTCCAGTCATTTTATGTGCAATGTTAGATTTTGCTGTTTTTCTAGCCTCTACCTATACTATTCTTAGCGCAGAAAGTTACAGCTAAAATTAAGCAACTACTAAGCAACTTTTGCTACTAAAAGGTGGCAATAAAGGTCCAAAAATAAGCAACGTTTTGAACTAGGCCCGAGCGAAGTTGCTTATAAAAAAACTGCGTGTATTCATATTGATTCAAATTCACAACATCGAACTGTTGCGGAGTCAAACAATGAAAATTAAGACCCTGTAGAAAAGAATGGATAATTTTCTTCCTGAACTTTAAATGACTTACTGTTGCAGATGTGTAGATGTTCCTTGATCCATAAATGAAATGCACAGTTGAATAATAATAGCCATTCATAACACTGCAAAGGATAAAAAGCTTGAAAATCGCATGAAAAATGTATATGGATCGTTAATACCAGAAAATGTTTGTCCGATTTTTAGAGCTGTTTTTCCAACAGTCTCTCTTCCTGAGCTGGCCTGAACAACAACAACATCAATTACAGCGAGGGGGGAGGGACTGGTTTAGCCAGTATTTGACCATATTGAATAACATTGGCATCCAGATCAAACTAATAGAAAGGGATACAGGGATACGAGAAGTTAGAATATACCTTTGGCAAGTTCTGCCATGCAGAAATGATCGGCAGCTGCATTGGCCTGATGTTTTGTGGCAATTTGCATTCAATGAAGCACCAACATCACAATTACACACTAAAGAAAAATTATATAAATTTCTTTTTATTTTTTAAAATTTAATCCACCAAGGCTTGCATGATTTCTTGTAAAGCATGGAAAGAAGCATTGGTATAGATACAAGAGAAAGCGGCAAAAAAGAAAATTTTCAAAGCAAAATGTTCGTTTAAACTATGCTTCAGCTGTATAAAAAGCTGTGACAGGTTCGTACCGTTTCTGAACATTAAAATGGACTAGTCGACATAATATTTTTTTCTTTGAATTTTAACCGGTTACGTCTACTGGATTTGTCGAAATAAAAGTTTAAGTCAATTTATTAATGTGAATCATAAATGCATAGTGCGAATCGAATGCATCAAGTTATTTATCGCCTGCTTCTTCATTCTCAAAAAAAGAAAATTGTCAAAGCAAAATATTCGTTTAAACTATGCTTCAGCTGTATAAAAATGATATTACGTTTTTGAGATGTTAAAATCTTCAAGATCGTTCTTAGCATCTTTGGTCATACTTAAAGCTTTTTTCGCAAGACGCTCTTCAGATAAACGTCAGGAACACAAGACAACCCAGATTGTGCAGAAAGTAGCTACCGCGTGGTATCAGGATTTCGGCGAGGTAAGGTTTCGAGCCCCACGCACAGCCTGGGTCGAGGTCTCGTTAGTTCAACTGCTTCTGTGACCCTATTGACTGACGATAAATACCACACATTCCAGCACCTTCACCTCTAACTGGCAAAGGCAGATCTCTTTTTTCATTTTCTTAATTTAGTATTTGGTAATTTACAGTTCGTTTTCTCGCTTGGACTCTTCAATTAATTCAATTGGTCTTCTCAGTCTATCCCTCGAGCTGACGGATGTTTAAAGCGACTTAAATTCCACTTTTCTGATTGACGCATTTTTATCCGTATCTGGGTTCTGGGTATAAATTTCGCCTTAGTCAATTGCTTCCGTCTGTTTTCTGACATTTATACTCTGCGGAGTGTTAGACGAAGAGGGATATCAACAATGACGTAAAATGTTTCCGCTTTTCTCGCAGTCTTGAAGTTTTTTAAAACAAGTTACCCTTGCATCCATTAGCATCGGAATCTGTCATCCCATAATAACCATTCTTGCATTGACTACAGTCTCTCAGCTCCACGTTTTGCTTGCAAGTGCACTGGCCAAAGAAATCCTTAAAAGAAAAAGACGGTTCATTAAACATTGAAACTAAGGCCAAGAGGATTGGCGACCGTCTACGATCGTCTGCGTTCCTTTCCATACTCAATGAAAACATGCTCTCGCGATCATTACGATTTTCGGCGATCGTTAGTCGCAGGCATCGGGAGAGTTGAATTAGGGCAACTTTTCCAATCATTACGATTGTCCGGATCAATGAAATGGAAACTTTATGGAAACATGAATCGTAGACGATCGGCGTTCATCGCAGGCTATCCTTTTGTTGTTTTGCAATCATGCGAATTTGATTTGACAGCTGCTATTGTTCTGGTTCGAAGATCTGCGTCATGAAGGCTGAATCGCAACATGATCGCATATCGCCGATCCATAGAAACACTCTCATGAAATCATAGCTGGAAGGTGAAGAATTAATCGGCGATGATCGCAGACAGTCACAGACCTCTTTACGATTTTATGAAAACTAGGTTTAATAATAAATATAGCTAGGGTCAAGAAAAATGACGTTTACCTTTGAACAAACTGAATTTCTATTGACTGATCCCGGTAGATGGCAGTTGCAAGCTAAAAGGAATAAAGTCGGAAATCTGAGCTAAAATGAATAAATCAGTATATAATTTTCAAGTTGTATAAAAACAGGCTTTTAAGTATGCCCGAAAATGTTTCCGCTGTTTATTGCAAATCACTATACTGTCCAAGAAACTGAGGCCCCTTTCTAAACTATGCCGTTTCTAAACAAAAACGGTACGAAATCATAGGACCGGATTGGCCTTCCGTTTACACTGAAACGGTTTCAAAACCGGAATGAAATGAAAACGATTTCGGAATGAAAACGGTATGATTTGAAAACGGTACGAATCGTTTCAGTGTAAACGGGTGAGACAATTGAGACAATTTTAATAGGGAGCACGACGTAGCGCAAAAATAGTTATGTCAACAAAATTTCACGCCTCCCATGGGTCACTACCTAAAAATTGAACTCACCAAAGCAGCCTTCAGGGTTCGTGCCTTCAAGTCTGTAATAGCCATTTTTACACGAATCGCAGGTTTTTCCATCGACATTAATTTTGCAGAAACAATCACCAGATTTCTATAAAAAATGAAAGAAAAAATGATTCAGAAGAAAACCAAGCTGTGAGCTGCACTTGACATTGTCACAGAGGCAAAGGAATATCATAATATCAGGAATACAAAGATGTAGAAATGTTGCCGCCCACCGAACCAGACACTAAAAGTTGTAAACTTAGTTGTCAGATCGCAACATAAAGAGAATATTGATTCAGATGATTTGGACTGGTTGAGTTGCCATAATTGTGATCACCACAAGAGTCATATCACTTTTGGTGATTCTTATGATTTTAAGGATGATGATTGTGACTTGGCAAGATTATGCTGCTGATAAACATTGTTCTAAGAAGCGATGATCGTGATGATTGCAATGATCATAATGCCGATAATAATGATTGCGATTGACCGAGATCGAGTTGCTTACGATCAAGAAAGATTTTTTTAATGATCATGGTCACGACGATCATTAGTTCTGAGATGATGTCAGAAATGATGATCATGATTTTCATGATGATGACAACGATGCTGATGCTGATGATAATGATGATGATGATAATGATGATGATGATGATGACAATGATGATGACGATGATAATGGTGCTGCTGCTGCTGATGATGATAATATGATAATGATGATGATCATGATGATCAAGATTCAGGATCATGTTAATGACGATGATAATGATGATGATAATGTTGATTATGATGATAGTAATGCCACTGCTCATACATTAATAACTGTTTTTTCACCTTGCCAGGATAGAGTTTTGCAGTTTCTTCATCTCTTATGCATTCAAGAAAATCAAACCCAGACTGGGATGCAGTTCCATTTTGAAAACATCCACAAGCTAAGGAAAAAGCATTCTGCTCAATAAACATTCTAAATAAAACAGAAAGTATCTAGATCAAATTATCAGAAAGAAATTATTTGCAGAAAAAGATAAATTCAAGGTTATAATAAAAACCTTACCAATACAGGAATCAGTGAGATTTCTCGCTCTTCCCTCTGGTCTGTAATAAAACTTTTTACATTTCTCGCAGTTGATGCCTTCTGTATTGTGCTGTAAAAATACATTTGAATTAATACAAAGGCTCTGACAAAACGATCAAACATTGCTTATCAAACATTGAAGTTTGTTTATCAAGCAATGTTTGAACGCTTGGCCACGTCATAAAATATTGCTTGACAAGCAAAGGAAGTGAAATTGGTTGCACAATGTGTGTGAAAAATTCAAAAACATTTTTCCAGCGGCAGGGAAAAATGTTAGAAGGTAATGTGGCGTCGTGGCTGAAACCAGCTGGCTCATAATGCCAGAAGCTCAGCTAGTTAAGGTTCGAGCCCCAGCTACGGTAGCGTTCCAGCCAGTGTCGGGGTCTCGATTAATTAACCTAATACTGAGATCCTAGCAACTGGCGCTAATTACACCATTTCACCGTCACCTTTCAACTGTTTGAAGAGCAATATTATGCGACGAGGCCAAACGGTAAACCATTTTGCCTGACAAGCAAATTTCAAATGTTTGACAAACACTGTTTGATTGTTTGGCAAGGAACTAAAACTCATCAAAAAACAGAAATGCCGTTAGTTAGATCAACGGTTGGTTTAGGGCCTTACCTGGCAATTTAGACAACTTCCTCCTCCTGAATAATTTCCATTTAAATTGAGACTCAGTCTGAGTGCATCGACAGTTGAATTGTAAATGCAATCGTTGCTGTGGTCGAAACAGTTGCATTCTGAAAAAACACATCAAGTCACTTTTTCTTTAATTTCTAGAAATACGTTATTTGTTCACTAATGAAAAACTCAAATGTAAATTTTTATTCAAATTAATGTTTAAACTGACATTTAAATTTCTTTATCAATCACCATTTATTCCATGGGTTTTTGCCGGAAAATACTGCACGCCAAAACGCTTGATTTTGGCCTCATGAAATTTGCAGCGACGAGACTTCATCCCGCTGGAGTTATAGTCTCTAGTAGACTGCTTAGGCCCGTTCACGCGAAAACGAAAGGGAACGAAACGGTATATTGCACGAATAGTTCACAAGATGCACAGTTATCACACGGGGGTCACACGATCATAGTGTTCACATGGAATAAGTCCAACATTACAGGGCGTTGCACGCGGACAGGATTCCCTTACTCAAGATGTCCGCTATCTTCCAGATAAATTTCACGCGGACACAGACCTCTTTAAAAGGTCTATTCAGAAATTAGAGATGCTCAAAACCTTTAAAAGAACCCACTCTATGACAGATATTAACAAATCTCAAAGACTAGCACTAACACTTACTTTCACAAGACGTTTTAGAGTCTGGTAGCCATGATGCACCTGATCCTTGTCTCCATGGATACTGGTTGTAACCAGGACAACATTGACTACAGTCAGCACCACAGGTATTATCTGCGCATTGGCATTGTCTTTGACCAGTTACGGCATTCACAGGGCATACTTCTCCATTGCCATGCCCATTGCAATCACATAGTGCCATAATTCTGATCTCACGTACAACATAATGATGCTGCAAGAAAGAAAATGTTTACACTCTTTTTGATAAGAACTCACTTTATAAGAACAACGAGGCTCGATTTGTCAAAACAATAAGAACGACTTAAGAAAATTTCCAGCCTCAGATGAAAAATAAGAAACAAGAAAATGTGTTTCTGAAATTCCATCTCATGTTAACAAAACAGAAATACGTAATGAGAAAATGAATGCATATAGAAATTATGCCAAACTGTTATTTATTGTTCGTAGAAGCAATCTATCATTGCGAGGGGTGTATCACTTCATAAATCTCGTACACTTTGACGACAAATCTCTATAAATCTTATAAATCTTTTGAATCGTATAAATTCTATAAATCTTTTATAAATCTCGAATTTTAGCTACTGCGCATGTGCACATGTCTTGATTTGCCTGAGCAGGACTATGCTAGACAAGACAGCAATTGAAGGAAAAGTGCCTGTGTTCTGGGAAGACCTGATCTTAAGTCAAACTGAGATCTTCCAGACCAAATCCAGTCATTTTAACCGTCATTTTAGCAGAAAATTTTGCAATTCAAGGTTCGAAATATCAAGAAAAATTTGAGGAAATCCCTATATAAATCTTTGTGAATCTTAGTAAATCCCAAAAATCTGACCAGGAAAGACAGATCTGGTTATTACAAAAATGAGTGAATATCCACTTTGGTAAAAGTTTGAATAGATTATGTGAAAAGACACGAAAAACTCAAGAGAAAGAACGCTTGTTTTCCAACTTCTATAATAATGTTGAATTTCAATCTCGTTGTGGTTGTTAATTAATAACTGAAAATTCCTATTGACTCAAAGAAACGCCTCCTTTTTAGAAGGGCGGCAGGGGGCGCTTACGAGAAGGGGTTTTAATTAATTAAGGAAAGTAACATGGTTCATAAAAATTGCAGTCTTACCCTAGACTTACTACATGAGTTGCTGTTATCGCTATTGAATTGAATTGCTGGACGCTCAAACTAACTGACTGAAGCGAACAACAATAACATCAATTCAATTCAATGTGAGCAAAAGTAAGGGACTTGGGAAGCAAGTCTAGTCTTACCCATCTTGTGTCAATGAAATCGAATTTTCTGAACAAGCCAGTAAATCGTATGTGGACGTTAGTGACATTCATCCAAGCCTATAATTAATGGAAATCACATTAGATGTGAATGCAGCATTACAGTGTTTTTTTTAACAAACTGTGGTCTGTGTGAAACAGGCTACAATATTTTATTTAACATCCAGAAATTCTGTGATTTTAAACTTTTAAAGGGTGAAAACAACGTTAGCCAACTTTGATAGCAATAGAAGTGCAAATCTCATATGTGCTAGATTTACAGGAAGCGAAAATGTCAATCTCAAACAAAGGAAGTGTCGATTTCGAAGGCAATACACTTTTCAGGCTCAAAGGCAGCAAATTGCCAATTTCAAGGAAATATTTCATTGTTGCAATTTTGAAGGCAGTAGAAGTGTCGATTTCAACAGTGCCAGTTTGCAACAAAGTGCCAATCTCAAACAAAGAAAGTGTCGATTTCGAAGGCAGTACAATTTTCAGGCTCAAAGGCAGCAAATTGCCAATTTGCAAGGAAATATTTCAATGTGGCAATTTTGAAGGCAGTAGAAGCGTCGAATTCAACAGTGCCAGTTTGCAACAAAGTGCCAATCTCAAAGAAAGAAAATGCGTTGATTTCGAAGGCAAATGAAAATACATTTTTCCATTTCAATCAAATGCAGGAAATGCGTATGCATTATGCAGTGGAGGTGCAAATTTCAAACAGTGTCAATTTCAAAGAAGCAGTAAATAAAATAAGATAATATATACATGAAAAATAACAAACCCTTAGCTGAGGTGAATCGTAATTAGCAGAACCATCGCCTCTCTGATTTCCATTCAGATCAATATTCACCTTGAATAAAGAAAATTAACGAATTAATAAAAATCAATTAATAATTTAGTCAAACGACAAATGGACACTTTGTCCTGACATTACATTCGACGGATTTCAGTTCGGCAAATCATAACTGTTTTTTTAAGCAACCGCTCAATAAGCAACCGCTCAATAAGCAACCGCTCAATAAGCAACTAGGGCTGAACTGACCTTAACATTAAGCAACTCGAGGGCTCAATTGAATTACTGTAAGCAATTAAGAAGACAAACAACGAAGCTTATACTCTTTCTTGTTGTTAGGAAATTGTTTGTTCTTATGTTTTGCATGTTGAAGTTCGTTAATAGCTAACGTTTTCCACTTACTGCCTCCCAAAAGTCCTGTTGTAGGCCTAACAGTTGACGATTTTGACCTCGAAGTCAGGGTGGGTGTGAGGTACAAAACATATTAAGCAACTCTTAAGCAACTTTGAGGGCTGAAATGTCTAAAATTTTAAGCAACTTTGAGGGCTGGACAAAAGTCAAGTTGCTTATTAAAAAAAAAGTGTATTCTGACTGAAATGCTCAATTTATGAAACCTATTTGTAATACGAAGTTGCCTTCCGAAATCAAAATCGACAAATTTATTCAAGTTTAATTTATTAGTTTAATTCATTTATTTTTTCAAAATGTATAACAAAATACTCTATATACGGTTACTTTAATGCGAAGCAGATGTGAAAAAATACTGTCCCCGTATATCCTGACCATAATGGTTGTGGATAGCGATAGGACCAGTCAACGAGATAGCGTTAGGGTCTAGGGTTATGCCCTGGAAAACGATCAAAATTGTCAAACATTTGTAATTTGCTTATCAAACAATGCTCGAACTATTGACCACGTCACAAAACATTGCTTGACAAGCATGAATAAGCAGAATTTGTTGAAAACTATTTTAGAAAATTTCAAAACATTTCTGGCTTCACGCAAGCAAACACTGTTTGATGAGCATTGTTTGAGATGGGGCCTAACGGTAAAACCTTTTGCTTGAAAATCTGATTTCAATTGTTTGAGAAACAATGTTTGAAAGTTTGGCTAGGGCCTTAGGGAAGGTGCTGTGGCGTGTTGGCCTAATCAAGCTAGCTCAGGGGGTCAGCAGCTCAGTGCGGTCTGTGTTAGAACCCAGCCAGGTAGCGTCACAGCCAGGATGAGATCTCGCTAGTTCATCTACCTCCGAGATCAAAGCGACTGGCACTAACACATCATTTCACCTCACATTCACCTTCAGTATTTCGGCTAGTTTTAAGGCTAGTATTAGGGAAGTGTTAAAGGGTTAGGCACTGGCAAACGATCAAACATTGCCTACCAAACATTTGATATTTGCTTATCAAGTATTGCTTGAAAGTTTGGCCTTTGCCACGTCACAAAACATTGTTTGACAAGCAACATTTGTTGAACATTTCGCACGAAAAGCAAGATTCAGATGTTTGAGCAAAATTTTTAGCTGTTTTCCAGTGCCTTAGGTTAGGCAAAAATAAGAAAAATCACGCATGATGGAAAGCAAAATATATTTAACGAGCAATGCTTTGTGGCGTGGCTACACGTTCAAACATTGCTTGAGAGGAAAATCCCATTGTTAGTCTAGTTTAGGGTTCGGGTAACTGCTAGGGCTAGGGTTAACGTTAGAGTCATGGTTTGTTATAGGGATAGCACTATGATAGATAAGGAAAGTTATATTGTGCAATTATAAACCTATTTCTTACCACTTCGTCAAACTCCAAAGGATATACTGTGTACTCGGCACAAACTGTCCGGTTTACTTTATCCGGGTATGGAAATAACTGATTCGACGGTATATTGAATACAGATGTACATTCTGCTGCAGTGGTAACCAGGTAATGCCAAGGTGTATACGTTTTACCGAAATCAGAAGACCGGTATATGGCGATTTGTCCGGGACGGCGGTAGTCACCGAACGTGAAACTTATTCCTTTTCCGAGAAGAGCCTGAAAATAAAAGAAATGTAGTTAGAGTAAAAAGTTTAATTGTATTTTACGAATAAAATGATGATGATGTATATGTTTATCCTCAGGGTAAAAACGCTGCTATAACTCCTACAGAATCTTCAGAGATGAAAAATTTGCTAGCTACTATGCTCTTTAACAGTAATGCTATTCTACAAGCACATCTTTGCTTTGAGTCTTGGCCCTGGCTAAACGATCAAACATTGTTTGTCAAACATTTGAAATTTTCTGCTCAAGCAAAATGTCTAACCGCTTGACCACGTCACAAAACAATTCTCGTCAACCATTTTGGCTTGAGTCAAGCATAAAATGTTTTTGAAGTTTTTCAAAGATAACACAGTGTTTGAGCAGCAATAGTTGATGACGTGACCGAACCTTCAAACATTGCTTGATAAGCAAATTTCAAATGTTTGACAAACAATGTTTGATCGTTTGGCAAGGGCCTTAAATGCGTGAATACGTTGTGTAAATTGCTTTAATGAGTTTAAGATTTCAACAGGACCTTACCAAGATCTCAGCAAATTATTATTAAATTAATGCTTAGCTACTACATAATTATTAAAAAATGTGTATTTTACACGACCCAAGTCAAACAAAGCTTATCTAGCCTGGGCCGAATATTAAATGTTAAAAAGTTGAAATATTACTAAACTAAAAGAGATATCTTTAAAAAAATTGCAAGTTACAACAATATCAGTTTTTTTTACAATCAAATAAGTGTCAACATCTAAACATATCATCATAAACAGCGGAATCATTTTTGGACATACTTTTGGACATGGATCTGGGTATAAATCCCGCCTTAGTTCATTGTTTCGATCTGTTTCTGACGTTCATACTCTGAGGAGTGTCAGACGATAAAAGCTTTTAAGTATGCCCGAAAATGATTCCGCTGTTCATCGCAATTCTGAAGTTCTGTACTACTAAAAATTATTCACCTACGTCTAAATACAATATGCCTGCATACAAATTGGGAGGAAGACAATCAGTGAATTCATCTATTAGCAATTAGTTTCATATCATCTCTGAAGATATATACACATGTATTGCTTACATGTACATATTTTCATACTGTAAAAGTTTGCATGTTAAATTTTATACTAAAAGCATGTGGCCCACTATAAAGCAGTTCTACCAACTGACGGGCTGCCATTCATGAAAGATTTGCAATGAATGTAAATGAAATGAAATGTTGTTTTCGAAATGGAAGCGAAGTAGATTGAATGCAAAGTGTCGGCAAAAGTTGCATCGAAACATTAGCGCACGCTCTGCTCCCCAACGCCTCTCGCTAGGGCATACAGCATATCGTTTCAAACTTAGTACTGACCTGGTTTAAGTTGATGGTGATATACGCATTTTCTTCACTGTTTTTAGATTGCCAAAAAGTGCTGAATAACCCATCAATCATGAATCTGGCAGGATGAGCATAGGTTGGGTCTGACGCATTACATAACGACAGTACTCTGTTTCTTGGTGGCAGGTAGCCTTGTTTTGTATTGTAGAATTTCTCAGCCGGAGTTCCACATGTGACGTTCGCTGATATGCTGCTTCCAATAGCAGAATTGAAACCTTTTGTCACCTGAAAAATAGTCAATCATTATAATCATCATCGTCATCATGATCATCATCGTCATCATCATCATTATCATCAGCATTATCATCATCATCATTTCCATCATCATCATCATTATCATCTTCATCCTCATGATCATCATCATGATCATGATCATCATCATCATCATCATCATCATCATCATCAATGAACAGCATCATCTTCATAATCATAATCATCATCATCATCATCTTCATCATCATTGTCATCGTCATCATTATCACCATCATAACAATAATCGTCGTCACAATCATAATCATACACATCGTCATTATCATCATCATTATCTTCATCAATGAACAGCATCATTTTCATCATCATTATCATCATCATCATCATCACCATCATAATAATAATCGTCATCACAATCATAATCATACACATCATCATCATCATCATCATCATTATCTTCAACGTCATCATCGTCATCATAATAACCATCAACGTCATCATCATCATCACAACCATAATAATCATCATTAGAATCAGATGCTTTCTAAGTTTTGTTACGAAATAGCAAAAAGAACAACAAGGATGTCATCATCAAGAACTTTATGTTCCTATGTTTAGTGCTAAACTGCAATGGAATTTGAATCCTACACTGGGTCTCTCTCGACTATTTGGCAAAATGTGTCGTTATGTCTCTGGAAGCCTCCCTTGGCAATTTGAAATTGGCAAAAAGAAACAGAAAGACAATATAGGAAGAAATTATCAAGAGTTCCGAAAATATTGGCCAAATAAAATACAACTCTGGTTCAGAGAACCTAAGACGGTGAATTCGAAATGCTGATACAGCTCATGTGAACATTCAACACAGAATCAAAACAGAAATAAAAATAAACTTATAGCACGCACCTGGGACTGCACCTCGAGCGAAAATACACTAACTACGAAAGCAAAACAAACAAAATTCATTTTGTAATTAGTAGTTTTTCAAACTTCAATTCGCTCTAGTTCAGCATACTTTCAGCAAAACAGAAAATAAAGTTCGTAGACGCGTATGCGTCAGGTGGGACTATGGTAGACCTGTGGAATTCACGAGTGTTTTTCAATGGAGATGAATAATGGCACAGGTGGTCCAATTCATAACTGGTCTTGTGGCTACTCCAGACTGAGAGGTCTGAGTCACATTAAAAGGTTTTGACAAACGTTGCAATTACTCATCAATTAAACTGTTTGTTTTATTGAAAATTCTGGGAAACCAACAACCTCAAGGTTCCTCATTTTCACACGTTCTTTTAAATAAAGAACCTTTGGTCTGAGTTGAGGCTGGAGTTCCTTAATGACTAAAAGACTGTTCATTTCCAGGCGAGAGCGGAATAGAAACGTGGACAAAGTGATTCATCATGAAATTTTGACTGTTTATGTTATTAGAAAACAGAGTTATTATTTGTCAACTAAACAACACTTTACGAAGTTTAGTTTCTACATCACAAATAGAAGATACAATACACAAATACTACAATCCTGCTCTCCTGCAGGCTTTTCTTATACAATCTACATCAAATCAATAAAAAAACTTAGCATTTTAAAAATGCCTGGTAGATCGTTCAGTACAAATGAAAGTTTTTAATAGTTTTTCAAATACCTTCTTGTCATTTTCTGAATATTCATCTGAATCGCTGACTCATTATCTAAATCCTGGTCTAAATCTCCAACTTGATATGTCTGAATATTAAACATTTATATCTGAATCTTCACTTCACTCTCAACCTGGATGAATCAATCTGAATCTGAATCTGAGTCTCCAGTGTATGGTATCAGTGATGCAAGAGGGTTTTTTAAATCCGATGTTCGTGATTTTGACTTCTTCTTGGTTCCAGATGACAAGGGCAGGCTGGGAGCCTTGAAGCTTTTGCCTATTTTTTAGAAAAAGCAATAAAGACCAGATTAGGTAATAAGGTGATAATTACCAATAGTTAATACATTACAGACACGCACACTTGCTTTCTTCGCAAGGTATGGGTTTCTGTACTTAGCACATAGGAGACATGTTCTTCTAAACCAATTCTCTTTTCGGTAGCCTTCTTTTTTCGGAATGTGTGTTCTCCAAAACCTTTTGCATCAAAGCAGAAGGTTTCAGAGATTTTCGAGAGACTAGTTTTAAAATCCGAAAGAGACTTCCATTTTACTAGTTGCCAGGAGACATCCCACGAATGGGTTTAGGGACGAGGCAAGCAAGAATTTTGGCGCGAAAAATGACTGACATTTTGAACAAATTCCTGAAAAGTTTCAGAATTCTTGTTTTTTTGAAAATCATCGATTCTGTTCTTGGAAGCTTTCTCCTTTGAAATTGGGAAGGTTTTGGATGTTCAGAAGAACACGCTAAGGGTTTCATTGAATAGCATAGGGCTATTCTCGGCAGTGCGGTCCCTGTCCTTCCTCTGGGTGAGATTACACCTGATGACTTCTTTTGCTCTTGCCCCTTGAATGACAGAGAACCGGCCCTTCTCCTCACTCTTCGTGGCGAGATTGACCTAAGTAGGAGACGAACCTACCACCAGAAGTGTTATTAAGATTTGCCTACCAAGTACCACGTAATCCTTCAAAGTCAATGCTGGCATCAACCTCGTCCCGAAGCAAAGAAGGCGTTAAGCAAGACTACGAAAAACTTCAATGTTTACATTCGATCCTGGTATCTATAAAGTCTATTCGTAGTTTGACTGGCTGCTCAAACAAACGATAGTAATGTTTCAATGACATCACAATTCTATTAGAGTATAAAGCATACCAAAATAGGTCGAAAATCAAGTAAATGACATTTAATATAAACAAAATACAGCGCTCAGCACAGCTATATTGTTGGCAGGCATAAAAAATTCCTGCGATTCTTGTTCTAAGAACATTTTAGCTGGCAATTATATGCCTAGGCCAAAAATTCTGAAAGTTCGGTGGTTTGACAAAGTTTTGCAGCGGATACCCGAACAAAAATAGTTCTACGGCTGAGAATCAGGGGACTCCTTTGAAGCCACGGGGACGAGGTTGTGCTATGGATAAATGTATAGCTTTACCTACCAAAGTCCTGCGACGGTTTTTTGCTCGAAGATGGGGTCCCGGGGGGAATATCTTTCCTGTCGTGTGCTTCCCTGCGCAAATTGTCACGTGATGTTCTCTGACGCCCTCTCCAGTTGACCTAAATTTGGTATTTGAATCTAAACTGTGAGAATGGCTTTCCTATTTCATTAGAAAGGTAAAGAAAAGAAATATATAAATTAATATGCGGCTATGAAATATGTTAAAACATAAAAGAACAAACATGTACATATCTGTAATCGCGAGAATTAGCTGAAACATTTTTGGACATACTTAAAGACTGGTTTCCATAAAGTTGTAAGGGATTGGCGACCGTCTGCGATCATCAGGGTTGCTTTCCGATTCAATTGAAACATGCTCTCGCGATCATTACGACTGTCGGCGACCGTTAGTCGTAAGCGTCGGGAAATTTGAAATGAATTCAATTTGCCCGATCGTTTAGTCTGTCCCGATCAATAAAAAACTTTATGGAAACACAGATCGCAGACGGCCGGCTATCGTTGCAGACTATCCTTTGTTGGAATGCAATCATGTGAGTCTAACACTCAGAGCATAAACGTTAGGAACAAACAGAAACAATTCATTAAGGCGGAATTTATATCCGCATGCTAACACCAAAAACAATGCCAATACAGCTTAAATTTTTTGATTGGTGGATTTCGATCCGCATCTGAGTATAAATCTGCCTAAATTGTCTCGTTTTGTTCTGACTTTTACACTCAGAGGAGTGTCAGACGAAAATAGTAACCACAAGCTAAGATCAACGACCGATGATCTAAGACTTGCGATCAAAAACCTGAGATTCACAATCTATAAGCATAGATCAATGATATATGATCTAAGATCTACAATCTACAATCCGGGATCCACAACCTACAATCTAAGATCAACGACCGATGATCTAAGACTTGCGATCAAAAACCTGAGATTCACAATCTATAAGCAAGGATCAATGATATATGATCTAAGATCTACAATCTAAAATCCGGGTTCCAACAATCTACAAGCTAAGATCAACGACCGATGACCTAAGACTTGCGATCAAAAACCTGAGATTCACAATCTATAAGCATAGATCAATGATATATGATCTAAGATCTACAATCTAAAATCCGGGATCCACAATCTACAAGCTAAGATCAACGACCGATGATTTAAGACTTGCGATCAAAAACCTGAGATTCACAATCCATAAGCATAGATCAATGATATATGATCTAAGATCTACAATCTACAATCCGGGATTCACAATCTACAAGCTAAGATCAACAACCGATGTTCTTAGACTTGTGATCAAAAACCTGAGATTGACAATCTATAAGCAAAGATCAATGATATATGATCTAAGATCTACAATCTACAATCCGGGATCCACAATCTACAAGCTAAGATCAACAACCGATGTTCTAAGACTTGTGATCAAAACCTGAGATTCACAATCTATAAGCATAGATCAATGAAACATGATCAAAGATTTACAATCTAAAATCCGGGATCCATAATCTACAAGCTAAGATCAACGACGGACGATCTAAGACTTGCGATCAAAAACCTGAGATTCACAATCTATAAGCAAAGATCAATGATATATGATCAAAGATCTACAATCTAAAATCCGAGATCCACAATCTACAAGGTAAGATCAACGACCGATTTTCTAAGACTTGCGATCAAAAACCTGAGATTCAAAATCCATAAGCATAGATCAATGGTATATGATCAAAGATCTACAATCTACAATCCGGGATCCACAACCTACAAGCTAAGATCAACGACCGATGACCTAAGACTTGCGATCAAAAACCTGAGATTCACCATCCATAAGCATAGATCAATGATATATGATCTAAGATCTACAATCTACAATCCGAGATCCACAACCTACAATCTAAGATCAACGACCAATGACCTAAGACTTGCGATCAAAAAATGAAAATTTAGTAACGAAAAAACTGCACGATAAAACGATGTAAAAGGTGGAAGGGACTAACCTCTATTTTCTTGGTGTCTGTTGATTGGCGAATCAAATCTGGATCCTGCTCATGAAAACACAAATCAAGGCGAAATGGGGGGAGAGAAAAAACAATTAGTATAGTTGAAGACAAAATTAAAACATTTTGAAATTAATTATTTTTCTACTTTCCTATAATTTTTCTGCAATTTTTTTTCATATCTGGAACTTTTCTTATGAGTGAAATTAAAAATATCTTGAAATGAAAATTTTACCTAAAAAGGACGCAATCCCTGGGTCACAAAAAGCAGATACTGTAGGGCATTGTGTGGATAGATACTCATGCTTGTCAGCAGCAATTTCATATTTATTACTCTAACAACAATTTTGACTTATTCTTTCACAGTAATTTCCATCTGCTACAACTGACCAGTATTCCGTTTATGGTAATGCAGGCTGAAAAGGTGCTTTAGTGTTTGAAGATAATATATTCGTAAAAGTAGGCAGAACACAGGAATGCCAAACTGGAATGTGTCGTATAAAAGCATTTAAAACACAAATAGCATGTGTTACATATAAAAGAATTTGATAAAAACTGTTGCAGATTCCTCTACGCTCTTTTTCTTTGATTACTCGTTTGAGTTCGGTGCAAACTTAGCCGAACTACCTCTCCTAAAACGACAGTAATTCCAGTCGTTGCACAAGGAGAGGATTCCCTTACTGAAATTTCTACCATTTTCCAGAATAATGTGGCGCCCGGCCCAGGCCTCGTTGAACAGGTTTATTGCAGATCCTACCGTAAGAAACCCCGCACCCTGATCACAGTATATAGCTCATTAGCTACACAAGAACCAGAACAGGCTGTTCAAAAAATTTGCTCATTACGGTCAAGGTTTTACTGCACTAATCTACTCGAAAATCAGAAAATTCTACAACCAAACTCTAAAAAATACTGACCTCAGTAAATCGACGTCGTTTTCGCTCCGGGCGGTTATGAGTGCTTGGTGATGCCGTGTTTTCTTGATTGCTAAAACCAGAATGAAACGATATATAGCACGAGTATTACGATCGACAGATTATTCATCATGGGCAAGAAATTGGCGGTAAGGCATTTACTAAATGTAAGACTTGAAGAACTAATAACTTAGACTACGTTTATGCCTGGTTCTCATTTATCGCAGACCATCGGCGATCATGGCCTTGTGATGCTTGCGATTAATGAGAACATGATTTTTCAATGACCGTCGCCGATGAACCAAAAAAGTGCAATCATCGGCGACGGAAAATCCATATGAGAACACCATCGGCGACCATCGGCGATCATTTCTGTGTCATATCGAAACGAAGTTCTTTGTTTTCTGGGTCACACGTGGCAGCACAGAGGACGGAGAATCATTCATCGCCGCAGACAAGCAGCATATGTGAACACTTCGTCAGTGACGATCGAAGACGGTCACCGACTGACTGCGATCAGGTTGCGACATATGGGAACCAGGCTTTACACGAGGCAGTAAAATTTTTGCTAGCAATCATACACTACCGGCACGATACCGTTTTCAAATTGTGCCGAATACTGTACAGTTCCGTTTTCAAAATGTGCCGGCATATTTTTATGCCGTCTTTGTGTGAAAGGGAGGCCAATCCGCAGCTAACATTTTTTTCGTTTTCAAATAGTGCTGGCATCGTGTGAACGTAGTCTTCGCTAACTAATAGTAATAGTAATATGGCCAACATACCTTTTCTGGTTACCAGAATATTCCACTTGCTGAAAAAAGAAAGGATAATTTGAAAATTACGAATCTGTAATTTATTACTTTAAATTACAGATTACGTTTGAAAGTGCCAAAGCCGTGACGTCACAAAAATCTATTTTTAGGTTTTTATTTGTTCATCATTTTCTGAAAAAGCATAAAAAACAAATCAGAACCTTCCAAAATCAGTCAAATATGTTAGATGTTAAATGGCAAAAAAAACTCACCGGATTTGGATAGACTTGAGCTTCAATGCCCGATGGAGGCTGCCCTTGTTCTTGTGCTTGGAAGCTCTGCGGAGGAGCAGGAACATTTTGTGGTGGATAACCAAAAGGGCTATCTTGTCGAGGTGCAGAATAAGCTGTGCTGCCTTGGTATTGAGGTGCATATGGCGTAGGAGCTTGGTGTGGATATTGTGGAGGAGGATCTAAAATAAAAAATTTTTTCATTCGGATTTGAAGAAAAAACAGCTGGTAATGGTAATCATTAGTGAAAAGGGTAAGGCGTAAAACTCGAGAATTTAGAAACTTTAACACATAAACTCCCACGAGGGGCGTTTCAGTCTTCAAAGAAACTTAAAAGATTTCTGTTGAAACGAACGGGTTTCCAAAAAGATTTCCGTGAAATCAATAGAATTTACATCAAAGATTGACGAGATTCTCAAGGAATGAATTACTCCTCAGACTCTTCTGGAAAAATCGGCTTAAAAATTAAGATACTCAAGTACTAGAAGGATGGTACTAGAAGAAGAAGGACCTTTTATTTATTTTGTGAAATACTTCCTTTTTATTCAAAGTGTTTTGTCTTAAGCCTAATACTGCATTTCGTTGTAAGGCCAAGAAAAATACACCACAAAGAATAAAGAACCACTCTACAAGGAACCAACATGTAGCTTGCAGGCCGAAAAATTCAAAGAACTATACTAATAAAGATAACATCGCTAAGAAACTCTTCAATTTTGAATATTTTTATCACTGCGAATAATCAAGAATTGGGAAGCCGGTTCCATACATTTGCAGTCAAAACGTAGATGAATTGTATGTTACGCATGTATCTACTGAGTTCTGTTCTGCTGAGCAGTTTGCAGCTTAGCTCACATGCAAGGGTCTCTGCAAAATAGTCGTGATACAAAATGACTGTTTGTGAAGTTAGAATTAAAGAACTACACAGGAACTTTTGGTACTAAAAAAGATGTCAAAGAGTTAGGAACTTTAGGAACTAGGCCTTGAGCTAGGTTTTTTATAAAATAAAAAAGCGTATACACGCATTTTTTTTATAAGGAAGTGCTTTATAAAGAAGGCAGTACTCGGGTAGGCAAAAACTTAAGGAATTTCTAGTACTGGAACCAAAACTATTAGGGAATCTGACTTTTTCTTCAACTAAACATCTCGATTAAAAAAGATGCAGTTTTGAATTAACAGAGCAAGCAATACTTATCACCAATGGTTTTCAACCAGAAGTAGGCCTATTCATTTCTACTCGTCTTCTGACACCTTTATGACCTAGATTTCTTAGACCTTTGGTTATTTTGAAGAATCAAAAAGTAAAAAGTTAAGGAATTGCTAAGGAATATTGAGTACTCAAATTTGGCCATCAGTTAAGGAATTTTCAGTACTGAGCCTGAACCGAACTTCCTTATAAAAAATGCGTATAGAATTCACTACCATCTTAAGCATGCATGCTCACCACTGCAGATGTTTTTTTAGCAGCTCTAAAAACAGTCCAGGTCACAATTTCTGATAATTTAAGAAAGCTGCAGTACTTGGCCAGCTTTTTAATTTCTTATAAAAATATGTATTCTACAGTTTGCAAGCTCAAATCGAAAACTTACAATTTCCTGATTGTGGATATGATCCAACATGTTGGGGCTGTGGATAATTGGGTGGCTGAAAAAAGAAAAAGAAAAATTAAATTTCGTTACTCGATGGAGTAATAATATTTGGATATAAAATGCGGGCACTTTTTTGCCTATCTATTCTATTTATACCTATTTGATATATCGATACTGTAATAAGGTATGATCATTTGAGTTGAAACTATTCGGCAATATAACTAAAAAAATACATTTAAACGTGAAACAAGTAAATACACCTTTTTTATAAGGAGCACCTTTATAAGGAACTTGAGGCTGAAAATCCCCAAAAATTAAGGAACTTTAAGGAACTGTCGAGGCTCGGATGAAAAACTAAAAAACTCTTTTTAAGGAACAAGACGGTTTATACGAAAAGGAACAGAATACAATATATTTCCCATCCTTCTTCCTCAAAAGGCTCTATTTATACTTACAGTTAGAAATGAAGAATAGTTTATACGAATTTGCTGTAAAAATCGGTATCTATACATCTATCCCACGACAAGGAACAGCATAAGGAACTTTCACCCTCATTTTGTTGAAAAATTAAGGAACTCCAGCCTCAACTCAGACCAAAGATTCCTTATAGAAACGTGTACATAAAGTAAATATGTTTCTATTGAATTATACACGCTTTTTTTTTTATAAGGAACCACTTTATAAGGAACCTACATGTAGAAGTCCCGAAACTTTAAAGAACTTATACTACTAAAGAGAAAATCATTAAGGAACTTTTAAATGTTGAATACTTTTATCACTGCAAATAATCAAGAATTAGAAAGCCGGTTCCATTCATTTGCAGTCGAAATCACATAAATTGTACGTTAAGCATGTATCCAATGTTTCTTTGAGTAGTCTCGAGCTTTGCTCACATGCAAATGTCTCTCTTTTATTGTTAAGACCACTGTATGTGCAGTTAAAATTAAGGAACTATTAAGGAACTTTTTGAACTACAATGGCCTCAAAAGAGGCCCGAAAATAAGGAACTTTTAGAACTAGGCCTTGAGGTAGGTTCCTTATAAAAAAAAAAGCGTGTATACAAGTAAAATTGGGCATTTTTTATAGGCCTAAATACTTTATGAAAAATATTATCATTAATATATAGGATAATTTGATATAAAAAATCATGAATACAATTAATATACAGTATATCAAAATTAAAGAAATTAAGCTATATGATATATTCTGCATATATAAAAAAATAATTTTTAGCTTTTTAATCAATATAAATTAAAAAAAAATAATGTACAGTAGCTATAGTCTATATCTGCAGTAAGAAAAATTCTCGTAGTAGCCTTTCACCTACTATTTACGCAAAATCAATTTTAATGATGAATTAATTTTGCAAAAACAAAATAAAAAAACCAATTCTCAAAAAAACAATTACTAAAATTTAGAAAAATAAAGATTGAAAATTAAAAAGGCACCGCCCGGATTTGAACCGGGGATCTCCTGTTTACTAGACAGGCGCTTTAACCGCTAAGCCACGGCGCCGACACTTACAATATCACTGAATAGCAAATCTTTCCCATCAAACAACAAAATATCATTCAGTAATGTGTGTCAGAGTTTACAAAGTTAGAAACAACGCGAGAATACTTTACGATGGCAATGTTGTCCAAACTCGAGAAATTCCACTCTCAATCAAAGGCCAAAATTGTTCACAAATTAGTTTTACATACAAATATGGTTTTAAAATTGCGATAAACACTGGAAACATTTTTGTGCATACTTTCAAAGCTTTTTTCGTCTGACACTCCTCAGAAGATGAAAGCACCAATCAGAAAAAGAAGTTGACATTTGCATTGTGTTTTACACAAATCAGCTAAATGAGGTTAACTACTTACCATATTAGGCTGTGGTTGACCAGAGGTGTAGTTAGAAGGCGGTTGGTTGAAGCTAGGGTAGGCCACTGGCTGAATTCCATGCCCAGAGCTCAAGGGTTTATTGTAGTCTGCAAGGAACAAAATTGAAATTTGCCTAAATTTGCGGCGTTCCGGCATTTCTATTCAAATTGAGCTCTGATTCTGGGTACAATAACAGTGATGATTCGCAATTTAAGAGAAAATTTTTATTGTGTCGTATGTAATACATTTAGCTTCACAAGCAACCGCTAAATAAGCAACTAAATCTGAACTGACATTAACAGTAAGCAACTCGAAGGCTCAACTGAATTACTGTAAGCAACTAAGAAGTCAAACAACCAAGCTTATATACTCTTTCTTGTTGTTATGAAATTGTTCGTTCTTATGCTTTGCATGTTGAACTTCGTTAGCTAACGTTTATCCAATTACTGTCTCCCAAAAGTTGTGTTGTGGGCCTGACAGTTGATAATTTTGACCCACGAAGTCAGGGGTGGTTGTTAGGTACAAAAGACGTTAGCAACTTTCAAGCAACTTTGAGGGCTGAAATGTCTAAAATTTGAGAGCTGGACGAAAGTTAAGTTGTTTATTTAAAAAAAGTGTATCTTGGAATAAATTATGTTGTGTGTAACTTTAACTTTAACTGCTTTAAAAACGTTAACTCTAAAAACATAATCTTAAGTCCTGGGCAAATGAAATGAACATGTCACAGAACATGCCACTGAACACTTTACGCTATGCTCAGTCGACTGGCCAAATAAACTAAACATATGGCACTGAACAAATTTTGTTCATCAAAAATTTTTACTCCGATCAAACATTCACTGAACAATGTTCAATGACTGAACAAGGTGACCAAATGAACTGGATTTTTGACTGAACTTCAATTTTTTACGATGCTCAGTTCATTTCACACGAGAGAAAAAGATATGGATCCAAAAGATCCGTACCTTTCGGGTACGACATGCCTACGATGTCATTCCGTCTACACGGCCACGGATCTGGAACGGATCTAGAACGGATCTAGATGGATCCGCTTTTCTAGCGTACCTAGAAAGATACGATCCCATTTCAAAAAGTAACGGATCCATACGTACCCGTGTAAAGGAAAAGCCTGTCGTAACTTTTTTTGGATTGGGTAAACTCAGATCCGCTCTCGTGTAAACAGGGTCTTAATGCACAACAATAGCAAGCGGTTTTAATAAAGCGGATGATAATGTGTGAACCACATAAGATCTATAGGGAACACCTTCGTCTGATAAATGGTGCACTAATTTCCTTCAAAAGCCCAGGCAGGAATAGAAATTACAATGCAACGCAACACAAAAATGGTAGCGGAATAAGAATAAGTAGTCTAAATCAAAAAATCAAACCTTGGGAAAATGGCGCTTGGGAAAATGGCGTTGGAATTCTATTCGCCTGATTCCAGTTTTTTAAATCATTGTGCACCTAAAAGTAAACAATGGTTGAGTTATTTTCTTTTTTGTCTCAGAAATCTAAAAGTTTTGATAAGTTTTTGAGCCATCACTGAGAGTTTCTCGACTTAAACTTCTTAGTTTCTTAAAAAAGTATAACAAAATAGTTTCTTATAAAAAGTTTCTTATTAAAAGTTTCTTAAGAAAAATTCTCAGAATTGCCTAATTACAAACAACTTTTGAATATTTTAAGCCGCTAATGACAGATTTTACAAACAAACAAAACAAAAAGAATACAACAAGATACTAAAAAGTGTGTAAAGCTTACTTACCGACTGTACAAGGTTCTCACAGAGTGATTTAGCTTGATACAAACCGCCTTGATTTGGATGACTAAAAAGTAAAGGGGATTGAAATATAAAAGTACTGCTGGTTTTCATGCTTGATATGATTTTAGCCTCCAAATCTCAATGTCTTGAAGTTTTGGAATATTTCAATCCTGATGGCCTTCCGTCGAAAATGTCTATAGAATAAACAACAAATTGAAAGGCAAAAACCTTTCCATTGTAACAACAGGGATAACAACATGATGAGAGTCAATCAAAGATCTCTGACGAAAGTAAATCACAAAAGTCATACTAGTTATGAACAGCGCATCCCAATAAAGCAGCACTTCATTTAACGCTGTTAACAGCTTTTTATAATTAGAACACGCATCTTAATGTATAGTATCAATATACCATCATGTGCAAAGCTTTACCTTACATAGATATGCAACGGTTCAAAGGACTCTCTACCAGATGTTGGTTCGAGAAAACCTGATCCTCTGCCTCTCAAGTGAACCTGAAAAATAGATAGCAATGAACTTCAGCAAAATAATTTCCCAGCCATTTTGGCAATAAACCGACCTATGTAGGTCAAGCTTTAATAACTTTAAATTGGTAAGAGTGCAGTTTACAGATCAGTGGTCATCAAGTAATTTTATTCACATGTTCTCATACACACTTGTCATGAATGCCTAACACTAGGGTAGATTTGTCCACAAGTGGCATACCACAATAAGATGGGATTCGAACCTGGACTGCATGATCAGAGAGCAACCACGTTTCCATTGAGCTATAGAGCTCAATGAAATCGCCGAGTAACTCTCCAAGTCATACAGCAAAAGGCTCTCCTCGATTTTGACTTTTTGTGTTTTGGCTATGTTGAGCCCTCTTGAGCGTCATATATTTGTGATGAATGGAGAACACTAGAATAGATTTCTCCAAGTGGCATACCAAAATAAGATGGAAGGATTCGAAAATGGACTGCATGATCAGAGACCCAACGACGTTTCCACTATAGAGCTCAATGAAATCGCCGAGTAATTCTCTCAGTCATACAGCCCAATGCTCTCCTCGGTTTTGACTTTTTGTGTTTTGGCTATGTTGAGCCTTCTTGAGCGTTATATATTTGTCATGAATGGAGAACACTAGGATAGATTTATCCAAGTGGCATACCAAAATAAGATGGAAGGGGTTCGAAAATGGAGTGCACGATCAGAGACACGACGACCGCATACAGCCCAAGGTTCTCTTCCCGTCTGACTTGTTTGTGTTTCGGCTATATTGAGCCTTCTTCCGCACCATACATATCTATTTTTTTTCACTATTCTGAATTATTTTTCATTATTTCATACATCTGCTTTCTGTTCTTACATACATGGCGAGTTAGAAAACTTTTTCAGGAGACCAGGAGGTCCAATTAGACCATATTCTAGTTAACAAAACTCAGTTGCAACATGACGGAATCAGCGCATGTAGCTAGTTTAGAGTAAGGCCCTGACAAAACGATTAAATATTGTTCGTCTAACATTTGAAATTTTGAAGGGAACCGCAGAAAAAATTTAAACACGAAGAAAAAGGCGATCAAATACTTTGAGCTGCTAATTTTCATTTGACATCAATAATATGACGTAAGCATTATTAGTTAGTTTATTTTAAATTTATTTGGTAAATTTGAATTTTATTCTTCTGCCGTTTGGTCCGTCATAATACGTTGGTTGACAAGCAGAATTTTCTTAGCAATATTTTTTAAAGCTTTCATGCTTGAATTAAGCCAAAAATGTTTGACGAGCAAAGTTTTGGGATGCAGCCAAACGGTCAGAGATTGTTTTACGAGCAAATGTTTGACAAAAAATGTTCGATTGTTTGACCAGGGCCTGAGAGAGTGTTATAAGGCGTTAAAGAAACCTGAACGAACCTTGGCTCCAGTCTGAACTACGATATGCTGAAAGAACGAGCCCTGAAAAACAGACAAAGCACAGTTAAATTATGAAGCAACACAATTGAAGAGACTTCCACAGGCTTTCGCATCATGTCATAGACAAACAAGAATTATTGCCTTCGAGTCTTACAAACCTTCGAAATTTCAGATACAAGCAACCTGAGGCTAACGTGAACCAAAGAAAAGCCTGTAAGTAGCTTTATAGGTTGCGCGAAAATTAAATGAACTAAAACCAACAGCGCAAAAATGTAAGCGAAAAAGCCAAAAACCAGGGTTAATACTCGCCTGTCTCAGGAAGTGGGCTTTTCTGCATTCGCCGAAACAACAGCCCTTAACTGCCTGAGCAATAACCCTTTTCTTTATGGTCGGTGATTGACAGTGAAATGAAGAAAGTAAGCTCCTTCGCAATATATAGACTGAGCCTCCGGTGATTATCAACTGCGGAGAAACGTGAAGTCTAACCGAGATTTAAACATTATACATTGAAAAGCAATTGACTAATTTGCATTGTTGCCTTACATTTGGTCCTTCAAGCTTTTCTTTGACGTTGTAATCTGCGGCTGCGTGCTCAAGTCCAACAAACACTTTGTCTTGTACGTAGCTAAGCTAGAATCAAAACACAAAGTATACAGGCTTTTAAACGCAAATTGAGTTTGATTACAGTGCAAAATGCGTTAATCAAACAACGTGGGTTTTTTCATTCAGTTACCAATAAAGTTAGTAATTTCTTTAGTTAGTAAGTTACTTAGTTAATTATTTATTTCCTTATTTAGTTAATTAGATAGTTAGCTAATTATGGTAAGCTAGTTAGATAGCTAGTTAGTTTTATTTAGTTAATTTTGAACTAAAGTTTTCAACTTACTTGGTTAGCTAGTTACCTGTTAGAAATAGCGAGTGAGTTAGTTAGTTGGTTAGCTAGCTAGTTAGTTGGTTAAATAGTTAGATAGTTAGTTATTTAATTAGATAGCAAGGCAGTAATTAGTATAGTTAGTTAGTTAGATAGTTAGTTAGTTAATTAGTTAGTTAGTTAGTTAGTTAGTTAGTTTTTTTGTTATTCAGTGAGTTAGCTACTTAGTTAATTAGTTAGTTAGCTATAGCTAGTCAGCAATATAGTTAGTTAGCTACTTTGTTAGTAAGTTAGTTACTTAGTTAGTCAAGTTAGATAGTTATATAGCTTTTTTAAAAAAAAAGGCTATTACATTAGTTCGACCCCAGCGAACCCGGACCTTTCTGTCTATGTGATAAATTCATCCGACTAACAAAATTAATATTCATGAAATTTACTGCAGTATTCTGTGTTCCATTGAATAACTTCAGACCACCATCTGGCTTTCCGAAATTTCTGATAACATCTTTGATCATATGCAAAGCGACTGGCGAAGAAAAAGGACAACGTTTCAATTTGAAGGGTATACCAACGCTTAAAGTCTTGTGTAAAATGGAATGAAATTTTGTTATTATAATGAAAAACTGCGAAGAAATATGAAAAGCGAGCGCCGATTTTGAAAAAAATTAGGGCAAGGGTAAACAACACAGAAAAACAATGAGTTGTTTATGTAAGATTGTTCTTCTCGTACCTTGAACTTTTGCTTGAATTGGAGCCTGGATGCTCAAGAAGAGTGGTTTCTCACTGTAAAATAAAAAACGATTTAGTTAACACAGCGAAAAAGATTAGTTTGGAAATAAAATAAAGCAATGATTTTTGAAAACGAGGCCCTTAGTTGAAAAGGTGTATTGAAATGTATTTCTTCGGGTAGCCAGTTACAAAACAAATCTATGTTTATGTAAAAAAATACAAGAGAATACCATCAACTCTGGTTAACTAGAGCTTAGTTAACACAAGCTAAAAACATAAAAATCAGAACGCAAAATATTCAGCCTTTACAAACAATTGAAGCACAGTACTATATAAAAAGTATTGAAATGTATTTCTTCGGGTAGCCATATCTTAGACTCGATACACAAGTCGTTTTTAATTTGGCTATTGAACTGAATTGCTGGACGCCAAAACAAACTTTGGCGTCCAGCCATTTAATCAATAGCCAAATTGCAAACAACTTTTGTAGCGAGTCTAGCCATATCTCAGCTAATGTTTGACATATTTGATCGACTTTCGTCATTTTTGAATCAGATATTATGCTTTTTCTGAACATGAAGAGCAAATTGGGAACTCAGAGAATAGATTTTTGTAGCGTCACGACGGGTACTCTATTATTTTCAAAATCCATGCAAATTAATTACCCTGCAGTCATAAGTGCACGCTTCTCTTCTGGCTGCATGAATTTTCCTCTAGTTGAGATAGCAGCGCCACTTTGTTGGGCAATCTAAAAAGCAAAGGTGCTTCGATATTATGAACTTCTTATTTCGGAAAATAAAAAAATCTAATGACATGAAAATATTAAGAGAACTATTGATGATAACATCGACTAGTAATTTGATGTGATAAGAATATTAACAGGAAAGCGTATTTTGCAGCATTTGAGAAATATTTGAACCTCCAGCATTAGACGTATTCCATGAGCCTTCCCTCATGGAATAAGTAAGTTATCGCTCCTTAAGCCAACCTGATTTCGATAGGTCGCTCAGAACCACTCTAGACTTATCACACGAGTCCCAATTATCGCAGCTACCATCTTAAGTTGTTGTTGTTGTTGTTGTTGTTGTTGTTGTTGTTGTTGTTGGAAAGCTGCTCAAACCGGAGCGAATAACATCAGTGTAGCGAATTGCTTTTGTTGTCGGTCTAGATTTTATGAGCGGAACTGAGACTCGTGTAATACGTCTAGAACCCCACTGAGCATTAGGTCATTCAATTCAATTTTAAGAAGTAAATAGGTGTTGCTGTTGCTAAAGGCTGCTGTTGCTGTTTGCGAAGAGTGGGACACATGTAATGTATCTACTGCAGCATTGATTATCTGGCGCCATCACAATCAGAATTGGTTTCGATAAAGTATGCTTCAAGAAACATCAATTAGCAAGCATCGATCTAAAAAAAGCATGCTTCACTCACCCGCTCTTGTACAGCCTTCTTGGTGAGGTTTACTCTGAAAAAAGACAGGATGCTATTAGAGCTAATACATCCGAACTTATCAAGGAGCGTGACTTACTTGTTGAAGCTATTTAATGCAAGGTACAGTTGACATCCGCTATCTCGACTGCCCGCTATCTCGAACATTCGCTATCTCGAACGATTTTTCATTTCCACTCGTTTTGGTATAAGGGTTTGTATGGAAAAATCATCCGCTATCTCGAACCCCGTTATCTCGAACATTCGCTGTCTCGAACCATTTTCGATTTCTCATGGAGTTGCTCTTTATCTCGAACTTTGCCAAATTTTCTGCTGAACTGGATAAAGAGACAGGCTGAAAATATGTATAAGTTCGCCTAGCGGAGCGGGAATGGCAGCAGCTAAGTGATATGCTGTCCATATATACAATAGATGAAGCTGTTCTCTTTCGAGATGTGCTGCATCGCCATTATCTCAATTTCACATATAGCAGGGATGAAAGCAGATGAGCTTTGACTCCTATGTAAAAAATACCCGACTTGTTTGATGAAATTTGGGATCAGTAGCCCTGCATGTTAATAGGGTTTCCTTCTCTGACTTAAAAACTATAATTTTTTTTATCTATATGGGGCATCCGTTATTTTGAACATTCGCTATCTTGAACAAATTCCAGTTTCCCTTGAGTGTTCGAGATAGCGGATGTCAACTGTAATTCATTACACTGTGAATTGCTTTCGTGAAGTTGATTAGGTCGCGTATTTAAATTTTCTGGTTAAAAATTTTTGTCACACAGTCTGTTTTTATCGTTCAAAATCAACATGGACTCTGAACAGGGAACTTTCAAAATGCTGGTCAGAAAGATTTTTCTTCCATCCGCCCATTCATTTCTTTGTCAACCCCCAAAAAGAGATGGGTATTTTAATGAATGCCCATACTAAAGTCCCTATGATGAGAAAAACATCACCAGATCACAGTTGAGTGGCTTAACAGTGCTGAGGGACTTCTTTTGTATTTTCAATTGCTATTACTTTCCTTGCGGCGCGTTGCTTAGTCCGGCCACAGCGAAAATTTTTTGTCATGTCCTGTTGCCCTTTCAAACAAAAAATCGCATGTGTAGCCATTCCTTAATGCTTAATAATAGTTGCAATACTCAACCTTGAAGGCAGGTCATTGATTTCAAAATCAGCCATGTATCCACCAGAGTCAATTTTGACAATATCTGGGTCATCTGGGACATTCTGGTCTTTTGATACATTTGTGCCAGAACCTTGAGCCAATGATGGCCTAACATTTCCTTGTGGAATCTGAAAAAACAAACTTGCTAACAGACATACTGTACATTTGTAGTACAACATGACATTATTGATGCTGTGAAACAGTGAAACAGCGAAACTAGTGCAACAGTGCAACACAATGCAAGTTCTCTTTCAGTTCAGTTTCTCTTCTTGCTACTATGTTTTAGGTCAGTGGACATTAAACGACATGATATTCTTGTTTACACGTTTTTTATAAGAAACTGGTTTATAAGAAACCTAGTACTAGACACCCAAAAAATTAAGAAACTTTAAGAATTAAGTTTTCCAACATACAGAATGTAAGTTTTCCAACAATTGATTTCACATTTGCTACTCATTTGTTCTAAAGGAAAATAATTTTCCACACCAGCTGGCTTTTTCCGTTTAATACAATAAAACTAATAATTTGCTTACTATATTCATAAGAAACTTTTAGTACTAGGCCCGAGCCAGGTTTCTTATAAAAAAACATGTATACAGAATAAAGTTTCTAAAAACAGGATGCAAATTCGTTGTTCAAAGCAGCTAAACAAAATAACATAATCACATTTAGGTAACTGGATAAAAAAGAGGGCTTCAGAAATTTTTCTTTTGGGAAAACTGAGGTTCGGATAATTGAGGTTGAGGTTTGAATAATTGGGGATGTACTGTAACACCAGACAGTTGTTGATAAAGCTTACCACTATATGAGGAGGAGGAGCCCCAGATGCCAATTTTCCTTCTGATGCAAGTTTTGCAGCAAGCTGTGCAGCTCTTTCTCTTGCTTTCTGAGTTGCATCTGCAGCAAAAGAGTTTCTCTGTTCAACATTACTAAAATGCAACAGCAAATCATGTCAGTATGGGCTTAGCTTTTTCAACAGATTATTGATATTCTAATTAAGAGCTTACCTAAGCAGCATTTTCCTGTAATATAAGGTCATGTTATAGCAAAAGAAAGGTTTTTGCAACAAATAAATAAAGTTAAATTTCAAGCATAGAGAGTCACTTGCTTTCTTTAGATAAGTCAAATTCTATCACTTCAATCAACTTGTCTACAGGTATAGGAGTTTTTCAACTTAGATCTTTGTCTTTTTGGAGTAAATCACTTATAAGAAAACAATACAATGTGTTGCGTCACCAATGCAAAAACGGGCTACATACTGCGAAATTTTCCAAAAGCCAAAACAAGTTCGACCAAATGCTCTGCAGTTGTGTTTCCTTAGGTCGCTAAACATTTTGTTCGAAATTCTATCCCTAACTACACATGTGACTTTTATAGTCCGGCCACAGTGAAAATTTTTTGTCATGTCCTGTTGTCATTTCAAACAAACAGTTGCATGTGTAGCCATGGCTTAATGCTTAATAATAATTGCAATACTCAACCTTGAAGGCAGGTCATTGATTTCAAAATCAGTCATGTATCCACCAGAGTCGATTTTGACAATATCTGGGTCATCTGGAACATTCTGGTCTTTTGATACATGCAAGCCAGAACTTGGAGCCAAAGGTGGCCTAACATTTCCTTGTGGAATCTAAAAAAAGAAAGTTGCTAATAGACACAAGTACACAAAGTATATTTATAGTACAACTTGGAGTTATCAAGTTACCTTACCCTCAAGCATGACTTTGCAATGGGACAACATTCATTTTATCACTTAGTGGATGCAGAAAATTATAACAAGGATCATTTTCGAATAATTGGCAGAGCCAGATCCTCTTTTCATCTCAGCATTTTGAAATCTGTCCACATCAAACCAAAAAGCCGGTTCTGAGTAGACAAAAAGAGTTCGTTTTCTCACTTGCACTCTTCAATTAATATTCATTGTTCTTCCTGCCTAAAGCTAATTGGTGTTTAAAACATGAATGCCCATTCAGCTTTTCTTTCTGATTGGTGCATTTCAAGCTGCATCCGGGTATTAATTCCACCCTGGTTTGTTGTTTCAGTCTGTTTCTGATGTTCATATTTTGAGGAATGTCAGATGATAAAAGCTTTCACATATGCCGGACAACAAAATGTCTCCACTGTTTATTGCAATTTGAAAGTAACTTTATTAGAAGCCAGATGAACTTCTGTCAACTGCATTTGGTGACCCCAGCTTTCATCATCCCATCTACCAGCATTTATATGAAAAAATTTCATCTCCCCCAGGTGAGATCCCACCTCTGGGCGAGTGAGATCTCACTTTACTGGGATGAAACATTTTCTATTTTACTGGGATGAAACATTTTCCATATAAAAAGAAGATGAAAATCACAAAGGTTTATATTGGGAGGTGAGATCTCACCTCTCAGCTTGATGGCTAGAGGGTGGGATGATTTTCTACATATAAACATTACATTATCAGACAGTTCTTTATTAACCTTACCACTATAGGAGGCGGGGCAGCCCCAGATGCCAATTTTCCTTCTGATGCAAGTTTAGCAGCAAGCTGTGCGGCTCTTTCTCTTGCTTTCTGAGTTGCATCTGCAGCAAAAGAGTTTCTCTGTTCAACATTACTAAAATGCAACAGCAAATCATGTCAGTATAGGCCTAGCTTTTTGAACAGATTACATTATTCTAAATAAAGGCTTACCTGAGCAGCATTCTCCTGTAAGACAAGGTCTTGTCATAGCAAAAGCAAGGTTTTTTGCAACAAATCAATGAAACCATTTTTCATTGCCCCAAGAAATATCTTAGATTTGTCATGATAAGTGGTGACTATCATGTCTTATATCGTGTCAGAAATAGCCTTGATCAAGATCTATCAAGATCTAAAATTTTTTCATAAGCAACTTGACTTTTATCCAGCCCTCAAAGTTGCTTAAAATTTTAGATATTTCAGCCCTCAAAGTTGCTTTAAAGTTGCTTAACATTTTTTGTAACTATTAACAGCCACCCCTGACTTCGGTCAAAATCGTCAACTGTTGATCCTACAACACAACTTTTGGGAGACAATAAGTGGAAAACGTTAGCTTACGCTCTTCAACATACAAAACCTAAGAACGAACAATTTCAAAACAACAAGAAAGAGTATATAAGCTTGGTTGTTTGACTTCTTAGTTGCTTCCAGTATTCAATTGAGCCCATAAGTTGCTTAATGTCAAGGTCAGTTCAGCCCTAGTTGCTTATTGAGTGGTTGCTTATTATAAAAAAGTGAATTTACTCTATATTATTACCTTTCACCACCTGTTTGCCCATGCTGGTCTCCTGGTACATCCCATTTACTTCTTCTTTTTCTACAAGAGTTAATGAATACACAAAAGATAAGTCCACTGTGAATCTCAGTGTCCCCAAACACAAGTGACAAATTATGTTGAATTCAAAATGTTTGATTGTTGATTAGATTCCCCCTATCATAATTTGAACTGACGACCACGACAGAGAGTGAATGAAGGCAACAGCAATCAAAACTATGCCACGCTTACTCTTAATAGCAATCACAACTACGCTTACTATGCTTACAGGTAATACTTGCTATTTTTTTTGAGGAGAGGGCCTTTGGTACATCAAGGTTTTCAATAGAAAAATAGCAGGCTAAACATTAAACAATAGGTTAGAACAACAAAGGGGTTCTTGCACACCCTACCACCCCCTTTAAAAGGCTTGATTATTATTATTATCCATTATGTTATGTTTTTCCCAATTATTTGACTTTGTGTATGCTTCTTGTAAACATGTCAATCTTAATTAATGTAGAATATGGAGTGTCGCAGCATAAACTGGCCTATAGCTACCCTAGTTGCAGCAAAGAAGGAAGGCTACGGGCATAATGGCGGGATAACGGCGTTGGGTCGGCCCTAGTCCAATTTCTAATTTAGAGCAAAAATCATCTCCTGTCTCTCAATTTTGATTTATACCTTGACATGGCTAGATAAAGTTATAATCCATCAATCAAGTTTCTTCTTGACGAACCAGCTCACTCGTTGCGTTTCACACTTGCGAAGGCACAAAAAAAATACACAGCAAACTTCGAGATCAAGAGCAAATTTGTGTAGACAGACATGCGCATGCGCTTCAAATGCGCGAGAACCCGCGCATCTCGGAAAGTTCTTATTTGAAAACGATAAAATGGAAGAAAAAAAGGAAATGTTATTGAAAATGTGGAAAAAGAGAAAATCGACAATTGAAAAAATGGACAAATAATAAAAAAAAAAAAAATAATAATAATAATAAAATAAAATAAAAAAAAAAAACGAGGCTGCCGATACAAAGGCAACAGCTTCAAAAACCACCTGACCTGACCTCGTATTGAGTTAAAAAGCAATCTTGTTCTTGTTGTTGTTGTTGTTGCTAAAGATGCTTTGCTGTTAAATGAGATGTTGATCTTGATGATTTGCCCAAGATTTGATGTTTTAGGGTCATAGCATTTTGTTCAGATTTTAGGAGATTTTTTGAAATTATAAGCTAGAATTTTGAAATATCAAGTATGGATAGTGACACTGATGAATTAGAACTGTCAATAAACAATTCTTCTCAAAGTAATATTCAGGTTTCAGATGTAAACATTGAAGGGAGTGAAGAGAAGGTTCCTAATGGCAAGAGGAAAGATGACGACCTTCTTTATGATGTAGAAGAATGGAGAGGCCGAAAGGAGGCCAAAGAAAAGCATGAAGCAGTAGAGAAAATCAAACAATATAGAGTGAGGTATCCTCATCATCACCATCATCATTATCAATCATAATCATCAACATTATTATATTGTTATCATCATCCTCATGATCATCAACCTCATACCATTGCCATCATCATCATCATCATCATTATTTTCATTATTATGATGATCATCATCATCACCATCATCATGATCATCATTATTTTCATCAACATTATTATCAGAATTGTCATCATCATCATCATCATCATCATCATCATCATCATCATCATCATCATCATCATAATCATCATCATCACATCACCATCATCATTATCATCATCAGTATTATCAAAGTATGCCATCAAAATTATCACTTTTGTTATCATCAATATTGATGATCACCTTCCTTTTTAGAGTTTCTACTTTAGAAAAGGAGAGAAATTCTCAAATATTCAATAAGAAACATGAGTTTAGAAAGGAATTCTGTGAGCTAGAAGAATTGGAGATGAAATTATCAAATGAGAGAACTGAAGAAAGTAAGCTCTAAACCTCTTCAATATATCCCATCTTTGATTATTATGTCTGTAAGCCCAAAGATGTTTCTGCTTTATATCACAGTTCTTATATCTATATGATTTCAATTTTATGTTTATCTTTCTAAAGGAGAATCTATAAAATCTCAATTGCAAAAAATTTCATCAAATGTTGCAAAGTTTCAAAAAGAGATTGATAATCCAAAAAGCACTGCTTCTTGTAAGTATCAAATCATAATTGTATATGACCTCTATGAGATCTGCAGCAGTATTATCCTGTGTATCATTCCTTGCTCGTTATTTCTCATTTTACATAGTATATTCAGTGATATGAATTGGATGACTGGAATAGGTACTAGTCAATAAAAGACTAGTCCATTAAAGACCACAGTAGAACAGCTTGAGTTTCCCTATTAAAGTTTAATGTTACAATCATTTTTTGCTCCAGACCGACTGATGGGTCTATATTACAAATAATCAAAGATTTCCTCTGATCCCTTCCCAACCATTCCACTTTTTTGAATAAGTGCCCACTTTTGACCGAGCTGCCTTTCACGTTGGTCCCAAACACACCTTAAATAGTGTTTGTGCAAGGCCTTGCCTTATGATGGGATGCAGCAAGTGATACCTTTTGCCTGTTGCTGCAAAACTTAGTTTTCATCAGAGTTTTGGTTTATTCATAAATGTTCAAATACTCTAGAGTATCGAATAATCACCCCCCCACTTGTTAATGTTTTAAAAATTTTCCAACTCCCCACTCTTATTCCAACCCCCTTTTATTAGTTGAACAAAATTTGGTAAGCAAAATTTTAAAAGTTGATTAAAATAAGCTTTTCTTTGCTGACTCACGAGTTAACTGAGTATATAATACATATTTTTTATCGCTATCTTACAAAATAGCTTTCGTTTGCTACGTACGATATCGTATGAACATTAGAGTTTAGTTTCTGTTATGCTGAAGCAATTAGTTTTGTATTTTAAAACCCCCCGTTTATTCCAACCCCTCGTTTATTAAATTTTAACAATATTTTCACCCCCCCGATTATTCCCTACCCCCACCCGATTATTCGGTACTTCAGAGTAATGTTCAAATGCTCCTCTTTGAGGCAGATTTTTGAATAAGCACCCAGACAGTTAATCACAGAAATACGGTAATTGTGAACTGAAAGTGGATTTCTTGCTATTTTCTTACAGTTGTGGAAAGACTAAAAATACTGATGGAAGAAATCGAAAGCAGCATGATGAAGTATAAGCAGCAACAAGGGGCAATGTAAGTACAGTCATTTTTCTTAAGATGGACTTTATGAAGCCGCATTTAAGTCGTGTCAAATTTACTTCAAGCAAGATTCGAATTAAGTTTGACCTAAATTCACCGATATAAAGTGGCAATTTAATTAAGAGTGCAGCACTTTGAAATAAGTGCAGCAGGATTTGCCGAGCTTAATTCACAAGTTCTACATAAATGCAGCATTGCTTTATATGGTCGCATTTTGGTCGAATTTAATTAAAATCGATTTACTGCATTTACTGCAGCAAATTTGAATATAAAATTGATTGCCTCTTTTGAGCCTCTTTCCACTTTGAATCAAGTTTGACGGAACGCTAACTACATATAAAGTCAAAGTCGCTCTCACGTCGCTTTTATACCGGATTAAATTAATTAAATTCGACAAGACCTAAATGCGGCCTTACAAAGTCCACCTAAGCACTCTAGGTTCAAGTTCTGCATTCAATTGTTTCAAGTCTGTTTCTGACGTCATACTCTGAGGAGTGGACGGAAAAACCTTTAAAGCATGTTTGCCCTATTTCTCCCAATTTTAAAGATCGTACAACTCAAACAGAAACAAGGGGCAATATAAGTACATCAACTCTTTTTCTAACCCTTATACCCAAACGAGGGGAAATGGGAAATGGAAAATCGTTCGAGATAGCGAATGTTTGAGATAGCGGACTGTAATTTCATACATTTACAGATATGAAGAGATGATGAAATTGGAAAAGCAATTTACACTTGATATCGAATCTACTCAAAAGAAAATGGAATCATGGACTGGAACGAATGCAGTAGTGTTAGCATCCAAAAAACCAAAGCAAGAAGGAAAGAAAAGTTTATCTGCTCCTCCAGAAGTCAAAGCATTTGAAGTAAGTAAGAAAAATGGTTTTGTAGTAAAGTACTGGAAAAACTTGTTTTACCATGATGATAACGATTGTTAGCGTGTTAGTATAGTAGAAATATTTCAGACTTGTCAGGACTGTGAAAATTTAATGCTATTTCGAATTATTTATTAAATGATTTTGTTATTTACCAGATATATTATTATATATATATATTGTATAATATTGTATAATATTATATATATTATATATATTATTGTTCTTCCTGCCGAAATCTGATTCGTGTTTAAAACACAATCCAAATTCAGCTTCTCTTTCTGATTGGTGCATTTCGAGCTGCATCTGGGTATAAATTCTGTTTTAGTTTATTGTTTCGGTCTGTTTCTGACGCTCATACTCTGAGGATTGTTAAGACGGAAAAAGCTTTTAAGAATGCCTGAAAATGTTCGCAATTATTATTATTAAAAGAAATGCTTTTTATTAAATGAATATAATGTTATTAATGCTATTAATGCTGTTATCAATGCTTGTTTTTTGTACTTTCAGAAATTTTTGGTTCAGACAGGTGGACACCAAGGTGGCTGGGATGAATATGATCATCAAGCTTTTCTTAAATTGAAGAAAAAATATAAGGTCAGTGAAATGAATCAATGAATGCACTTTTACTTTGTAATTAAGTTTCAAATTCACCCACTACACAGTTTCTTTTAAAGGAACAAACTTTTAAGAGATCAATTATTGCGTGTCAAACATTTGAGATTTGTTTTAAGGCCTGGCTAAACTAGGGGACATGTTGCACGCGAAATTGTCGAGCGTGACATGTCCCCTCGATGTCTTCAAGGTTAGCCACCTCTGAAACATTGAAACGTGCGATCAAATTTGTAGCGAGAGACATATAAATGTTTCCAGGAGACAACAGAAACATTTCTTGTCTCCGCAACTCGAGGGACATGTTGATCGCTTGTCACTCGCTTGTTTAGCTAAACTGGCTCAACTGGAAGACATGACTCCTTGTCTTGTCTCCTAGTATAGCCCATTGAACTGGTGTAGCCAGGCCTTTACAACCAATTTTGGCCATTTGGCCACATCACAAAACATTGCTTAACAATTAAAGATAATCTGCATTTGTTGCACGATGTTGTTCAATAGTTTGAGCACATTTTTGCTGTACGTTTGCGAGCAATGTTTTGTGCAATGGCGAAATGGTCAAATATGTTGCTTGACAAGACAACATGGCCAAACGGTCAAATATGTTGCATGGTCAAATATGTTGTTTGAGAAGGCAACACGGCCAAACGGTCAAATATGTTGCACGGTCAAATATGTTGTTTGAGAAGGCAACACGGCCAAACGGTTAAATATGTTGCATGGTCAAATATGTTGCTAGAGAAGACAACACGGCCAAACGGTCAAATATGTTGCACGGTCAAATATGTTGCTTGACAAGGCAACATGGCCAAACGGTCAAATTTACCCTGGACAAGGCAACACGGCCAAACGGTCAAATATGTTGCACGGTCAAATATGTTGCTTGACAAGACAACATGGCCAAACGGTCAAATATGTTGCTTGAGAAGGCAACACGGCCAAACGGTCAAATATGTTGCACGGTCAAATATGTTGCTTGACAAGGCAACATGGCCAAACGGTCAAATATGTTGCTTGAGAAGGCAACACAGCCAAACGGTCAAATATGTTGCACGGTCAAATATGTTGCTTGACAAGACAATATGGCCAATCGGTCAAATATGTTGCTTGAGAAGGCAACACGGCCAAACGGTCAAATATGTTGCACGGTCAAATATGTTGCTTGACAAGGCAACATGGCCAAACGGTCAAATATGTTGCACGGTCAAATATGTTGCTTGACAAGGCAACATGGCCAAACGGTCAAATTTACCCCGGACAAGGCAACATGGCCAAACGGTCAAATATGTTGCTTGAGAAGGCAACACGGCCAAACGGTCAAATATGTTGCACGGTCAAATATGTTGCTTGACAAGGCAACATGGCCAAACGGTCAAATATGTTGCTTGAGAAGGCAACACGGCCAAACGGTCAAATATGTTGCACGGTCAAATATGTTGCTTGACAAGGCAATATGGCCAATCGGTCAAATATGTTGCTTGAGAAGGCAACACGGCCAAACGGTCAAATACGTTGCACGGTCAAATATGTTGCTTGACAAGGCAACATGGCCAAACGGTCAAATATGTTGCACGGTCAAATATGTTGCTTGACAAGACAATATGGCCAATCGGTCAAATATGTTGCTTGGAATGTGTTAGTACGGTTTGCTATGTCTCGCCAACTTGCTGGCACAGCACTTTTAATTTCGGTCGTGAATGAGAAATAGATTTAATTTATAATGAGAAATAGATCTTTGGTCATCAGCCAAACGAGCGAGCAATAAACAGAAAGCTCCTTCATTTTCTGCTATGTTTGCAAGTGATCATTTGTAGATGACGTCAGCAACCCAAAACATCTCAGATGCTATGATGGTATGGCAAAGCGTATCAAAATGTTGGCCTATTTGCAGCCAACCTGTTGGCAAACAATGTCGACATGGTTGGCGCCCGCCTTGATTTTCTTTTCATGTAATGCTCGGCCACGTCACAAATTATTGGTTGATAACATGAATTTCTTAGCAATGTTTTTGAAAGATCCAGAAACATTTTCGCTTCTCCCAGAATGTTCGAACGATGGACCTGGCAAAACAATCAAGCATTTTTGGTTAAACATTTGAGCTTTTCTTTTCAAGTAATGTTCGGCAACGTCGCAAAACATTGCTTGATAACAATAATTTCTTAGCAATGTTTTTGAAAAACATCAGAAACATTTTCTGCTTCTCCCAGAATGTTCGAACGATGGATCTGGCCAAACAATCAAACATTTTTCGTTAAACATTTGAGCTTTTGAAAAGATCCAGAAACATTTTCTGCTCCTCCCAGAATGTTAGAACTATGGACCTGGCTAAACAATCAAGCATTTTTGGTTAAACATGTTAGATTTTCTTTTCAAGCAATATTCGGCCACGTCGCAAAACACTGCTTGATAACAAGAATTTCTTAGCAATGTTTTTGAAAACGTCAGAAACATTTTCTGCCTGTCACAAGCAAAAGCGTTTGACGAGCAATGTTTTGCGACATGACCAAACGGTAAAACATTTTGTTTTGAGGAAGGAGGTTTTTCTTATACAAATGCTGCATCGTGTAACCTGATAGATCGGTCATGGCAAATAAGATTATGAATAAATTAATTCCTGACAGCCTTTGGGGTGAATTTCAGCTAAGGTCCCACAATCAAACTGTGTAACAAGGCACTCTAGATTCCTAGACCAGATACAGAACATATCATTTCATGAAAACGCTTCACAATTTCATCTTTTTTCCAAAGTCATGAGCTATATAAAGGAGTGACAATTTTGTCTCTATAACGGGTCCTAGACCATCTTTCTAATGGGCATAAGACTTAATTTTTACAACACGGTTTCTCTGAATCTTTTTTATTTTGAATGTCAACTTCCTGTAGCTTGAAAAAGAAATGAACAGCCGAGAAGCTTTGGAGAGAGAAAATCAAATTCGCGAAGAAGAGAGATTAAAAAAGCAAAAAGAAGAGGAAAAAAGACGAGTAAGCTGCATTAGTTGATTATAATTATTATGAAGAAGGATTGGTTATTAATGTTATTATGGTCGAGTGAAGGAATCAATAACAAAAATTAGTCTGTTAATAGTTTACTCAACTTAGGCTTGCACTAGCGTAAGCACCCCGGGTAATGCCTGTGCAGTGAAGTGGAGGGTGTGCAGTACAGTGGAGGATATTCAGTACAGTGGAGGGATATCATCAGAACGGTGGGGGGATATCATCATTACAGTGAAGGGATATCATCAGTACAGTGGAGGATATTCAGTACAGTGGAGGATATCATAAGTACGGTGGAGGGATATCATCAGTACAGTGGAGGATATTCAGTACTGTGGAGGGATATCATCAGTACAGTACAGTCAGTACTGAACTCCTCCATCGTACTGATGATATCCCTTCACTGTAATGAATATCCTCCACCGTACTGCACACCCTCCACTGTACTGCACATACATTACCCGGGTGAAAATTGAAGCTTTAAAAAAGTTATTGATTGGTAACCATTATATTGGTATTTTTACAAAGGTGTATAATTTTCGCGAATTAGCTTTGCGAATTTTTTCCGCCGATATTAATTTTTGAGAAATTTTAAGATTTTGTAAATTTTACAATATTGATTTTATTTCAAAGGAGGAAACCAAAGTTAAGGTGGAAAATTATCATAAGAGAAAGCAAGAAGAGGAGAAAATTTTGGCATTAGCAAGGAAAGCAAGGGAAGATGAAGAAAAATTAGCAAAACAACTCACTGAAGAAGAAAAAGAACGAATCAAAGAAAGGGTGAGCTAACAAAAACTTTTATTGGGCCTAAGCTGCACGAGCAATTTTCTGGGACAGTTTTTTATGAAAATTTTCTTTGACAAACGTTATTTGCTCATGCAAATGGATAACAACTTTCTTTGACCTCTCACGAACTCTTTTATTCTAACTACTACTTCGCTCTTTCTCCTAGCTTCCATTTCTACATCACAAATCCTATCCTGTTGCTTCATTATGTTTTCACATATTATATCACAGCTGCCTATTCTCACATTCTTATCTGTCTGCAACAATCTCTCTCCTCTTGCATCCCTGTCCATTCCTACCACACATCCTTTCATCTAGGCTGATTACCTGAGCCCCAGTTATCGCTCATGAGACCGAGGCTAGCACTAAAAGGAGATCGCTCAAGTTTGAGCGTCCATCAATTCAATTCAATAGCGAAACTACGATTCAGGTAATCAGTCTACCTTTCATCCATAGTTTTTAACCTCGCTTTCACGTCAACCAATCTTATTCAACCAAACTAATTTAAAAATCTATATATATTCAATTGATCTGTAATATCCGTTAGGTTTTATTCTCATTAGCCCTAAAGAAGTCCTGCATGGCAGGACGAAATATTGGCAAACAAAATTGATTTTCATGTTGTTCTTTCTGTGCCGTTTTGCCTTGTTACTTTTGATATATATTTTTTTAACAATAATGAATCTGTAATCTAAGTATTATCGAAATCGTCAAGAGAAATAATTGTCAAGTCCACTCGTCAAGTCATCTACACTAGCAATTCCCAAAATCTTACAGACTTCTTTACAAAGTTCCTCGTCACTATCACCTACCACGTAAGACTCATTCAAATTTCGTTCGCATTCACTGTTTGCCATTCGCCTGCGATCAGCGAAAGCGAACGCGAAACGATTTTCGATTTCTACTGCAAGCGAAGTTAAAGCTTTCGTTAGAAGTTCAACAATGTTTATGGCCTAAAATTTATCTTTTTCTGTTCTGCTCTACAAATGAAATAGCTGCAATCCAGGGTCTCTAGGTGTAGATTTTGTATAAATTGATTTCTTATAAAAAGTCGTGTATAGAAATAGATATAGCATTTGATTTCACTTTTATAGGATCAAAAGTTACTGGAGGAAAAATCACGACGGATGAAGAAAAAAGAATATGAAAAAATCGAGAAAGAAAAACGACTCAACAAGCTAAAGAGTCAGGTATTACTATTACTTCTTGTGTCAGCCATTTTATTTGATTGCTTTTATTCTTTTCAGACCTGTTTTAATTTACGTGTGTATTCTTGCAGGTCGAAGTCAACGTGCAGCGAGACCCTTCTAGACTCTATCAGTTAACCAAAGGGTGGGAAGAACGTAAAAAGGTCACGAAATCGGAGAATTCTGGTCCCGTGCTTTCATTTCAGCACAGGTATTTCAATATTTACTAACCGTACTCTACTTTGTACTTCTACTTTCCATCTCCGCTTTCTACCTTCTGCCTTCTACTTTGTACCTTCTACTTTCTACCTTCTTTTTTCTACTTTTGCTTTCTACTTATACTTATTTCTACCTAGTACTTTCTACCTTCTCTTTTCTAATTTCTACTCCGACTATCTACTTTCTCCCTTCTACTCTGCACCTTCTACTTTCTACCTACTACTTTCTACTTTTACTTCAACTTTGTACTTCTACTTTCTACCTCCTACTTTTTGCTCCTACTTTCTACTTTCTCCCTTCTACTCTATACCTCCTACTTTCTCCCTCCCTTTTTCTGCCTGTTCTACTTTTTACTTCTACTTTCTACCTACTAATTTCTACTTTCTACTGTCTCCCTTCTACTTTCTCCCTTCTACTCTGCACCTTCTACTTTCTACCTACTACTTTCTACTTTTACTTCAACTTTGTACTTCTACTTTCTACCTCCTACTTTTTGCTCCTACTTTCTACTTTCTCCCTTCTACTCTATACCTTCTACTTTCTCCTCCTTTTCTGCCTGTTCTACTTTTTACTTCTACTTTCTACCTACTAATTTCTACTTTCTACTGTCTCCTTCTACTTTCTCCCTTCTACCTTTCTACTTTCTACCTACTACTTTCTACTTTTACTTCAACTTTTACTTCTACTACCTCCTACTTTTTGCTCTACTTTCTTTTCTCCTTCTACTCTCCTCCTACTTTCTCCTCCTTTTCTGCCTGTTCTACTTTTTACTACTTTCTACCTACTAATCTACTTTCTACTGTCTCCTTCTACTTTCTCCCTTCTACTCTGCTTCTACTTTCTACCTACTACTTTCTACTTTTACTTCAACTTTGTACTTTCTTTCTACCTCCTACTTTTTGCTCCTACTTTCTACTTTCTCCCTTCTACTCTATACCTTCTACTTTCTCCCTCCCTTTTTCTGCCTTTTTACTTTTTACTTCTACTTTCTACCTACTACTTTCTACTTTCTACTGTCTCCTTCTACTTACTACCTTCTACTTTCTGCTTTCTACTTCTACTTTACTTCTTTTTTTACTTTTTTCTCCTTCCTTTTTCTATTTTTTTCTACTTCAAATTTCCCTCATTAATTTCTTTTTCTTTTCAGAGCCGTACCGTCTTGGAGAAAGGGAACTTAGGAAGAAACAGCCAGTTTCAGGGAACAATTTCATCAGAACATCCGTTTGCAGTTATTGAGTTCCGAGTCACCTTTTCAAGCGATTGAAATTTTAAAATTGCTTGTCAAGCAATGTTTTGATAAAATTTTTGAGCCCATCACAAGATATTGCTTGACAAGCAGAATTTCCTTCGCGATGCTTTTGGAGTTGTTCAAAAGATGTTTTTGCTTCACATCAGCAAATAATGTTTGCCAGGCAATATCATTTTGTCAGGCCCTTTTAATATTGCAAATATGTAAAAAGAACGATAATTTATAAAATATGCTTTATTTATAAATGGAAAAAAGGAAATGCAATGTTCAGAAAGATAATAATTTTTCTTGCAAAAAATTTGTTTCTTTTCTTCTTTTATTACTTCTTTGCGAAGGTATCTTTTCCCTCCATTTCCACTTTGAGTTGAAGCATCTTAGAAGCGGTTCTTTGAAATTTTCTTCGTCCAGCAAAAAATTGATATGTTGTCGAGAAAAGGACTGGAACTTACTGTTCTACCGCGTGACTGTGATTAATTATTTAGCATCCTTGTGTAATGTGTTTAGGAGAGTTTTTAGAGTAGGCTTCGAGCAAGGTGGAACGATAACTAAAGGAACCAAATTTCGACAAGTTAAGGCCTTGCAGGGAATCAACAACTCGTACGCAGTCTTGTGAACTTGCGTTTCGTTGCCTTAATTTGCATAAAGCAATTCATGTCACATGTCACCAGCATACATATTTGAGAATCTGTTGAGAAACTTTCCAGTACCCAAATTCTGAAAATTTAGTCAGAAGTGTATTCAAGAGGGGGAGGGGGGTGAGCAACTCTGGACTCCAAGTCAAAGGTGGCGCCCCAAATTGTCAAATTTTTATAGTACAAAAGTTAACAAAATTAGTCTGTTAGTGTTGACGAAAAAGAAAATTAAGAGGTGCAACACTCACATCTGTCCATGGGATGGGATGCTTGCATTTTTGCCTTTTTCGATGTCTTAGCTATAAGCTATCGTTCTGGAAAATCTTTAATCCAAATTATTAAACTGACCTCCCCATATGTCTCTTGGTGACGAGTGTGCTCCCGGGACGTGGGCTTGTTGTTGCTTGAGACCAAATTCTGTTATAATCACTTTTGGGCACAAGATATAAAATTTTCTCCATGAAAATTGTATAAAGCATCCAAAGCTTATTAAAGGTGCAAAGTTTCAAAGTCCTAGCGCTTGTTTTCCTAATTTTATGAGCATTCAAAGTTCCTGATATCATGAGGGCTTTGACCGCAAAAAATGAACTTGGTGAAACTTTTCACGGTCTGAGCCCTTAAAAAATTGCAAACTTTGAACGGTCATAAAATTGATAATACTTTGCACCTGGACTAATTGATGGGTGCTTTATAAGATTTTCGCATCGAAAAATTAATATCTTGTCATTTTGAAAAATTTGAAATTCTACCCAAGTGATCTCTGAGCTGATATTGCTATCCATTACTCTGAACTGGAAGAAGATAACGTTTTTGTTCTAATAATATTTATTTTAGCAAAATTTAGCCCCAGTGACGTAGTGTAGCCCTAGCCCCCTTGGCATTGTTCTCAATGTGAGCAAGTCGTGATGTCATCATGGGAAATTTCAATGAAAAAGTATACATATCCCAGCATTCCGTGTTTGTTGTCATTTGGAAATATCGATTGCACATTTTTGTTTGCCGCATCTTTTCAAAGCAGCTGAAAAATTTAAAGAACAAATAAATGAACTAAAAATCTGTTATTTAAAAGGAAGAAAATCTTACAGCAGCTGGCAATGTTTTCTGTTTTGTGTTTTAAGCTTCGGAGATAAAGATTTGAAGTACTTTAGAAACTTGCGTTGCTTGGATTACCCATAATTGGCGTCGTTCGTTACGGAAACGAACCGGCCTAGTCAGAAAGATCAATGATTGTGGAGGAAAAAATGTCTGTTATGCGAATATTGCTTCAGGGAGAAGATTGTTTACAACTGAAATTGAATAAATTGAGGTGAAATTTTAGGCCTGGAGATGCTCAAGATGCCTGTGCATTCTAATAATGAGAAAATTAGCGAAGATGAGCTGGAAGTTTCGCTGAAATTACTGAAGAAATACAAGGATAAATTTTCAAAGAATCGTAAAGCTGATTTCGAGCAGTCCATTTTCGCGTTGTCAACATATCTAAAATCCATAAGGCCAGTAATAGAAGAAAAGCCAAAACATGACACATTTAATGGAGATTTTATTCCTGAATCTGATAGCACCGGAGGCCTCCAAGTTGTTGATTTTTACAACTGCCAGGTCGATGATTTTGGTATCGTTCTAGGCCAAACGAAAAAGGCAAAAACGAAGAATACGAGAATTGGCAAGGAAAAGATCGGTGGGATAATTATTGGGAATGTTATTGTCGATAGCAGAACGTATTATGATGGCAGGCTTGAAGTTGGTGATGAGTTGTTAGAGATCAATGGACACAGCACTGAGAAAATGACCCTAGAAAGAGCTAAGTAAGTATTTAGTGGGTGGGCAATAAGGGAGGTCGGAGGTACCAGGACAAGTCGGCCCACTGCCAAGTTGGCCCACCATGTGTTAGACAAGTCGGCCCATCTAGTGTTAGACAAGTCGGCCTGTCAGCATATACCAAAGTTAAGTTGCCCACTAAATATAATAAGTTGTACTTATAATTGTTTATGTTCACTTTAAAAGCAGGGGTTTGGGGGTGGCAGCCCCCAATACCCCACATGCAACAAAATAATTAGTAAATAACGCCATGGGCCAACATTGCAGTGGGCCGACTTGTCCATAGGGGTGGGATGACTTTGTAGTTGGCTGACTCATCTAGAAAGCATAAGGGATACCAATCCGCAAAAGCCAACCAATCTGCAAAAGCCTGCAAGGAATTTAGTAAAACCTGGATATGAAAACATTGCAATGTATGTGATTTGGTAAAGTGGTCAGGAAGTTCAGCTCAAATAAATAAAAAGGTAAAGGTTTTGAATTTGTCTGGTCCACCTTGGGATCGCTTTAAAGACGTTTGCCTAACTTCCTTTTCGCCCAGCCAGCTAAGACGTTTTGCCCAACCCATCGTGGTTGTTTTGCCCAACCTGAAATGACACAGACAACTTCTTTCGTGTACAGTATTTTGTCAATTATTTGATTGATAACATTGGGGGCTCTGCCCCAAAACCCCGATTTTGACACTGGTAACTGTTTTAGTGAAAATAGTAATGATAAATAGCAAGTAATTTAGTTTGGCGAAACGACCAAGAATGTTGGGCGAAAAATCCAGCTTGGGTGAAAAGGAACTTGGGCAAAACGGAGGTTGGGAGAATCAACCTGATACCTTGGGATCAGGGCCTTGGGGGATACTCATATGTTTTGACATACAGGGATGGAATGTGCTGCCAAAAAGGGTATCATTTCATGTTTTCAACTCCAGGAAAGTTGATAAATCACAGGGGGAGAAGTACCAAGGTTCTCAAAGATATCTGGCCAAAAAATGTTGATAAGATATGGTAAGAAATGACAGGTCAACCGAGCATGAGAATTTAGATATGGCTCTGCACCTGCAGGAACAAATTTCACTTGATCCAAGAAAAATGTACCACTATAATTATAATGGCCTTTTTTATGAAATGAAATGAAATTTACCTTAATACCAACTTTGTCAACAATATCAACTCTGCCAAACTGCACATCAAGACCAACTCATAAAGTCTAAACCAGTTCACTGTCAACAAAACTTCATCAAGACAATTTGCATCTACACTTAAAGTCCTTTTGACCTGAAAATTTATGTCATGAAAAATAATAAGATTTCAAGGCTTGATTTCAGACAATGAATTTTGCTACTTAAGATAAATGGTTTTAACTTCATCCATCTAAGACTGTGCTCTAAGCCACTGTTGCATTTTATAAGATTAATCTTAAGCGCTTCTAGCATAATGAATAAGTCTTTGGACCATATAATGATCTAAATTTCACGAATGACTGATGTAAAAACAGTGGTTATACATCAATTGTAACTATAGTGATTTGTACTTCGTCTTCAAACACAGACGAGAGGTAAAGCTAAAACTTGTTTTCTGACTTTCTGGTAAAGTAATTCTTTTACTATATTTCTGATGGTTACTTAAATAGTTAACTATGCTTAAGTAAAGTCGTTACACGTTTTTTTTTATAAGCAACCTAGCTCGTGGTCTAGTTCTAAAAGTTTCTTAATTTTTGGTCCAAATTTAGTTCTACATGTTTCTTAACAGTTTCTTAATGAATTTAAATAAATTGCAGTAAAAACGACAAAAAACCTTCTGTGAGATACACGGAAACCAGTATTGCTTTCAGATGCGAGAAATCGCACAGAATTTGTCACATTCTAAATGCTTGAGAACTAATTACTACCTCCACAAATGTGAATCAGTATGTTGAAAAACGGACGCAAAAATGTCTACAGTTTCTTAACTTCTTCCTCCTAGTCCTAAAAGTTTCTTAACTTGTTGGGTGTCTAGTTCTAGGTTTCTCATAAACCGGTTTCTTATAAAAAAGGAACGTGTAAGTAATGTTTGATGGGCCTTGATATCTCCAATTCACAGTAAAAATTTTGCTTTTCGAGCGCATAGCTTTGAGAGGTATACCAAACTTTGATTCAGTGCAACATTTGATGTTAATAAACCAGCGAGATAGTGTATAGTGTTTGATACTAGATCATATTTTAGCGTACAGTGTTCTTGATACATATATACGAGATATATATACGTTCATGATCTGAGATTCCTTAGCGTACGAGATTAATGTAAACACTTTGTTTGTTTCCTCTTTTGTTTGTTTGTTTGTGTGTTTGGTTGTTTGGTTGTTTGTTTGTTTGCTTCTTCAATATATTCTGCATACGAATTGCAAACGTAAAACTAATTTAAAGCTACATTTGTAATTTGGTCTAGTCCATTATCCCGTTTTTTTTTTTATAATTATTCCAATTTCTTGCCTGCTTTATCTTTTAGGTAGGTTATTAAGGGGGAAATTTGGGACCCTAGAGGTTTTAAACTATTGGATCCAAATGTTACCTGATTAGGTCTGTTCTGTTACCGACATTTCCAACAGGTAGGGGGCACCCCAGACTTGCCCCAAGTCTATTTCTCAATGTCTTTCTCCAAGGGTCCACCATTCCGTGAAAACACGCGGAATGTGGACCTTTGGAGTAGGATAATAATAGACTTGAGGCAAGTCTAGGGCGTGGAGGGAGTAAATTCCAAAGGGTGACTAGCCTCTCGCCAAATAGTATGGTGTCTTCAGGTACGTTTTAAAGGGGTGATGATATATCTTAATTTTTCTCTTATTCAGTTTTATATATTGGATGTTTTGCATTTCAGATGGCAGTTTGATAAAGCATTGCGAAGTGGCAAGCTGTGCATTGCAATTTTCCGCAAACCTGAAGGTGCATCGGATTCAGAAGCAGAAGATCAAGAAGCATCACCATCGATAAAACGACAAAGACATTTCTACGGAAGTTTATCCAGTTCATGTTCTGCAATGTCGACGTCAAGTGGAATAAGAAATTCTGCAACTGATGATGATGATGATGTACATTCCGATGCATCGATTGATAGTAAATCAACGAGTCACTCAGTATCAAGCAAGGTATGTTCGATTGATATGGGTCATGATCCCGGAGAGGGGAGGCATTTGACCAATGTTGCTTAAAGCATACTCGAGTTTTTGCATTTTTGCGAAGAATAAGTACACCCAATTTTACACCACTTGCAAGAATGACTATAGCCGAATACTGTTTTTTTTTAAATAGATTCCTCCGTCGAATAGAAACCGCACATTATCTCAGAGAAAATGTAAGAAAGATTTAGTTTAAGCAGCCTTTGAATAGAAGCCGTATAGGAAATTTTTATTAGATTTTTAGTTTTTGTTTTTGTGGATTGTTTTGTGGATAGATATTGATTTTTCTTGCATTTTGGTTTTTAATTTGTAAAATATGTCATCATCTTTTGAAAATAGAAGTAGCCCTCGAATTGAAACTGCCCTTGAGTAGCAGTGGAGGAGAAAACCTGCCGAAAAAAATAGAAAGTGTGGTATTATTCGAGAAAATACGGTTAACCGAAACTTGAAAATATCGGTATCATTTAGCATCGGTACACGCTTTTTTTATAAGGAACCACTTTATAAGGAACCTACATGTAGAAGGCCCGAAAATTTAAAGAACTTATACTACTAAAGAGAAAATCACTAAGGAACTTTTCATTGTTGAATATTTTTATCACTGCAAAGAAGCAAGAATTAGAAAGCCCGTTCCATTCATTTGCAGTCGAAAATCACATAAATTGTACTTTGCGCATGTATCAAATGATTCCTTGACTGGTATCGAGCTTTGCTTACATGCAAATGTCTCTGTACAGTAGTCATTAACTGTATGTGCAGTTAAAATTAAGGAACTATTAAGGAACTTTTGGAACTACAATCGTCTAAAAAGAGGTAAAAAAATAAGGAACTTCAAGAACTAGGTCTTGAGCTAGGTTCTTTGTAAAAAAAATCGTGTACCGTTTCTGTAAATGCCAAAAATGGATATCTTTAGTAATCCAAGAACCAGAGAGCACTAAAAATTGATACCGTTAGCCAAGTGGCGAAAGTGTATGACCTTAATGGCTTTGGACCCTAGTAGTAGAGAAACCAATTTTTTACCTCTTATACTACATATTATTTTATATATTTCTCACATGTTACAGATAGAAACTTTTAGCTGTGAAATTGCTTCATTAACCTTTATGTAAATTGATATTTTTCCCTTTGTAGAAAAGATCAGTAAAGAAGATGCATCTGTTGAACGATAAAAACGCAAGAGGTCTTGGAATCCAAATCGCTGGAGGAAAGGACGCTGTTGTCGACGGAAAAAGTAAAGGAATCGTTATTTCTCATTTAATGGATGAAGGAGCGGCCGCAAGGTAAATAATTTCGTCATCAAATATTTCAATAATTAACAAATTCATTATTAGATATATCAGACTTTTCCTCAAAGCTCAGAAACTCAATTAAAAACATACAATCATGGTGTGCAGGGTGTGCAGGTGTAGAGACGTTTTCCGGAAAAGTACTGAAACACTAGGAGATGATAAGAAGACGAAAAATCAGTCAAGAAGTAAAGACCTGGCTTAGACAACATAGACCGTTTCAAAAATGTCGGCGCGACATTTTTCTGGAAGAATGGTAGATAATTTCAGTAAGGGAATCCTCCCCACGTGCAATGACCTTGATTGCAGCCGCTTTACGAGAGGTAGTGCAGCAGATTTTACTTCTAATTCATGAATAATGCAATAATAAAAGAGAAAAGGAATCTGTAACGGTAAATGTTATGAATATCTGTAGAAACTCATGAAACAAGATTCAAGTAGCTCACAAAGAGAAAAATACTTTATTAAATGCCTCCTAGAGAAGATTAACTGGCACTTGAAACCTTCCTTTCACTTTAACCCCAGTTAACGTTAATATGAAGCAAAATGTTGCAATATCTCTCCTGAAACAACTGCGTTTCTAGTCTTTGCATGTGGAGAGGATTCCCTTACTCAACTTGTCTACCATTTTCCAGAAAAATGCCGCGCCGACCCAGACCTCTTTGAAAAGATCTATTGCGACATTTGAAAGTTGACCTTGTTCCCGGGGGATACTTGATTTAGTCGCAGCTATGGCCGTGCCGCCCGAGAAACGAAATGCTTACCTATATTGATAACAAATTTCTGAAAATGTTTATCCAAAATTTAACCAAAATCTGAAAAATGAACACCCAAGTTTTCAAACGTGCACTACTATATATGCTAAAACATACTATAGAATGTCAGATCGCATCAAGCTTCGCTGGAAAAAATAAAGGAAAAGAAAGATAAGTCCGTTTTTTTGTAAGTTTATATCTACTATCGAGGAATCAACACACCCCTATCACTGATCTATTAAAGTTACCCACCCCGGGGTTTATACTAAAATCAGGAAAAATGATACCCTTATGGGCGGCGTGTCTCCAGTACCCATATTATATTAAGTACCCCCCAGACCGTGTTGTACCAATGTATTCTTGATATGCTACTGTATTGCATGAAAAAAGTCGCTCAAAAATTGTTGCACTTTCGTTACACTTCTTGTGCTTCAACAATTTCAAATCTTTTGTGTGACATATCAGGTTGAACAGTGTATTCTAGTTCAGCCACGTTGTTGACAATTCAATTCAGAAAAGCTAGAGCTATTTTGAGTTTTTTGTTGAGGTTAATTTTCTAGGTATGCCTATGCGTATCTATCTGCTCGCAACAATTTTGATGCTTTGTGTATGACTAAAGATTTGCTTTGCGCTTTCTCCTTTCAGAGATGGTCGGTTGCGTGTTGGAGATGAACTTCTGTGGATCAACGGCAGACATTTAATAGGCCTAACACAGAATGAAGCTTCGGAACTGCTTCAGACAGCATCTTCTGTTGTTCAAATAGTCATTGCAAGAGAAATGGTCAGTACTGTTTTGTTGTTATTGTTGTTTGAGGCTAACTTTACCTCCTCTTGAAAACGAGGCAGGCCATTTTGGCTACGACAGATGCCACTTGTGGAAAAATCTACCCTGGTCTTTGCCATTCATGATATTTATAAATAATTTCATATTTGGGGTAAGTTGTAAGAATAACAAAACTGGTCCAAATTTTTTGTTTCTATTTTTCTGTTGTATACTGTGCCCCCCTCTCCCCTGTGGCTCTCAAAAGCGATATTGCGTCGCGGTCAGCCATTGTAGCGTCATAGCTAGGGCCGAGATCGCATTTGTTTATCTGACTAACGCTAATACACTCTTTCATCTTAACCTTCACAAGCCATTGTAGCCCTGATCTAACAGTTTTTCCTTCTAGAATGGAGACGACGACATTTCTCTGTCCGGATCATCTGGTCGTGGAAATAGCTCGGTTCGGAAAAGAGTGAAAAGATTATCCACATCGTCGCAAGAGCTTTGGGGGTCTGATGAGTCTGGCAGACGAATATCAAAGAAAAAGGTAAACTTGTAAAGATAGAATTATCTAAAATTAAAGAGTTTTAACTTATACTATACTGCTTTTTACCGACACAATTATGGGAAATATATTGTTATTCCGTTATTTTTCTGTACAAATAGTCTTGTTCTAGAAAAAATTTATTCCTAGTTTATCATCCGTGCCTCGACAGTTCCTTAAAGGTCCTTAATTTTTTGGGAATTATCAGCCTCGAGTTCCTTATAAAGGTGTTCCTTATAAAAAAAACCTGTAGTAGTTTCTTAATTTTAACTGCACATTCAGTGTCATAACAATAATAGACAGACACTTGCATGTAAGCAAAGCTCGAGACTACTCAAAGAAGCCTTTGATACATGTGTAATGTACAATTTACAATTTATGTGGTTTTCGACTGCAAATGAATGGAACTGGCTTTCTAATTCTTGATTGTTTGCAATCATAAAAGCATTCAACATTGAAAAGTTCCTCAATGATTTTCTCTTTATAGTTTTATAAGTTCTTTAAATTTTCGGGCCTTCTACATGTAGGTTCCTTAAAAAGTGGTTCTTTATAAAAAAGCGTGTACTTGTTAAGATTGTTTTTGCCACAACTATCAATCTTGTCACTGAACTGAATTAATTTATGGGCGTAGCTTAGCTTTGTTATCAATAGAGCAAGTCCTGAAATACTACCTCAACCCAAAAACCATGCTTTCACAATAGTAAAACAGATCAATTACGAGTTTGTTAAATTCTGAATTTCATTTTTAGCCGGTACAAGCATCTCTGTCAATTTCTTCCAATGGCGAAGCTACTCCTCGAACTAAAATTGGCCTAAATACTCGAACAAGCCAGCAGACGCCTGGTGAAGCCTACACGAATGGAAGCACTGAGGATGATTCAACAATGTTTATAACCTTGAGGAAAGATAATAATAAAAAAGGGCTTGGGTTTTCGATCGTTGGTGGAAGTGACTCCGCGAATGGTGGCATTGGAATTTATGTGAAAACTATCTTAGCCGGGGGTGCGGCTGCTGAGGACGGCAGGCTAGAAGTCGGTAAGAACATTTGATTATCAATTGGTTAATCTTCATAGAAATACCCCTGAATGCAGATTACTGTCTCAGTTGTGGCTTGATGGTAAGCGTTTGGTGTATTTGGGTTCACATCTTTGGTTTGTAATTTCGTTTTCGCTGCGTAGCTCTGACAACAACAACAACTGCTCTTTCAAACAACAGTAATCTAGACTTCGACGCTTAAACTGCTATAGAGTTCGTTTTGCCATAAGTATTTTAACATTTTATGAGACGCCCTTAACGGCACTTGAAATTTTAAGGGTAGCAGCTTGAACGTTCATTCAGCCACTTACACGTTACTACAACTCATATCATTAGTCTAGAAATTCCCACTCAACTTCGTCCCAAGGTTGAGTAGAACGCTCAACGCTGCGTAAAGATTTCTTCGCCCATGTTCTACCCTTATTCCGGCTTGCTCGATTCGAAATTTAATTGGGTGCTTAAACAATAGAATGATTTATTATTATTATTACTTTCTTTACAATGTTGGCATAAAAACTAGCTTAAATGTAAAGTAAAGATCACTATACAGCTAATAAAAGCCAACTATATTACAATATATTATAAAAGAGTATAACACTATTAAAAATGTAATGCTCAATTGAAGAGAAGAAGAAACTTTAAAAACTCTATCTATAAAAATCCTTGTGAGAGAATAAACGTCTGGCAGAGTCCATATCCGCACCGTATGCCGTTCCACACTTTCATGAAAACATTACGCTACAATTTAATCATAATACCACACAGAAATAGGCAGAAACGTGGAAGCCAAACAATGATTCTGCATACTGCAATGTAACATCCCTCCGATTATCGCTGAAAGTAGTCGCAATTCCATGCTCAGAAAATTGTCTTACCAAATCAAAAAGCTTGTTTTGATGCCTAGAGCACAGAACAACTAGGCCCAGTTAACATAGCAACCAAAGATACGGAATCAGGTGCAACGGGAAGCTATTGAACTTATAAGTAGACAGGACTTTTCGAAATTTTATGACAGAACAAAACGATTTTCTGGATTCTCTAAGAATTTTACAAATTCTGACGAAATTTTCGGGCGAGAATACGAGACTTTAGAATAGGACGAGATTTCTTGGTGGGATTTACTCTTTGGCTTATCCATCATTACTTGTCAAGAATGTTTTTGCCAAAACCATCAATTTTGTCACTGAACTGAATTAATTTATGAGCGTAGCTTTGTTATCAATGGACCAAGTCCTGAAATACTACCTTTACCCAAAAGCCATGCTTTCACAATATTAGCAGATCGATTACGAGTTTGTTAAAATCTGAATTTTATTTTCAGCCGGTACAAGCGTCTCTGTCAATTTCTTCCAATGGCGAGGCTACTCCTCGGACTAAAATTGGCCTAAATACTCGAACAAGCCAGCAGACGCCTGGTGAAGCCTACACGAATGGAAGCACTGAGGATGATTCAACAATGTTTATAACCTTGAGGAAAGATAATAATAAAAAAGGGCTTGGGTTTTCGATCGTTGGTGGAAGTGACTCCGCGAATGGTGGCATTGGAATTTATGTGAAAACTATCTTAGCCGGGGGTGCGGCTGCTGAGGACGGCAGGCTAGAAGTCGGTAAGAACATTTGATTATCAATTGGTTAATCTTCATAGAAATACCCCCTGAATGCAGATTACTGTCTCAGTTGTGGCTTGATGGTAAGCGTTTGGTGTATTTGGGTTCACATCTTTGGTTTGGGTCTCCTGTTTGAAATCTGTCGAAAATTCTGGAGAGCTTCTTTTGATGGGTTGGCAACAATTGGTTAAAGGACTTTATTCCGAGACGGGGGTAATGGACCAGATTTGGTTAGGGATTTGGCTCCAAAATTTAAAAAAATAACCGTTCTTTGTACCAATGTTCGGAATTTACAATATCGGAGTAGTAAGGCGTGATCGTCTAAACCAATTCTTTGTTCGGTAGCCTTCTTTTGTCGGAATGTGTGTTTTTCGAAGCCTTTCGTCTGAAAACGGCAGGTTTGGAGCTCTTCTAAACCTTCTGTCATCAAAAGCATAAGGTTTCCGAAACCTTCGAAAGATTCTAGTTGTGAAATTCGAAAGACACTTTGATTTTACTAGTTGCCAGGAGGCATCCCATGGATGGGTCTGGGGACGGGGCAAGCAAGAATTTTGGCGTGAAAGTTGACTGACGTTTGGAGCAAGCTTCCGTCAAAAAGGAACTAGTCCAACTAGTGTCTAAAGCACTTGTGTTGACACGTCGGTTGTGATGAACTCAGATAAACTAATTCCAAAAAATCGCCGATTATAGAATAGACCATTTCAACTAAAGGCCTCGTTTTCAAAAAAATTGAAAATTAGATCATAGAAAAATTTTTTGAAAAAGAGGCCCTTAGTTGAAATGGTCTATTTGGCAACTAGCAAGTTCTGACCGAGGGGTATTCCCGAGGGTATTCCACTCTTCAAAAAGACGTCAAAATTTCAAGTAAACAAAAGGATTTCAAAGGGATTTCCGTGAAAAACAATAGGTTTTTCAGCAAGAGTTTACGAGATTTTGAAGAAGTGAATCACCCCTTTGTCGCCTTTGCTGAAGCCAAAGTTATCGTGGGAAGAAATTTTTTGACATTTTGAAAACGAGGCCCTCAGTTGAAAATGTGTTTTCTGAAGCTTATGTTACAAACAAAAATGTCCGTTTATTTTCGCATGACGTTATTCATTAGCACAAAACACCAGGCAAACAAAATCGCGCAAATTTCGCATAGTTTTTGTATTCTCTTTAAACAAACTTAACTGTTGCTGTGAGCAGATAAATCGCTATAAATCCCTGTATTATCTTCAAACAAAAACCCGCGTTTAATGTTTATTCTGATATGTGTGTCAAGGCGAATAAATTGTCAACATGGGAGATACTGAATGGAAATTTGAGTTGGCTAGGCCTAGTTTTCATTTCGCAAATGTACTTGTTCGTGCACTCACAGTCAGAGCTTGTTTTTCGAAGTTGATTTGTCATTACAATATGGATTTCACATGAGGTACTATATTTTGTAGTATGCCGTAATATATTCGCTCTGAATTATCTATAGTGAGATAACTATAGATACTCTTCTATAATAAATAGACAAAGAAGATTCGAAAATGATTTTACTTTGTAGTAAGCAATCAAAATTTGACAAATTTGCCGATGAATTCGCGGGTGAATTGTCGTCGCTACAAGAAAAAACTAAGAATAATTTTGAATAAAACTTTGCCAGAAGTGATATTTTTATTTATCTTAGTTTTTCTCATGCGAAACTTTTGTTGTAACTGTCTGTTCTTTTTGAGCGAAGTTTCCGAGTTTTTTAGGACTAGTAAGACTGTTTTATAGGCCTATTTACCCATCTTGGAGAAATATTACTTTGCAGTCCGACTAATTTTTCCTTATTACAAGTCTTTTCTAATAACTAAGGGTATGTTTAAAGAAGCAATAGATTTCGAATAAGTTATATTTTAGCAAAATCCAGGCCTGTTATCATGCGTTGTTCTTATCCAAAGAGTTGTGTAGCTTTTATCATCTCTTGATAAATATCTTCAAACTTGTTGGTTGAAGTTTTAACATAGGCTATATTTTCCAAAAAGGCAAAATGCTTCGCAAGCTTTCGAAATGTTTAGCAAATGCTTTTTTATAAAGAACCTAGCTCAGACCGAGTTCTGAAAGTTCCTTATTTTTGGACTTCTTTTGAGACGATTGTAGTTCCAAAAGTTCCTTAATAGTTCCTTAATTTTAACTGCATGTTCAGTTTCAGGAGACTACTCACGGAAACATTTGATACATCCGTAACGTACAATTTATGTGATTTTCGACTGCAAATGAAAGGAACCGGCATTGTAATTCTTGATTGTTTGCAGTGATAGTTATTTTCTCTCTAGTAGTATAAGTTCTTTAAATTTTCGGGCCTTCTACATGTAGGTTCCTTCCCGGGTTCCTTATACATGTAGGTTCCTTATGTGGTTCCTTATAGGATATGTAGCTACTATCTGGATAGCCCTCTATCTTGATAGCAATCTTAGATTTTTCCACAAGTGGCATACCAAAATAGATGGGATTCGAACCTGGACTGCATGATCAGAGAGCCAACGACGTTTCCACTGAGCTATAGAGCTCAATGAAATCGCCGAGTAACTCTCTGAGTCATACAGCCCAAGGCTCTCCTCCGTTTGACTTTTGTGTTTCGGTTATGTTGAGCCTTCTTCAGCACCATACATATTTGTACATATTATTCATGAATGGCGAACACTTGATAGCAATCTTATAATTTTTCCTATAAACCGTCTATATCTGGTTAGCAGTTTCCGGTCAACTCGCAACCACAGCTTCACTGCCAGCTCGCCACACGACCAAGTCGCCACACATTTCAGTTCACGTTCCCACTGTGTTCTAGTGAACTCCCTACACTTTGGTGATCAACTCGCCTCACCCGGGGGGTACTTCATTGTTCAAATGACTAGACGTGCCGCCCAGTTTTTCCAAACCCATCCATGTCTACCGACAAATTTTGTCAGTCGTGGTACCCATGTATAAATAAAACAACGAAATTTTTTACCCATTTGTACCAATATCTCAAATGTTTGAACCCAATTTAACGCCTGAGGCAATTCTAAATGCGTCGGAAAGTCATTTGCGCTGAAAACTAAAACGCACTTCTTATCGGGCTTTTCAAAGCAATGCATGTCTAAAATGTTATATATATTTTGCTACCCATGTGTAGAGATTCTTAACTAAGAAACCAACCCATATGTAGGGAAATTGGCGCTGAAAAAGTTACCCATTTGGGCGGCACGTCTAGTATATTGAACAATGTAAGTACCCCCCCCCCCCGGGTCGCCTCATTTCGAAATTCAAGTTTTAAAGAATTTGTTACGTTTTTCTTCACGGAAATCAAATCTGGTAAAAAATTCTAAAGGCTTGTTGGCAATTTATTTCGAAATACTGGGGGCGCTTCTGGGGTTGCTGCCCCCTAGCCCCCTTTCTCACGCTGATAGAGTCAGAGTCAGTTTCTTCAGTGACGTGCAGCGTGTTGTTCGTGTTGTTTTTTGAAGAGACGAGTTGACCAGGGTGTGGGGGGACTTGAGTGTGGCGAGTCGGCAGTGTGGCGGGTTGACTTGTGGATAGCTATCACCAGCAACACAAAAATTCGATTAAATCGGGACATTTAGGTCTTGGTCGACATGTCCTGTTGCATTTTTCACTGCCTAGGTTAGGAGTCATAGTATATCGGTACCTTTTTCATTCCAATCACATTATGATATTATTTCCATCCACAGAGTGTGAATGGAATAGCCCAGCTCCTTGTAAAGAAGTTAAAACAACGAAATTCAATGGAATCTTCTAGAAAGGTTCAAAAACGACGGAGCAATCCTGTGCTTCCTACAGAATCATTTTCAAAGTACCAATACGAGATCCTCAATGTTGAACTAAGCAAAGGTTTGTGTTTTAAGGCCTGGCTAAACTAGGAGACATGTCGCGCGCGTTGTTACAACTGGTTGCTATATCCTTCAGAGAACTTCCGCTCCGACGAAACACAAATAAGGTTTTTGAAGCTGTTGTTGTTGCTGTTTCCGAAGAGTAAGACGAACTGTATGTTTAAGTTTGTGTCTTTGTAATTTCTGTGCTATATGTCTTTCATAAACAGACTGAAATGCTTCAAGTATACTTGTTTTTTTGCCACTCTGGAGTTATGGCGCGGGAAAATCACCACAATTAGATAAACCCAGTTTATCTGTTGATAGACATATTTCATCTTTGATAAACCAGCTTTATCCGTTGATAAACCTAAATTATCAGTGATGAACCAGATTTATCTGTCATAAATCTAGTTTATCTATAATGAACCAGCTTTATCTGTTTATAAATCTAGTTTTTCTATAATAAACCAGATTTATCTGTTGATAAACCTATATGATAAACGAGCTATCTAAACCTAGTTTATTTATGATAAATCTCGTTTATTTTTGATAAAACAGTTTTTCCTGGTAACCATGATGAACTTAGTTTATATCTGTTGACAAACCTAATTTATATATGATAAACCAGTTTTATCTGTTGATAAATCCGGATAATGCCAGACTTTAAATTTCGATTCTCCCATCAAAGATGCGACGGCCTTTATAGAGCTAACCTTTGTTATGTCTATTGAATTGAATTGATGAAGGCTGAAACTAACTGAAGCGAGTTCAGTTCAATTCAATTCAGTATGAGCAAGTCTATTTACTGTCTGTTGCTCTCCTTTTAGTTGCTAATGTTGGACTCGGCATTGGTGTTGGCTGCATCGGAAGTCTGGGATCGACCGACTATGGAATATTCGTGCAACATATAGCTGATGGATCCGTTGCGAAGAAAGATGGGAGACTGAGGTAAAAATCGCAAGAATTTTCACTAAACAGTGGACTTTAGCGCAATGAAAAACATATGCTTTTGTACGTTTTGCACTAAGGTGCTGTGACGTCATGGTTCAATCCAGCTTACTCGAGGTTCCAGAAGTTCAGTGAGGTCAGGGTTCGAGCCCAGCCACGGTAGCGTCACAGCCAGGATCAAAGTCTCGTTAGTTCATCTACTTGTGCGATCCTAGCAACTGGCGTAAATACACCATTTCACCTCTCACCTTCTTTGCTTTCAGGGTTGAAGTAGCTGAGTTGTCTAGGTTTTCGGATGTCGATTGATAGGGTTGAAAATCTTTTATGGTCGCATAGGGTTCCCTTTTCACAGTCCTTCAGTCAACTCAGCTGTCTTGCCTTCCGAGGTCGGAATGAGTACGCGGTGTGTTTTTTCTGCAGTGTCGGTCAAGACGGGGATGAGATAGGTCATTAAGCGCAGTTCGGAAAGAGCTGAGAAGCAACCCTAGTTTTGACGCTGCTGTCAAAGAAGCAACCCTGGGTTTGACGCAGCTTTCAAAGAATCATCTGATTTCACTCTTCAGCCAACGATTCGGTCCTAATGATGTTGATGATATAAATGTGGGAGTCCTTTCAAATGCCAACCTTGAATAATTAGTTCTGGTCAGTCTATTTATTTTTCATTAAACTCTTTCCTCTTCTCGTTCAGGAAAGGCGACCACATTCTTGAAGTAAACTCCCAAAGCCTTCTGGAAACAACTTTGGATGGAGCATATAAAATTCTCGGAAATCTCAAACCCGGAACAGTCAAGCTAAAGATTAAACGCAACATGGTTTTAAGAAGCGATCAGCATCAACTTAAGAGCAAGAAATCGGCGGAAAGATTAAAAAAAGCCAAATCAGATGGAGGTGATGGGGTGTTGGCTAAATGGGGTAACGTTATGGATCTGACGCAGCCCCCAGATAGTATACTCGCTGACCTAATGACCCCTGCTCGTCATTTGACAGGTGTGTAGAATAAGAGTTTTGACTTAAAGTGGTTTCTTCTGGACCACCGCACCCTTCATCTCTAATGCATTGAAACCAGATTGAAACTTGTGCGCTGGGAGCTCAATATGGAAGGCATTGCAAAATATGGCCTTAAATTGAATAGATTTTTCTACAAGTGCCTTACCACAGTAGATGGGATTCGAACCTGGACTGCATGACCTGAGAGCCCACGAAGTTTCCACTGAGCTATGGAGCTCAACTGAAATCGCCGAGTAACTCTTCAAGTCATACTGCCCCCTCCCGTTTTGAATTGGTTGGATTTCAGCTATGCTGAGCCTTCTTCAGCATCATTCATATACATTTTACATGACTGCTAAACACTAGGATAGATATTTCCCCAAGTGGCTTACCACATTCGATGGGATTCGAACTTTGACTCTATTGGCGTCACATTTCGAACATTTAAATGAATTGCTAATTTTTAGCAATACACTTCAGTGCCCGCAATTTGCGGCTTATACAATTCAATTCAATGCCTTTTATGTAACGTCCTCAAGATTGGACTTCCTGTGTCTTTTGTCGGTTGAAATGATGGAAAGATAACATAAAACTGTGAAACGTTTTTTTCGCAGGAATGGAACGTAAAGGTAGTCAGCGGTCTGCTATTTCAGAATGCGCGTCTGACGGATCAGAAAATGCGAATGACGTAAGTTTCTATTAGACCATAGAAATTTTCTTGAAGGTTGTTGTTGTTGTCTTCTTCAAAATGACTATAAGCTGCAATAAACGACTAACAGCGTCAAGCCTCAATGCTTTTTCATGTGATGTCATTAGAATAGGCTTCCTGTAGTTCAAACGCTGTCGAAGTTTTACTGAACAACATTTCAGCTCTATGCGGAAATTGTTAATTGTTGCCCTTATAGGCCCTGGCCAAGTGATCAAACATTGTTGGTCCGACATTTTAAATTTTCTTTGTAGCAAATTTGGACCGTTTGGTCACGTCAAAACATTGCTGGACAAGCAAAAGTAACAAAATTTGTAGCGTGATGTTTTTGAAAAAATTCGAAAACATGTTTTGCTTGACTTAGACAAAAATGTTGGACGAGCAATGTTTTCGGACGTTGCCAAACGGTCAAACATTTTGCTTGACAAGCAAATTACAAATGTTTGACCAACAATGTTTGATAGTTTTGCCATGGCCGTAGTGAATGTTAATCTGAATGCCCAGATGTGCCCTAGCCTTCAGTTTGAATAGAGCAAATGTTGAAGTTACACTCTGAGCTTTTGTAGGGATTCTGTCAAAATTTCTCTTGGCAATCAGTTTGTTTGTGCCTTTCTCAAGAAAATTATGGCTTTTTTTAAATGTTGGTCTTACCTTTTGTTAACTTCACTTTTACCTAAGAGTTGTATTCATCCCTATGATAGTTTTCTCTACGTTTTCAGGACAACAGGTCATTTGCATCATTCGTGAGTCAGTCAAAGCTACCATCAGCCGTTCGAGTGCGCCTACCACCAACTGCTAACCCTGCACAAGTGGACGAAGCTTACAGAGCAACCACAGCCCCATGTCTCCTGATGGGTGGACAGCCACTCCACCTCCTCCTCCAACGTTTGCTTCTGATGATCCGACGTCCCCTGATGATTTGGTCCGGAGTTTCGGCCATGGATCAAAAATGATGACTGTCTTCCAGAAGTATAATGAATCCGGGAAGTTTGTTGAATGTTTGAAGATTGACAAACAAGCCTCCAGTACAGGTAAGCATCACGTGAGAAGTCACGTGGCGTATCACATGACTTTTGCATTAACTTCGCTGATCTCTAAAAAAAGACTGGATCGGGCATATACAGGTTTTTCGTTTTAAGTCTTCTTTGGCAGCCTTTGGATGAGGCCAAGAACGTGCATCCTCTTTGCGCAGTCACGAAAACAGGTGGCCACAGTATGGCCTAGCATCAGCAGTTGATAGCATAGAACTTCTTTGACGAATCGAATGTGATGGTGATCTTTTTGACATATTCTAAGAGGTACAAAAGAAAGGAAAAGGCTGCACTCTGTTCTTGAGGCCTGTTGTGTCAGAAGGAAGGCACTACACACTGCTCCTTAGCTGCCCAAGATTGCGGCGATTTAGAAACTTCAAAAAGGAACGCGCTGAAAAATGCGATGTCTTTTTCAGTCTTTTTTTTAGAGACCAATGTTCAATTTGTTTTACGCTGTCTCGTTATTTTCGTTAACTGTAACTTTTATCTGTTGTAGGAACACTTGGAATGGGTGTCAGCGTTGAAAAACGCGCGGACTCAGAGGCAACCGGACGCGTGTACGTCAAGACGGTTTTACCCGGAGGAGCTGCAGAGCTTGCGTCTGGCGGCGTGAGCGGTGTGCAAGAAGGAGACGAAATATTGGAAATCAACGGGAAAGAAGTGAAAGGTCTGTCGCAAGAAGAAGTTGTGAAATTATTCAAAGAAATGCCGTCGCGATGTGAAATAATCGTCAGCAGAGTGCGAAATACAAATGCACCGCAACACGTCAATGTTCAGTCGGTTTCAATACTACAAAATTCAACTCAAAACGACTTAGATAGCTCTAAGATCCAATTCACCGTAGACAAGACCAACTTACCGTCGACCTCCTCGACAGATGATGTACCTAATATAATCAGCGATGCTGCAGCGGTACCGACGATGCCGTACATACGCCGTCGTAGTATAATACCTGGCCTAAGCGTCGATGAGGACGCGGGGAAGCGGTCGTCGAAATCAAAAGGCAAAAAGCTTTCACAACTGAATGAATCGTTCAAAGATTCCACTGAGTCATATCCTGAGGAAATGAAATTTCTAATGAAGACGGTATCAAATATGGAAAGCTCTGATGACGTCATCGACCCCCTTCAAACATCTTACAGTAAACTCGAAATCCCAAGCCCAAGGAATCGTGCGGACAGTGGTACTGCTGCAAGACGTTCCCCCTCAACTGTGTCTCGGGGATTTCATGTTCCGGACATGGAGCAAGGAGGACAGATACGTAATAACTTGATGCCCTTGCCCGGTGATATACCGGACGGATTGAATGTTCATCTGATAGAGCTGGAGAAGAAGGAGAAAGCCGCACTTGGAATTAGTCTTGTTCCGAGCTCCGGTCGCTGTGAAGGATTTTTCAGGTACGAATAATTAGATATATTTTCTGAGTGCTTTTGTAAGGAACAACCTTTCTTGAAGCTTAGCCTCAGAGTGTCCTTGACAATACATGTCGTTTTAGCCTTAAAGGTTTCTTAAAGGGTAATCTAGGCTGCTTTAGTAATAGGGCGCCAGACGTCAAACGTCGTGGGCAAACAAAGGAGATGGGAGCTAGTTGTTTTTGAAGTTTTTGTGTCAACGTTCTCTTGAAAACGCCAAAATTTTGCGTTTTTCTGAAAGCTGCAACAGTGCTTTCTGAGGTAAAACTAGCTTCAAATTGAAATTAATGTTTTGAAGACCTATCGTAAAACTGCTAAAAAAAACCACTTCAGAATCGATTGTTGGGCTAAAAGACAAGTTTCTGTAGATAGCCTTCTACTAAGTCCCTAGTACGGCGGTAGCGGGTCGTCGCCCTTCAATTCTGAATTACAAAATAAATCACACGAGGAAACAATCAAAGTAGGTATACTGATGATATCCGTCCACTGTACTGAAGATATCCCTCCACTGTACTGAACAACCTCCACTGTACTGATGATATCCCTCCACTGTACTGATCATCCTCCACCGTACTGATGATATCCCTCCACTGTACTGAACAACCTCCACTGTACTGATGATATCCCTCCGCTGTACTGATGATATCCATCCATTCACCATGATTCTTTAATCTTTGATCAGAGTTCTGAATACGACAATTCTTTTTAGGTTCGTCGTATAATGCCTGGCAGTGTTTGCGAAGCAGATGAGCGAATATTAGTTCGTGATTATATCTATTCTGTCAACGGGACAAAAATGAAGGGCGTTAGCCACCCAACAGCACTTCAAATGCTCAAACATTCTGGTGCTTCTGTCAAAATTGTCATCCTGAGGGACAAAGAAACAGACGAACGCATAGAGCAAGAAAACCGCGAGAAAAACGCGAGAATTGCGAGTGCCCAAAGTGAGCAAGCTCCAAGGCGACCTGGTTTCAGTAAACGAGAATCTCGTGACGCGCTCATCCCAGGCTCTACGGGCTCGGAAACGAGGCTGCATCCGAATTATAAAGTCCCGCCTCCCTTGATTCGACACAGCACGATTGATTCGATATCAAGCGAGAACGCATCGTCGATGGGGATTCCCCATTTAGATGACGGAAGTACGAGGTTGCTCCGCGTGTCAGAAAGCTAGAACTTACGCAGAAGAGACAGAGTGGGCTGATTGCATTGCAAGAGCAAAACGAACGCACGAACCAGAATATGCGAAGCGCCGCTTTGATGGATCTTGAAAGACAGAAAGATGCCATGAAGGAGTTTGCCTCGAAGTCACGTTTGCATGGATCGACTGAAAACGAGATTCCAGATTTGCGGGTCTCTCAACAGAGCTCACTTGATGAGAATACGGAGCAACCCATGCAAAAGGTCCTTAATGGGGATGAAGATAGCGATGAAGAAGGGGAAATGGAGAAGCCTCAATTACTCAATGTTTCGTTGCTTACGTACGGGAAACGCTCCGAATCGCAGGCATTTGTTATCGAGTATCAAAGGATGTTTAGAGGTCTGGGAATTAAAGTTATGTTAGATGAAGAGGAAATGGTCATGATAACTGAAGTGAATTCATCCGGACTGGTATACAAGGATGGCAATGTCCGGTAAGTCATCTGGTGATTATTTGTTACTGCTAAGGCCCTGGACAAACCATCAAACATTGTTTGTCAAAAATTTGAAATTTGCTTATCAAGCAAAATGCTGTCTCGTTTGGCCACTCGCAAAACATCGCTTGTCAAACATTTTTTGCTAATGACAAGTAGCAAAGCTTTTTCAAAAAGCTCGTGCAACAAATTCAAATGAATTCTGCTTGTCAAGCTTTGTTTAATGACGTGGCCAAACGGTCAGAAATTGCTTGCAAAGTATCTTGCAAATGTTTGACTAACAATTTTCGAACGTTTGGCCGGAGCCTTAGGCCCTGGGAAAACGATCAAACATTGTTGGTCCAACATTTTCATTCTGCCTTACGACGAATGTTTGCCGTTTGGCCGCGTTCAAAAGTATGGTTGTCAAGATAAAATCTGTGGTGTGATGTTTTTGAAAAAGTTCAAAAACATTTTTTGCTTAAATCAATTAAAAAATGTTGAACGGACAATGTGTTAGGACATGGCCAAACGGTCAAACATTTTGCTTGATAAGCAAATTTTAAATGTTCGACAAACAATGTTTGATCGTTTGGCCAGAGCCTTAGACTGTCTTATTGATGATAACATTTCTTTGGTCCTGGCCAAACGATCAAACATTGTTTGTCGAACATTAAAAATTGGCTATCAAACAACGCTTGAACGTTTGGCCTCGTCGAAGGCATTGCTTGACAGTAAAAGTAAGCAACATTTGTTGTGCTTTTTGCAAAGTGGCCAAACTGTAAAACATTTTGCTTGAGAATTATATTTTTGACGTTTGACAAGCATTGTCTCATTGTTAAGCCAGGGACTTGAACTACGACCTAGGTATCTAAGTTGTAAACGGGTTTCAAAATCTATAGCTTTTGTTTGCAAATTTAAGAAAACAATGTTGTAGCAGAGACAGTACTCTGTTAGAACCTGTTTGTTCTAGTGACAAATTCTGATCTATAGTAAGTTCCTTTTATCTAAGTTTCTTTACAAGGCTCTTTCGTTTTAGGGTCGGAGATTTCTTGCTGTCAATAAACGGCGAAGAAGTACACGGAAACCAATTTCAAAGGTTCAAGAAATGATTAACTCAGTTCCACGAGGAAATGTTCAATTAATTGTTAAATCCTCACAGCTTAGTGAAGAAGCTATTCGACGGAAAAGTATCTCTCTCATGAGCACCGTACCCCCGGATTTCATGCAGCAAATTCCTGGTGAAACACCTGCACCCCCGGAAAGCACATTCTCAACTGACAGTGATTTCCAGACCCCGGCCCCACCACCGCCTCCTGAAATCGACGACGAATTAGCCGCTAAGATCGCCCTTGCTGGGAATAACTCTCATGGAGGCTATGTAGACAACGACTACCGTGATGACGCCAGTGATCTTGAGAGTTTACCAGCGGCTCCACCGCCGCCGATAATGCCCGTCAATTTTCCGCCGATTATACCAGAATCAGCAGAAATGTTGGAGTCGTTTGCACCTGCGCCACCGTCGTATTTTGCTGGTAACGATGATGATAACGACAGCGATAATGATAGTATGTTCACCGCTCTACCTCCACCACCTCCAAGAATCGACCCGAATTCCCTTCCTATATTAACACAAGTTAATATTCACGCATCGAAATTGCCCATGAATCAAAGCCCTAATCTTCAAAACGACGATAAAAGTGGGAGCGGCGATTCAGGAAGCACTCTTCGTGCAAACACGGCTAACTCTACATCTGGAAGTGATTCAAGCATTGGTATCCCCCCGCCTGCACCGATAACACCAGTTAATCCACAAGCAGTTGCTGATAAATCCGGGGCGCACTACAATCATCAAGATGATGAGTCATCAATTTTCTCAGTACCGCCACCTTTACCAGTGACCGCTCCACCTGAAGGTTTCGATGAATCTCAATCCGGGGATGATCATGTTTATGAGAGAGTTGGCTCACCAGCGCTGTCCAATAAAAGCAACGAAACAAACCACAGTGTGTCGTCAGCCCTGGATTTTCTTGACTCTACTTTGTTGTCACACAGTGAAAGCTTTAATACTAAATCTCCTAAGTTGAAAGAACCAGTCGACGAGACGTTGTTGTCTCCGCCAGTCTGGAACGATACGGGGGAGGACCAACTTGTAACGCCGGACAATGATCACCGTCTGCGGCCTCTGAGTAAGGCGTCACCTTATGGATCGTACACAGATCTCTCGAAAGACTCGTCCGTCCATCTTCCAGTTATTATGGGAGAGACCCCTGATACGAAAACGACGCCGAAGAAAAAGGGTTTTCTCTCCAAACTGAAGAAAAGGTTTCTATCGTCAAGTAAAACCAGAATGGAGAACGACGTTGCTAAAGACTCCAAAGGGAGAGAGATTATTCATTTTACTCATGAGAAAGTCAAAACAACAAACAGCCGGAAAATGGGCCTAAATGCAGCAACTAGTATTCCGAATATTCAAGATGTTTTCAACCAAGTGAAAGCGCCTTCGCTAAAACGAGCTGCATCGTTAGACGAGCAATCTCTTAGGGCAATTAGCGATTCAAATCAGCCGCATTTAGGCTTAAGTGTGCCGTCTGAATTTCGCGGCAGTTCTACGTCGTTAGTGTCCCCGCCGCCTGACTGGCAGACGTCATCGGTGGAAAAGACGGACTCCTTTGAAAAGTCGGTGCGGAAGGCGTTGTCGAGTTCTTATGACACAGGACTGAATTATCCTGGAATAAGCCAACCTCAGAATGAAATTAAAGCCGAGACCAAACTTCAATCGATCAGTAAAAGCACTCAGAATCTGCCAACAGAAAAAGGAGCTCGGCGAAAATCATCCGCGTTCAGTGCACGAAGAGGATCAAGAACCTCACCGCCTCTTAGTCCGGCACCGCCGCCTCCTGGTACGAATCAATTACCCAGTTATCATGACGTTGGTGGAACGCTGTCCTATCCTCATCTCACTTCGGAAAATCGTCAAGAAGACGGAAATATTACGATGAGATACCAGAAGCATCGCCTGTCCCTGGCAAATTAAACCCTGCTTCAAAGCCTCCAGTCCCAAAAAGCCAACTCCCAAGAGCCAAGACGCGTCAAGGGAAGCGCACGGGCTCCTGCTAGCCCCGACGCTATCCCAGGAGAGCCAAGTTAGCAGCGACTCAGTGCACAAATCTTTGGGCAGTGGGTCCGTTAGCAGCTCGAGTACCTTCTCAGGATTTGAAGCTGATGTAGGCCACAGTTTGGAATCCGTAGCACGCAGACATAAAGATTCCAAACAGTCCCTTCTGAAATTTGACTTCCCACCTCCTCCTGTGGCTGAGGACTCTAGTGGAGATAACTCATCAGATCTGAGCTCGAATAGACCAGGAGCTGCTGTGAAGCCTCCGTCCGGAGTTGTCAACAACACGCCGCGAGCTGCCGGTCCGAATATTAACTCTGTTGGGTCGGTAGCTACTCGGTCAATGGACGAAGATATAGGTACAGTTACTACGCCCGGTCAAATTAAACGAGGAAGTATACCAAAAGGGAAGGTAGCCAAAAATGGTTCTATTCCGAAGCAATCAGATTCGACAAAGCAAAGGAACAGTATTCCCAATATTTTCAGAGGAGCGGATGACTCCAGCTTGATGGATGGGGACGACTGGGGGTCAGAATTTTCTGGGGCGTACTCCATGAGGGACCAACAGCCTAGTCAAACAGATTTAGCTGATCCTAAGCTACAGCCATTCAGCGTTCCTCTAGAGCAAGTGAACAAAGAACTGCAAGTGAAGAACTGGAAAAATCATGCTGGTAGTCTAACGAATCTCCGGGATGCTGACAAGGGGGGTCAAATTGTGAATGGGGCAAAATAAATTCAGGAAATGAGAACAAACACGAGGAGAAAAGGGAGAGGAAGTGGTCTTTGGTAGGAATAAGAAGAACAACATGGAAATTAATAAACCCAGAGGCAATAGTCTGCAAGATGATGATAGTGATGGTTGGGGGTCGGAATTTTCAGAGGTGAAAAACACAGTTGATCAATCAGAGGAGAGCAAACGCATTCGTCAGCAAGATTCTGAGAATCCTAAACTACAGCCGTTCAAGAGTCCTAATGATGTTAGCATTGCTATTCAAACTAATACACTAACTGATAATAGTTATACTGAGGGGTACAGGTCGACGGGGTCAACTCCAAGCAAAAAGCAACTGGGAAAGGCAAAATCTCCCCTGCTGAATATTTTCAGCAAGAAAGATCACAAGGAGAAGAAGCCCAAAGATAAACCATCGAAATTGTCGCAGCTTTTTCATAGCAAGAAGCAAGTTGCGAGGACAAGACTGCGTATCTTAATACTAGCTCGCATAGTTACGCGGATGATGCGCATGATAAGAGTATTGAAGCACATGATAGCAGTATTGACATGAATGGAGGATTAACTCAGGATGCTACGTTAGGATTGAAAGATAAGAAGCTGTTTGGTAACCGAGTTATGCAAACTGAGGTTATCACTCCTGCTGTGGAACAGAAAACAGAGGAAATGCCTTATAATGATGTTAACAGTCAGGGGGCAGATGCTACTGAGAGTCAAGGTAATGAGTGTATTTCTTTTGATTATATTTGTCGGAATGGCGAACACAAGGATAGATTTTTCCACAACTGGCATGCCACAATTGATAGGACATGAACCCAAGACTACATTATCAGAGAGCCAACGACGATTCCACTGAGTTAAAGAGCTCAATGAAATCGTCAAGTAATTCTTCAAGTCATACAGCCCATTTCATCCCATTTTGCTTTTGCGTTTTGGCTATCTTCTATTTTTTTACATAAACTTAGATTTGTTTTGTAACTTTATTATAACTTTAATTTAGCGGCCCGAGCCTGATAAGCCCTGCTTTTCTTGGGTCGCGTAGAACACATCATTTTGCTTTAATTTGTATCCTATACATTAATTGTGTGTTTTACAAATGAAATTGAATTGAATTGAATTGAATCTTGAGCAATCTTCAGCACCATAAGTATTTATATATATTTGTCATGTATGGTGCTGAAGAAGGCTCAACATAGCCGAAATACAAAAAGACAAAACGGAGGAGAGCCTTGGGCTGTATGACTTGGAGAGTTACTCGGCGATTTCATTGAGCTCTGTAGCTCAATTGAAACGTCGTTGGCTCCCTGATCATGCAGTCCAGGTTCGATTCCCATCTACTGTGGTATGACATTTGAAGAAAAATCTATCCTAGTGTTCACCATTCATGACCATTCATGACAAATATGTCATGAATAGCGATTTCTTTACTTAAAAAAGTTTGTTTAAGACGAGTTATGGTCCCCCAGTTATTGTAGTCAGTGATTTGTCCACAAATGCAGAAGAATACGCGCTTGTGTAAGGCCTGGGCATTTTCTTCAAACATTAAAAATTTTCTATTCAAGCAAAATTTTTGGCCGTTTGCCCATGTCGCAAAACATTTCTAATCGAACATTTTTGCTTGTCTCAAGTAAAATGTTTTTGAACTCTTTCAAAAACATTGCGCAACAAAATTGCTTATTTTGCCGCCAATGATACTTGATGAAAAAATAGATTCTAGCAGTTTCTATCCGAAAAAACACGTTTTATATTAAACTTGAATCTTCGACTTAAAACATATTAACGTCTGTGAGAAGGTCAGAGGGTGATTAGAGAATGTGAAATGAGGCTGAAGGGCACAGCTTAGTGTTCTTGTAAGACAATATGTAGTCACATCAATAGGTCTTATTATCAGACATTGGCACAAACTTGAGTTACAGGTTTTTTAATTACACGTTTTTTATAAGAAACCTGGCTCGGGGCCTAGTTCTAAAAGTTTCTTAACAGTTTCTTAATTTAATGGAAATATTTTGCAGTAAAAAAGCAATAAAAAACGTGAATATAGCAAGCAAATTATTAATATTATTGTATTACAAAGAATTAGCCATGCTGGTGCGAAAAATCGCACGGAAATGCTTGAGAATTGATTACAACGTCCACAAATGTGGAATCAGTATGTTGGAAAACTGACACAAAAATTTCTTAAGTTTCTTAACTCCTTCCTCCTAGTTCTAAAAGTTTCTTAACTTTTGGGGTGTCGAGTTCTAGGTTTCTTGTAAACCGGTTTCGTATAAAAAAACGTGTAGAACACTTGGCTTCGATTTCAGCCTGCCTGTTTCTCATTTTTGAAGCTATTTATTATTCCAAATTTATTATCCCTACCCTTCTCGAAGACATGTTTAAAATGCGTTTCCGGACAAGGGTTTTATGCTGAATAACTTTGCTATGCTTTGCTATACTCTCAAATAGTTTCGGAGATAGCAAAAAAATTTGACCCAAATTTCAGCCTGGTGTTTCTTATAAAGGTTGTTTTATAAAAAACAAAGTGTAATGTTTGTATACCATTAACGATTTGCTTTACATTCTAGGTTTATTACTATCAGACATTCATCTTGCTACTGCAGAAGAACGACCAGCAAAAAACGAACCCGACAGCTTATACGAGAATCTTCCGACGAAAACGGACCAGAGCGATCCTATAAACGATTTGGTAGACGGTTCGCTTGAAAACCCGGTTCCAAAACCACCGAGGAGTCCCGGCGAAAAACGAACAGAGCCAGGCTACATGAATCTGAATGAGTATAGAGAAGAGATAATCGGCGCTGACGCTCCGGAAAAACCGAGCAAACCGGAGAAACCGAGCCGACCCATGGATTTTGATATTGATCTATTGGACCGTTTGGATAATTTTGCATCCGCTTTGTCCACGGACGAATCGGATGCGGAGTTTCCCCGCCCTTTGCCTCCTATTCCAGATACGGAAGAGACGGACGGTGATGCGGGAACGAATCTGAGTTCAGCCGAAATCGAGGAGTTGTATGCCACCGTCGATAAAGCGAGCAAGCGTGCCACGAAAGAAGAGAAGGGTGACAAGCTGAACACCCCTTTGCCAGAGAGTGACGTTGCTGACCCTGATGAGGTTGAGGAAGCTGCGCAGCAGCAAACACCTACCGCTGCGGAGGATTCTTGTATTGATGCCGCTAATCTCGAAGAAGGAAGGTTTAGAATTAAGGTGAGAATATAAGCATTCTGCTAATATTTAGGTAATATTAAATTCCCGAATGTTTTATCAATCACAGTGTAAACGCCAAAAGGGATATCTTGAAATGCAGGTTGCAAATCGCAAGACGAGGTGGCCGAGTGGTTAAGGCGATGGACTGCTAATCCATTGGGCTCTGCCCGCGTGGGTTCGAATCCCATCCTCGTCGGATTGTTTTCGCTGATTTTTTTTCATTCACACTCAAGCTACTTTTTTTGTTTGACATCCCATTTTTTTTAAAACAAGATAAACAAGAATTTTTTAAATTTTTATTCAAGTCTTAAATATTAATAAGTCTTATGAAGCCAAAGCTATCTTAGGAAAACCTTTCTTGAAAATGTCAATTTAGAAAATGATGCTCATTCCACAACCCTTTTTAAAGAGAATAATTTCTGGCAGTTTTTTTTTCTGACGTTTTCGAGTGTACTGGAGTTTCTTAATTTTCCTAGGGTCGATTTCTATCTAACTGTTAAATCTCGACTATCAAGTTACTATTAAATTGGTCATACCCACTTCAACATCAAAATGTCCTATGACGATTTTTTCTATATCTATTTATATTCCTTATCTTATTTTATAATTTCATTTTATTAAATGCAGCCTCTAATTGTTCAATTTTTTTCTCGATTTCGTAAGAAATAAACCCTTTCTAAAAAAAACGTTAGCCTCGATTCATTTCTTAATAAGGGCCCTGTTTATAAGCAGCTAGGCAACTAAAATTCCGGACAAAACTTCATGAAAATTATATGAAATATGCTCCTCTTGCCACTGTTTTTTATAACGAAGAGTACTAAGCGAAAGACATAAACAACTCTGGGACTCTGGGGGCTTTTATAAGCGACTCTGAGGACTGGCCCTGACCCTAAGGCCCTGGCCAAACGATCAAACATTGTTGGTCCAACATTTTCAATCTGCTCTGTACAACAAATGTTTGACTGTTTAGCCACGTCGAAAAGTATTGCTTGACGAGCAAAAGTAACAAACCTTGTGGCGTGATTTTTTTGAAAAATTGGAAAAGCATTTTTTGCTTGAAACAAGCCAAAAAGTTGGATAAGCAATGTTTTTGGACGTGGCCAAACGGTCAGACATTTTGTTTGATAAGCAAATCTCAAACAAGTGTTTGACCAACAATGTTTGATAGTTTGACCAGGGCCTAAGGGGTCAGCTCAGCCAAGAAGCTGTAAGCGACTTTGCAACAAGAGATTGTTGCTTTTCTTAACCTTTTTTAGTTCAAATTGTTTCGTTTTATATACATTAAGGCCCTGGCCAAACGATCAAACATTGTTGGTCAAACACTTGCGATTTGCTAATCTAGCAAAATGTTTGATCGTTTGACCGCATCATAAAACATTGCTCATCAAACCTTTTTTTGGTTGAAGCAAGCATAAAATGTTTTTGAAAACATTGCTTAGCGAATTCGTCTTCTCAAGCAATGATTTGTGATTGTGACATTCAAACATTGCTTGTATAGCAAATCTCAAATGTTTGACCAACAATGTTTGATCATTTGGCTAAGGCTTAATGTAAATTTAATCAATTTGAACCAACAGCAAGAAAACCATCAAAACAACTGGAGTTGTTTATAACGAAGAGTGCTAAGAGAAAGTGCTAAGACTGATTTTAAACAGACATAATCACCTGCGGGGCTCGGGGGGGGGGGTTAGCAACTGTCACCCCGGGTTATGTATGTGCCGTACAGTGGAGGTCGTGCAGTACAGTGGAGGATTCAGTACAGTGGAAGGATATCATCAGTACGGTGGAGGGATACCATCACTACTGTGGAGGATATTCAGTACAGTGGAGGGTTATCAGCAGTACAATGGAAGGATATTATCAGTACAGTGGAGGGATATCATCAGTACAGTGGAGGATATTCAGTACTGTGGATGGATATCATCAGTGCAGTACAGTCAATAGTCAATACTGAAAACCCTCCACCGTACTGGTGATATCCCTCTACTGTACTGATGATATCCCTCTACTGTACTGAATACTCCCTGAATAGCGTTCACTGTAATGCACACCCTCCACTGTACAGAATATACATTATCCGGTGTGACTATGAGGGCTGGCTCTGAGCCTAATTGCTATTAAAAAGATTATATGTGTTGACGAAGATATTTTTCTATCTGCAGTTACTTCGAGAATCTGGAAGTCCTTTGGGGATAACAGTCGTTGGAGGAGCTGACACCCCAATCGGAGTTCTTCTTGTCAGTAATGTACAGAAAGATTCAGCTGCAGGGAAAAATAACCAAATTAAACCTGGAGATGAATTGATACAAGTAAATGAGCACAGTCTAGTCGGTATGTCTTCTAAGATTTTTGTGTTACTTGCTTTTTTTTTAAAGAACCACTTTGTAAGGAACCTACATGTAGAAGACCCGAAAATTTAAAAGAACTTAAGAGAAAATCGCTAGAGAATTTTCAATGTTGAATGTTTTTATCTCCGCGAAAAATCAAGAAAGCTGGTTCCATCAATTTGCAGTCCAAAATAACATAAGTTGTATGTTACGCAAGTATCAAATGTTTCCTCTACTAGTCCCGAGCTTTGCTTACATGCAAGTGTCTCTTTTGTCAGGGCACTAAATGTGCAGTTAAAATTAATGAACTATAAAGGGACTTTTTGAACTTCAATTGAGCCAAAAATGGTCCCAAGAAAGGAATTAAAGAACTAGGCCTTGAGCTAGGTTCTTTATAAACAAAGCGTGTATCGTAATAAAATAATATGATTTATTGTAGGAACTACTCATGCTGACGCATTGCAAATTCTGAAGAACACACCACCGCTTGTAGAATTAGAAATATCACGATCCAAAGACGGAAATAAGGTAGGGAGAAGTTTTTTATTATGCAGAAGAATCTATGTGAAATGCACTATGGCCGTAGTTGAACGATCAAACATTGTTGGTCCAACATTTCATATTTGCTTTACAAGCAATGTGTGACCGTTTGACCACGTTGCAAAGCGTTGCTTGAAAGGCAGAACTTTATTTCCTATGTTCATGGAAAGCTTCAAAATCTGCCGTAAGCACAAATGTTTGATGAGCAATGTTTTGTGGTGAGGCTAAACAATCAGCATTTGATTGCCCAAGCAAATTTAAGTTGTTTGACGAAGGTTTGATCGTTTGGAAGTTTTTTAAACAACACCCCGGATAATTCTGGTTTCTTGTACGCGGCACAGATTTCAAAACCCCTAAGACCCCGTGACACAAGACCGCTTTCATCAATACCCTTTCGGAGCCATACTAGTTTACTGTCCCGCTGTGGACCCCGTTTACACTCTGGTACAATTATAAATTGACTGTACCCAAAATAGTACAGATAGACCTCCCTGTATTGATCTATTTTTCAATTCGAACTACCTAGTTTGGAAATCTTTTAAAGATGGTGAAGGTGAAATGGTGTATTTAGCGCCAGTCTCCAGGATTTCAACAGTAGGTTAACTAATCGAGACCTTGACTTTGGCTTTGCCGCTATCGTAGGTGGGGCTCGAACCCTGATATCGCTGAGCTTCTGACACCCCGAGTCGGTTGGATTAGGCCACGACGCCACACCACCTTCAAATAACGTTCCAATAGACTTATTACTTGAGAAGAAATTATCGCTCATCGAGGTAGAAAAGTAATTCCAAAATGATAACTGGTTGATTATGAGTCGTAGTTTGAGCTTCCAGCATTTTAAGGAATTTGAACTTGAATAAGTCTAATGTTCCAATACACAATAATTGTATTTGTCTAATGGGCTAATTATATGAGAGTTTTCTGCCCGGGCTGAAATTTCAGCTTGGTTAGACAGGTTGAAATTGGCATGCCATTATATGAGAGTTTACAGCCAGGTTGAAATGGAGTATGCAAGACAAATGGCGCCAAAATTGAAACGTTTTGGCACGAAACTTAAAGTTTTCAGCCCGGGCTGGAAAAAAATTGCGATTACATGAGAAATCTCAGTCCGTTCAAGCGGGCTGGAAATCCTAGCCTGCCTAGCTGAAGGAGGGCTGGAATTCCAGTCCGGACTGAGTTTTCAACTGAAATTAGCTCATGTAAATTTGGAGAGATGACTGGAGAGAAGGGCTGAGTTTGCAGTTCGTTTAACCGGGCTGAAATGCCAGCCAGGGCTGAAAAATCTCATAATTAGCCCCTAAGAGAATTCCCCCAAATATATGGATTTATTTTATTCAAATTGTTCCAAATTTTTTCGTTAATTTAGGACCTATTAGCAAAGTCAGCGAAACAACCAGTCAAGAAACCCGTTCGTCCAACATCCTCGTATTCCCCAAGTTACGACCAAGCAGAAGTAGACAAAGTCTCCAAGGAAGTCCTGTTGCTGAAAAGCTCCAAGAGCCTCGATCTCACAGTCGAAGACGAGAATCAAAACATTGCACTTAGCAACCGACTCGATAGTCCATTTACACCTAGAACGAAGAGTTTTGGTGGGATTTCTACTTTTCGAAAGCAAAGTATTTCGGATGATGGTGATTTAACGAAGACAAGTACACCGAAGAAAAACGTCCAGGAAGATGATGTCGAGTTTGAGAAATGGGATGTTATTGAGATTGTATTGGAAAAAGTTCCTGGAAAAGGATTGGGGATCGGCGTCACAGGGGGACCAAGTACGAAAATTGTTGAAGGAATGACGGTATGAAGTTACATGTTGTACTAGATTTTTTCTTTTTTTTAAGAAACTGGTTTATATAGAAAGTAGTACATGGCTCCTAAAAATTTAAGAAAGTTCAGTACTGAGTTCTCAGATCAAGGAAAGTATTTAATTATGGGTTTTTCGGGCTTCAAGAATTTCTATGTATGTCTTGCTAGGGCCTCGAATCCGTGACCTGCTGATGCATTTTAAGTTGGGTACAAACCGTGGAAGCATGTTGGCCAAAATAATGGCTGAAAATAGGCCAACATGTTGGTACGGTTTGCCAAACCATCACGACATCTGTGATGTTTTAGATTGCTGACGTCATCTAGAAATGATCTTTTACAAACATGGCCGAAAAGGAGGAAGCTATTTGTTTTTGCTCGCTCTTGTGGTTAACGACGAGGAAGACAAAACTCGCGTTGCAACTCAAACCGCCAGCTTAAATCTATTACTCATCTAATGGTCTCCGAAATAACGACCGAGATTAAAAATGTTGTGCCAACACGTTGGCGATGCATAGCAAACTGTACTAACACATCAATTTTGCTTAAATGGACGAAATGTTGGCCAAAATTTTCAAACATGTTTAAAAATTTTGGCCAACATTTTTTTCGTCAACAACATGTTTATCAGGCCAACATCTATAGCAAACGCCAAGACACAACTGTTGGCCAACATTTTGGCACGGTTTGCGCCCGCCTTAAAGGACACTTAAGACAACAATATATGAAACATGTTTAGTTTAGAAGTTCAATTTCCTGCAAGTGCCAGACTTTGTTGCAGATAATATTGCCTCAAGACAATATGCCTTTGGAATAACAAAACTTAGCTGCCATTACAGTTGCCAAGTGTCAGGTTTGCACTGTCTTGCTTGCATGTGGAGTTGCTCCATTATGTATTCCATATGTGACCTGTGTGCAAGAAAGCTTTGTTTGGTCTTACTTGAAACAGTGACCTTTTTGAAATGAGAGAAAGAGAGAAACTGGCTTGAAATGATTGAGATTGTATCAAATGCAAGCCATTGTATTCAAATGCAAGGTATTCTATATCCAAACGGGAACTTCCTATTTAGTACTCTGGGTACCAGATCCGATGATCTGGGGATGAGGAACTGGGAAGGAGATGAAATTAGGGTACCTGTTTAAAAAAACGCCACATAACTTTGCAAATCGAGTTTTATCGTTTTTACAGATCAGGCGTTCAAAAAATTGTTGTTTCTGTAAATATACAAAACCGGCATTTGTTTATTTGCCTTTTGAAGTTATTAATCGTTTTTAGGTTCGTAAGCTTGTCCCTGGAAGTCTCGCTGGCGAAGATGGCCGTCTTGTGAAAGATGACAAAATATTGGCTGTAAACGGTCAGTCTTTGAAAGGCCTAACTCAAGGAGAAGCACTGAACATGCTGAAAAACTTCACCAAACAAGTCTGCTTGACAGTCAACCGAAAATAACACAAGAACAATTACAACAACGCAGTTTTACGTTATCTGCAATCGATCTGCGACCGCCGAGTTCACAGTTACATATTGCCATGGATTCTCCAAGTTTAAATGAGAAGTTTCGCAGCCCTTCGAAGACCTTTTCTCATTTTGTTGAAGGATCTGGTAAAGGCAAGTCACGTCGTGGTGTGTTAGAGAGCCCAAGGAATCGATCATCGGAAACATTTGAATTGTCTATAGGAGGAGGGAGAAATTCGATGTATGGTGATTTGTAAAGAGCAAGGCACTCAACGAAGATCCTTGTGTCAGCCAATGCATTTGTTTCTCAGTCCGTTGAAAACCTTTTCTCAATTTGTTGAAGGATCTAGTAAAGGCAAGTCACGTCGTGGTGTGTTAGAGAGCCCGAGGAATCGATCATCGGAAACATTTGAATTGTCTATAGGAGGAGGGAGAAATTCGATGTATGGTGATTTGTAAAGAGCAAGGCACTCAACGAAGATCCTTGTGTCAGCCAATGCATTTGTTTCTCAGTCCGTTGAAGACCTTTTCTCATTTTGTTGAAGGATCTGGTAAAGGCAAGTCACGTCGTGGTGTGTTAGAAAGCCCGAGGAATCGATCATCGGAAGCATTTGAATTGTCTATAGTAGGAGGGAGAAATTCGATGTATGGTGATTTGTAAAGAGTAAGGCACATAACGAACGTCCTTGTGGTAACCAATGAATTAGTTGCGCAGTCCGTCGAAGACCTTTTATCATTTTGTTGAAGGATCTGGTAAAGGCAAGTCACGTCGTGGTGTGTTGGAAAGCCCGAGGAATAGATCGTCGGAAACATTTGAATTGTCGATAGGAGGAGGGAGAAATTCGATGTATGGTGATTTGTAAAGAGCAATGTACTTAACGAAGATCCTTGTGGTAGCCAATGCATTAGTTTCGCAGTCAGTCGACGACCTTTCTTGAAGGGTCTAGTTAAGGAAAGTCACGCCGTGGTGTGTTAGAAAGCCCAAGGTATCGATCGTCAGAAACCTTTGAATAATCTATAGAAGGGAGAAATTCGATGTACGGTTATTTGTAAAGAGAAAGGTACTTGAGGAAGATGCTTGGGGTAGCCAATGTGTTAGTCGACTCCATTTGGAAAGACAAGGCACTAGTCGCTGAAAGTTGACTAGGGATGTCGAAGATGTACGAGGTAAATTTGAATCTCTGCTGTTCTTTCTGTTTATAAAGAAGTCGTTTTCTAGCAATGAATTTTGGCAGAAAGTAACGAAAAATAGCTCGAACTAGCTGACATAAAGGATAATGATCATCGCAGTCGACGAACGCCCGAGAGAAGTATTTCACTAAACCAGACTGAAATGAGTTTTGCTGAAGACTTAGAAGGCTTTTTTAAATCAATCCTGACAGAACAAATGATCTTTTGAACGTTTATTCCTTCCTGCTCGTATAAGTCTTTATCTTGAAATTATGAATAGTATCGTTCCGATGCTGCAACCTTGTGGAACCTCATAACATCAGATCATGAACATTTGTCAACAGTAATGAAGTACATGCAATCTTTTTATAAGAAATCTATATAAATAACTACAGAAACCATTGTTTTGAATATCAAGAAACTTAGCTTGATTGGACGAGAAGATCGATTCAAAATCTAAGGAGCTACCGTTTTGCTGCTTTTATGTGATTTACAGATACAATTTTTTTTAATAAGCAACTGGTCAATAAGCAACTAAGGGCTGAGATTTGCTCAAATTTTTGGTTGAAATAGCTTTCTTTATGCAAAAGCTCATTGAAAACTTGTCAATTACATTGAGCAGCATGAAAGGAGCCAAAATAAGAGGTTTAAGAGGGTATCCGGTCATTCTGTGAGGGCTGAAAGACCAGATACGTTAAGCAACCGAAAGTCCAGTTGCTTATTAATAAAAAAGTGTAACTGTATCGATATGAGAAAGTTTAGTTATTGGCAAGTTCTTTTGAAAAATGAAGATATTATTTGTGCTTGATTAAAGGTTTTTCTTAATAAGTTGTATTAGTAGTCAAGTATCTCAATTCTATGTTGTCATAGGCTGGCTTTAGTATTCAGTAAGAATAACCTAAGTATCGTGAACTGGAGCGATAGGTCCTTCGGTAGAAGATGGCGGAGGTTAAATATGTCCTCTGTTTCATCAAGTATTTACAAAGGGAATTCTGGGAATAATTTCCCTAAGCCGGGCGCAAACCGTGCCAACATGTTGGCTAACATCGCCGCAAACAACTGTTGGCAAACATGTTGGCACGGTTTGCTATTGGTGTTGTCCAAACAAAAGTTACCCAACATTTTTAAACATGTTTTATAATGTTGGCCAACATTTCCATCGATATGCGCAAAATTTGTGTTGGGAGGGTTGGCTAGTTAGCACCTGAAATAAGAAATTCGAAGATTTAAGCTGGCGGTTTGAGTCGGACCACGGGTTTTTTCTTCTTCGTCGTCAATCAAAAGAGCGAGTACTAAACCAGCAGCTGCTTGATTTTCGGCCACGTTGGCAAAAGATCATTTGTAGATGACGTCAGCAGCCTAAAACATCTCAGATGTTGCAATGGTATTGCAAACAAACCGTACAAACATGTTGGCCTACTTTCAGCCAAATGTTGGCCAACAGTGTTGGCACGGTTTGCGCTCGCATTTACGCTGCATCTGAGCACCAACTTGTTGAATTCTTGAATCCTTGAATCCTTCTCGAAAATCATTAAGACGAACAACGGACTAACAGATATGTTTACCATCTTTGCGGAATCTTCTACATATTGTTCGTCAAAATATTTGAACTTAGTTTACTCGTTTTTCAACTGCAGCACAGCAACAGATTTTAGATTTCTTCCAGTATATAGGCTTGTATCTATATAAATATGTATGCTTTAATGCTTTATAAAGTTGCAGATGTTTTGAACAATTTCGCTGTAAATATGTATTGATTTGTCATGTTACATTTTGTATATCGGATCTTTTAAAGCTGAAATTTTAATGGAAATATTATAAGAAGCGAATAAGGTGCATTTTGTGATTTCTGTATTTTTTTATTTATATTTCTGTGTCAAATGAATAGATTTTGAGATCGCAATGCACCCCGAAAAAGTGTCGCATTTGCACATTGCGCATTCTGTTGGAACTGCTACTGCGGTTTTCTTTAATTTGTTCCTCACTTCAGCGATAGTTTGTAAAATTTATTAAGGAATTTTAACCGAAAAGCAACCTTACCGAAACCCAGCTCTTGCCTTTAACCTACGGTTGCCCATAATGGTCAAGCAAGTACCAAATACTTGCTGCAAACACAAATTTAAACTGCTGTAAATACAAATGAAAACTGCTGCAAATACAGACTACTTGATGCAAATGCAATTCACTTGTTGCAAATACAATTCACTTGTTGCAAATACAATTCACTTGTTCCAAATCCAATAACCATACGTACTGAACATACACATAAGTTGCTGCAAATACAGAAATTGTTTTTCTGCACATACAAAAAGACTGGGTCGGACCCCTGGAGCACGGATACAAAAGACGGGGGTGGGGTAGGGGATACCAGAATAGATTTCTGTCTTCGCCTCGTTTGGCGCTGGGAATGGCGCGAAAAGTTGTTGTTGGTTTGGCAGTGCGTGACGTGAGTGCAGTGCGTGGCATTCCTTCAAAACTTTCTTATGAAATGAAAGTGTTAAACAAGTCAATCCTTCGGTTCAAATTTACAATGCGAATTGGTTTTCTTGGATTTAATTTCACGCAGTGCGATAATGCTTTTTTTTTTTTTTTTTTTTTAAGACGCTATATCATAAGATACATGGTCTACAATGCTAACAAAAAAATACAAAATATTAAAATTACAAAATAAAGTAAAGTAAAACTAACAGTTAAATTTGTCAATCATCTATAGAAGGTAAAAATTATCATTATTCTAATTCCAGACAAGCTTACTTCTCTAAAGCAGTACGTTTGTCGTAAATGTCATGAGTGAAGGCACTGAAATTCTCTAGGAAGACTTTATTCTCATTCGTCATTAAATATATAAATTTTGGTTTGCAGAGGGATAGTTGTAAAGTTTGGATAAAGGCTGTGGATTTGATTAAAAAATTTCTCTTTCAAAATTATATTGACTACATACTAGGACAAAATGTATTTCATCTTCTACAATATTTTTGCAGTATTTACAGTATCTTTCGTTTCTATCAATAGGTGGTTTATAGTGTCTACCTTTTTCGATAGCTAGGCAGTGATCACTTAATCTTAGTTTTGACATTATTCTTCTATGTCTTCTAGTTGGGATTAGATCAAGATATTTTCGTAAATTATTTGATTTTTATAGGATTTGTACGTCAAAGCTTTGGAACAGTCATTTATGTATGTTCTCCAGTAAATGCTGTAGTTTGTTTCTAGTGCTTTCCTTGTAGCAGTCTTAGAAAGAGAGGTTAGTGTTGAATTGGTCAATCCATTAGTTTTAGCTCGTCTGTTAGTTGGTTAATGAAAGATACAATTGTTTTCGATCTGTAACAGATCTTTCATATTCAAGAGCTTGTGTGACAAGTGAATCTGGCTCAGAGTAATGTAAGATATGCTTTATGAAATTATTGGTCCTACAGCTTACCGAAATGTTTAAAGGGAAGCGGCCTAGATCTCCTCTTACTAGAGCATTGGTTGTAGATCTGTTTACTCCAAGTATGCGTTTTAAAAACTGTGTATGGATTTTTCAATTTCATTTTGTCCCAATCAGTCTGGCTAAAGTTAAGGTAAGGCCCCACACTTCCGATCCATACAAGAGTATTGGGGCAATCATTGAATCAAAAGTTTTAGAGCTAATTTAACAGGAAGGTATTTTAGTTTAAATCTACTGTTAAGGGCTAGTAGGGCGCGGTTTATAAGAAACCTAGAACTAGACACCCCAAAAGTTAAGAAACTTTTCGAGCTAGGAGGAGGGAGTTAAGAAACTTAAGAAATTTTTGTCTCAGTTTCCAACATACTGATCTCACATTTGTGGACGTAGTAATCAATTCTCAAGCATTTCCATGCGATTTCTCGCACGGGCATGGCTCATTCTTTGTAATACAATAATATTAATAATTTGCCTGCTACATTTCACGTTTTTTTACTGCAATTTATTTCCATTAAATTAAGAAACTTTTAGAACCAGGCCCCCCCGAGCCAGGTTTCTTATACAGCAGGAATGGAAAAGTCTTCAAACTTTTCAAATCAGTTTGCGACATTTCTGACTTCTTCTTTCAACTTTCATTTTTCATTTTTGCTTTTCGCTTGCAATTAAACCCAAAACAGGAAGGTTATCGTGTGAACAGGGTTGCAGACAGTTGGAAAGAAAGCACGCACACACAAAAGACAAACAGTAAAGATACTTTAGTAAAAAAAAAACAGAAAATAAAAGGGGACAGTCTAGGGAGTCTTTCCTCGAAATCACATCAACCCCTGTTGCGTGCTACAGATTTTTTGAAATAATTCAATGCTGGATCGGGCTTTGGTTGGCGAAAATTTCGCTGTTGATAATGAAATAGTCATTTCATGACAAACTTCACGTCGCTTTAGTGCAGCTAACGCCCCCAATCGATATGAAGTTAAATTCTACATAAACCCAAAAAGCGTGTATTTCGCAACTCAAGGCAATCGATGATACAGTAATACTGCAGTGTTGTATGACAGTTAACAGTTTCCTCCAAAATAGAGCATAGACAGTATGGTGTACACTCGTTCTTTCATAGGGTCAGTTTCGGAAGATGTCCATACTCGTACCAGTTGACTGCTAAGACCATGATCCTTCAGGGCCGTTCCTATAAAATTTTCCTGGGTGGGGGGTGTAGAGAAGAGATTTGCCGACAAAAAATGGGCGTTGGCCTGACTTTTTTCATCCGATCAAATCTTCATCCATCAAAATTTAACATTTTAACTCAATTGTGAAATAACCAGAGGCCGTTTTGGTTAGAATAACACGGGGTGTTTGAAACCTTTGGAATTGTCAATGTGAAGTTGTTCACCTGTCACAGCGGGCTTGCAGAGGGCGTTGGCCTGACTTTTTACCTTAAGTGGCTTTTGTTGATTTAAACCAAAAACTGCTATGTTTTATTATGTATCATTTCAAAGACCCATAGCGTTACTATATAAAATATAAATGTTACAATGTTACAGTGCCAACCGAACAGATTTGAACGTGGGGAGGGTGATCAATTCGTTTGTGAAATGAATAAACACCTAAGAAAACTCAGGGGCCACGCAGATTCCCTGGTGGGTACAGCCTAGTTCTGCTTTGACTTTCTTACAATCTTTGGGCATCAAATTACCTCAATAATCACAATTTTCTCTTGGCAAAGTGGAGCTCTACATGGAAAACCTTCTAAAAGCATTTCGGAAGTGGAGGAACTAACAACCCAAATTTGCATCCGATAAATGAAGAAACAGAAACACACCAAAAGAAGTCCAAGATCACCCTGTTGAAAGCTACCTTTCTCTGCCAGTTGTGCCTTTTAAACGGACGGGGGGAAAAGTTTAAGATATATAGTTTTAATGATTATTAGGATAATTTTGGACATTTTTGGTCGTTTTGCGTCTCAATACGCCGATTCTGACGCCGATTTATATCTATCATTTCTTCAAAACAGATACACTTTTTTTTAATAAGCAACTTGACTACCGGTCCAGACCTCGAAGTTGCTTAACGTATCTGGTCTTTCAGGCCTCACAGAATGACTGGGTACCCCCTAAAAACTCTTTTTCTGGCTCCTTTCATGCTGTGCAATGTAATTGACAAGTTTGCAATGAGGTATTGTATAAAAATAGGGATTTCAACCAAAAATTCGAGCAAATCTCAGCCCTTAGTTGCTTATTGACCAGTTCCTCATTAAAAAAAAGAGTGTATGGTATTGGCTCAAAAATTTACCCAAGATGACCAATGCTGGCGTTTTGCCGACAGCTGCAGTGTTACACCCCCTACCCCCCCCCCATAGGAACGGGCCGGTGATCCTTCACACTGAACACATGTAAACGCATTTTTTTTTGTAAGGAAGTGCTTTATAAGGAAGGTAGCACTGGGATAGGCAAAAACGTTAGGAATTTCTAGTACTGGGTCGGAGACTACCAAGGAATCTGACATTTTCTTTAACTTAACATTTCGATTAAAAAAGATTAAATTTTGTATCAACAGAGCAAGCAATACTTGTTGCCCAAGCTTTTCAATTAGTATTCTTTTCTATTCGTCTTTTGATACCTTATGACCTATATTTCCTTGACCATTGGTTATTTTGAAGAATCACAAAGTAAAAAGATAAGGAATTGCTAAGGAATATCGAGAACTTGAATTTGGCCATCAGTTAAGGAATTTTTAGTACAGAGCCTGAGCCGAACTTCCTTATAAAATAAAATGCGTGTACATATTTCACGAAATTTTAGAACTTTCGATTTTTAAGAAGAGCATAGTTTCTTATAAAACAGTGCAAAAATCTGTTTGCCCTCGGATTTGGAACCTCACTGAATGTAGCACCTCGAGTCTTCATCCGATCGAGATTTGACATTTTAGCTCAATTGTGAAATAACCAGAGGCCGTTTTGGGTAAAATAACATGGGGTGTTTGCAACCTTTGCCATTGGCAATGTGAAGTTGTTTATCTGTCACAGCGGGCTTGCTGAGGCTCCGTTAAGTCAGAATATCCAACCACAGAATAGAGATGACGATCACTGCAAACCCATACTGTATCCGCAACTATTTTTCTTTATAAATTTTTCTCGTTGCTTGTTATTTTATGTGTTTTCATAAACTGTTCATGATGGGGCAGGGAATATCAGTTGCGCTGTGCAACAAAAACAGCCTGAAATGAATTCCCCCAATTCCTGGTTTTGAAATACACGTTTTCTTTTATAAGGAACACCTTTATAAGGAACTCGAGGCTGAAAATTCCCCAAAAATTAAGGAACTTTAAGGAGCTGCCGAGGCTCGGTTGAAAAACTGAGAATAATTTTTTTCAAGAACAAGACGATTTGTGCAAAAAATAGCAGAATAACAATGTATTTTCCATCGTTCTTCCAAAAAATACTCCATTTATATTTAAAGTTAGAAAATGAAGCAAGTTTATATGAATTTATTTGGAATCTCCATGGTCGAATTAGTAAGAAAGTGCAATAAAAAGTGGGGTTAGGCTGAAATTTAGTGTTATTATGATTCTTCCCTGCCTTCCAGGCAGTCTAAGAAAGGCTAACTCCTTGGCAGTCTTCCGTGCCGTCCTCCTTCCAGGTCCGGTCAAATTCAATTCAATTTCGATTCAGTTTACAAAATTCGTCCAAGCCAAAAGTGAAAATGGCGGGAGATCGAGAACAAACAAATTATGGAATGTTGGCTTTTTCATTTGGTAAGTTTCTCCTAGCAGTAGGATTCCATGATAAGAGCAGATGTGCAGCTTTAAGCCATAAATGAAAGAAGAACTGTTCTGGTTAAGCGTTGAATAAGGTCAAATGTTTTTTTGTAAATAAAATGTGGCCTAAATAAAAAGGCCAGTTGCCAGTTCGAAAAAAGGTTTGTTCGGATCGATTAGCAACTTTAAATGCTTAAAAAACCAAGCAGGAACACTGCAGCAGGCCTGTTGTTCTATTTTATTTCAGCTTGAGAGATGTTTTATCCTAAAGTTAGGTTAAGGCTGTGCTGTAGCACACTTGACATGAAACAAATTTATCATTGCCCACCCAAGATCTTCTTGAAACTTGCCACAAAATTCAGACCAGGCTAAAGCTACCAGATATCAAAAGCCTTCATACACGTTTTTTTTTATAAGAGAAAAGCAGTGGCGGACTGGCTACCATTCATCCCACCCCAAAAAGCAAACAAAAGGGCACCAATAGGTGGTCATACTGCTTAGCTTTGGGGCTAGTAAGACGTGCCCCGCAAACTTCATGTGGCCGAGAATCAGTTTTGTTTCAATACAAATGCATAATAAATAAAAATGGTTTAAAAATTAGGGCTTTGAGCGAAGTGAGCAAATGTTTCATTATGAAAATTCCAGTTATCAAGACACTATCTTCCAAGATTCTACAGAGAAAACAACTCAGCCTAGGAGACGAGTTTCAATTGTCCATGACTTTTACCCAAAAGGAAAGACGGTATGCAAGAAAAGCACGGAGATAAAAGAGAAGCGCAACAAGAGTAGTTTGAACCAGTAGCCTTCAACCTTCTGCTTGGACCCTTTTTGAAGAAATTAAAGTGATTCCTCGTTAAAATTTGTGTAAATGTTAGATTTAATCTTTTCTTGTAGTTTTCTGGTAGAAGGAAAGCTTTTGTATGAACATGATGAAGGTACATGTGCAAAACCTTATTCTGAAAAGAATCATCCTTTCTGTAATTGGTAAGTAAGATTGTTCATTGTGGTGCAGAAAGGGAGAACTTTGTTATTTAAAAAAGCGCTGGTCCTGTGCCTATGCTAAACCTTTTATTTGAAGAAAAGTGCATTTTTCAAGAGAAAAGGAAGCCTTTCACTGAATATTGGAAATCTCTTTGAATAAAATGTCATTTCAAAGATATTTTTGGAATTTCTTCTACTCAAGGCCTATCAGCAAGCTTTTGTTCCAGGCATGTAAAAGCTCTTGGCTGGCCCCAGATCTTAATATAGATCACTTCAGTAGAACTGAAATTTTTTGAAACCAAAAGATATCAATTTTGATGCAAAAAACATCTAGGAAGCGCCCAAAAATTAGCCTAGGTGCAAAGTTTTATTATCTCACCACTTGTATTATCGATTTTACGAGTGCTCAAAGTTTACGATTCTGTAAGGGCTTTGACCGAGTGGGGTAAAATGTTTCACTAAGTTCATTTTCTGCTGAAATACGCCCCCATGTTGGACTTTTTAAAGCCTTGTGAATTTGTTTTTGCCAGTAATGCATTTATGTGAGTAACCCCTCCCCTGGGGGCTCATGTTTAATTGAGTTTGTATTGATTTTTTAGGTATTACCTTGTGTATGCGCCTCGAATTTTCCGAGCTGGCGATAAAGAGAAAGTTTTGATTTCAACTCACAATGTCAATTTTGAAGTTTCTGTCACAACCAAATTTTGGAGTGGAAAGAAACTGCTTGCTTCTTCTGATGATATCATCAAACCTGGTAATTTCAATGTTTATTGAAAAATTTTGTTTATCATTCTCCATCAGACTTAATCATCTGAATCGTTGTACCTTAAGAAATTAATCATCTTAATCATCATAATCATACTTCATGAACTGAATCCTCTTAACCACAATCCCCTAAATCACCATAGGTTTATGTATTAAAACATTATGATGATTCAGATGATTGAGATGGTTATAAGCATCTAAAACCATCTAAATCATTACTGTCACACTATAAATTGTCAGTTAAATAGCTCAATCAACCTAATCATTCCAACCAACTTAGTAATTTTTTCATCATTATAATGCTTCATTGACATAATCACCTTTAACCTTAATGATCTGAATTTCTCTAATCATCCTAATTGCACTTCTTCTGCTTGTACATCATTAACTTGAGCAGCTCAATCGTCTTAATCAACTCATTCATGCACCACTGACGTATTCATCTTAGTGGATAATCATCTCAATCATCTTAGTAATCATAATTGTGCTTCATCAGCTTGAGCATCTCAACTGTACTTCTTACCTTAGTCAACACAATCACCTTAATCAACTCAATCAGACACCGACTTGACTTATTCATCTTAACTGATAATCATCTCAATCATCTAAATCATTATACGATTATACTTCATCAACTTATTTTCCAAATAATCCTCATCAAGTTAATCAGCTTAATCAGCTTAATCAAGTATTAATCAATTTTCTTATCTCATCTTTCAGGTGTTTTGAAAGAAGTTGGTATAAAGGTATCCTCTTTGTTCCAAATTATATTACTCTGTTGTGCTTGACAAATTGCTGCAACATTTTTGGGAAAAAATGCATACCAGTACCACACTTAAAATGTCACCTATGGTCATCTTGAGGTGCTTTCTGCTCTCAGCAGATAGAGGTTGACTATCAAGGAAGACAAGCAGGGTTGTGTTAAAAACAGGGTTGTGTTCCATGGTTCCATGTAAGATTTGAATGCTATATCTACTAGTGGAATGTCAATTAACGGAAAGCTCTATACGACGGACACCTCTGATCAACAGACAAATATCTTTGTTCCACCAAAAAAGAAGCCTGCATACAACGGGTACCTTTTTTCAAGGGAAAATAACATTAGCCTGCATGTTTCCGTTGTATTGATGTTCGAAGGTTAGAATGAAATTGAAACCAATTCCGATGAGCTGCATTTTAATATCACTTGGTATACTGGCTAGGAAATATGCTGATTTTTTGGGACTTGCAGTTTTTAGGAGTACCGTACTTCCGAAACTTTTCGAATTATGTGACTTTGAATTTTGTTTAGGTGCCTCTTGATGCAGGCAGTTCTGGATACCTCGAAGTGGAAGGTTCTGCTGAGGTGCCAAAAGGAACCAATGGCATCACTGAAGACGCAACCTGGACATTCAAAAACAAAACATCATCTATTGAAATAAAACGATCAAGCACTCAGGTCTTCATACAGACAGATCGACCCATTTACAAACCTGGAGAAACAAGTAAGGACGTTTATATTACTTCTGTCTCCCTTCAAGCATTAGCCTTTTAAATTTCTGCTTTTACGCCTAGGATGCGGGCGACCATTAATACCAGATTAGCCCCAGCATTTCAAGACTGCATTCAGATTAGTACTTGGTTAGCTTTCGCAAGACAAATGAATTTGGCTTCCCATTCCTCCATTCCAATCCATTGCACCATCGAAATGAGCCAGTCAGCAATGGGGCGATTGATCGGGTTAGTATTTTAGCACCAGTTGGCTGAAAGATTGTGATCCATATGTTAGACTGATGTTTCTTTTAAAGATTGTTCTTAAAAATGAAAAAAAGTTATACTTAAACAAACACTTCAATTTGAACCCACCATAGCTGTCACTTTCAACACTGCATGTGTGGTGAAATGAATGTTGTCTTATGGTAGATTCGCATTTTTAACCACAAGGTTGAGAAAGAGTATCAGATTTGGGGGGGAGGGGTTAACAATTGAAAAGGATTTGATGACCTAGTTATTTTATGACATCATACTATTGTTTTCGAAATTATTTGGGGGGCTCACTCCCCGCTTCCAATGGGCCTGTTAGCGTAGTCTGTTAGTTTTAGATGCGAGATTATGGTTCTTTTTATAATTGATTTTTCAACATTTAAAGGCTCAGTTTTGTATTTATTCTTTAATAGTTCGTTTCCGAGTTCTTTCAATTGATGACAATCTAAAAGCTGTGAAAGGAGTGGTAAGTTCAACTTTGATTGCTTCTTATCACAGATCACCTATTTCACGGGTTTTCTTTATTGCTGTCATAATAAATTCTGCTTTTGAATTGTTTGTCATGCTCATCACAATGATACCTTAATCTCCCTGATCACATCTATCATATGGCGTAGTGGTAATGTGCTCGACAAGGAGTCGTGGCGTCTCTTGTTCATACCACAACACAAAGACTTAAAAAGTGGTCATTGCATCATTGACTTTTTGCGTCGCTTTCGGGATGAAATGGCAGAATTGAGGGTAAATGATCTTCGGATCAGGGATGGAAGTGGCACCCACCCCTACCTTCACGTATACTCGCTATCTAAAGAGGAGCCGTCGGGCGCCTTCGACCTCTGTCATCCTACTTACTTACTGGTCTGGTTTAAGTGTGAATTTACTGGAAACGACACGACTGACGAAAACCAAAGAAATGACATTGTTGTCCCAAAAAAGAGTAATTGAAAAAAACGCCTCTCTCCCCCCTTTTGGTCCTCGTTTCTTATTTTGTGACCTTTTGAAGGCTCTGGTACCCACGGTATACTATGAGCTATCAAAAAGGACAATGGAAACAACGGAATTGCCACCAAAAGAATAAACTTGCGAGCAAAGCAAGAGTATCGAAATTATTGAAAGTTTCGATTTTCACAATCTTCACGATTTTCACAATCATGATTGCCATGTATGACTCTCATAACCATAAAATTATCTTACTTTCGTATTATTAATTCCACAGGTTTCTAAAGTGTCGATCTTGGTAAGTGTCTTCCCTCTTATTCTGTTATTCAATGTTCTCGCTTTTGAGGAATTTTCCTTAAACTACGTAATTTTAAGACTTTTAGGAATTTAAGGAATATTGCTGAAATCTAAAGAAATTTTCGTGTGAGTTTAAAGAATTTTACATGAAGAAAAGTGAGAACACTAGAACACTCCTGTTATTTGAGATGCTTAGACTTTTTATACTTTGTCTCACTTTTTCGCAAACAACAACAGCAGCCTTTAAAGCAGAAACAACTCATTTGCTCAAAGTATTGTCATCAACATAATATTTTCTGTTATATGAAAGGAATAAATTAAACATGATCGGACCCCGCACAGATCCTTGGGGTACACCAGATATTACTTATCCAAACGCTTTGTTTCGTTCTTTTGAGATAAGGATAGGTAATCAGTAATGGCAAATGCATCTTCAAGTACATACGCATGTGATTTTGCAGTAAATTTATCATGTTGAATACAATTAAAGGCTTTGGAGAGATCGATCGGACTGCGCCTACGAAATATTCGTTGTCGAGATTAGATCTGGAGGTCGCTGTAATCCTCATTCTGTCCTGGCCGAGCACTAGAAGCTACAATTACACGCTTTTTTTTATAAGGAACCACTTTATAAGGAACCTACATGTAGAAGGCCCGAAAATTTTGAAGAACTTATACTACTAGAGAGAAAATAACTAAAGAACTTTTTATTGTTGAATAGTTTTATCACTGCAAATAATCAAGAATTAGAAAGCCGGTTCCATTCATTTGCAGTCGAAAATCACATAAATTGTACGTTAAGCATGTATCCAATGTTTCTCGAGCTTTGCTCACATGGAAGTGTCTCTCTATTATTGTTATGACCACTGTATGTGCAGTTAAAATTAAGGAACTATTAAGGAACTTTTTGAACTACAATTGCCTCAAAAGAGGTCCAAAAATAAGGAACTTCAAGAACTAGGCCTTGAGGTAGGTTCCTTATAAAAAAAGCGTGTAACTCAACAGTCTGCTAAAGTTAATTTTTGCCAATTGTATTTGTTAATAAGAAACTCTTTTTTCTAGAATCCCAGTCAGACATTGATGAGACAGTGGAGGAATGTCAAGCTTAGTAGTGGTGAGGCACCTTTTTCTTATCTTCAGTCGTAAAAAATATTGATACTGATAGTCCTTTGTTTTCGTAAATTTGATTTCGTAGAGCTTTGGTTTCCAGTATTACTGACACATAATGGCGAATTTCCTTAAAAATACTATCCAAACATATTCGTTAAACTTCTCGACTCTATCAGCTTGAAAGAAAGTGCAGCGCAACACACAAGGCACTGCACTGAGCGATTAACAAAAATAACACAAAAACATCTAGCGAAGAAGTGTGACGTATGTAGTGAATCTATAGCTACATTAAATGATAAATATGTATTTTATGCAGGTTTCGCAAGCTTCAAATTGAAACTTTCCATCAAACCAGTGCTTGGATTATGGAGAATCAAAGCAACTGTCAATGTAAGTAAATAATATTACTCTTATTCGCTATCTAGTTCAGACACGCCAAGATGCCTCTACAATTGTCAAGCAATCGGCAAAGTTTAAAATAAAGCGTTAGGATTATTGTTGGGTTACAGAAGGGATAAAGTTCGCTTGGATCAGTGTCAGTGCTTTAAAAAGCATAAAATGTTCAACGAGCAATGATTTATGATGTGGCCAAATAGTCAAACATTGTGTTGACAGGCAAAGTGCGAATGTTTGACAAACAATGTTTGAACGTTTGGCTAGAGTCTCAGGGTTTTGGTAAGAAAGAGATCCCAAAAATATCGCTTTGTGCTTTATCCTATTCCCGTAATACGATGACGTGGCCCGGTAGCAGAGCGCACTCACTCTCGTATGCCTGTACATTTTGAAAGCTTACGCAAACTTTTTTGCCCCTGGGAACTTAGAACTATTTTTCTTTCCACTCCCTTTATTAAATGTCTATTTTACATACTTTTCTTCTCTTCCAGGGCAAACAGAAAATTGTTTATGTCAAAGTTGAAAAATATGGTGAGTTCACGTTGTTTTGTTGGGCAACTAGGAATTCGTCGTCTAGCAGCTTCTTAATATTACATTTTAAGAAAAGACCGAGCGAAACTGAGAAATGTAACCCAAGCCCATAAGGTCGTGGCAGCCCGCGCAGATATCCCTATTTTAATGGTAACACTTCGTTTCGATCATTAGCTACGAATGTGCCGACAGTGGATCGGAAAGATCGGGAGAGAGGAAGCGAGTTCATCTTTCTCGATTCTTACGAATCTGGCGATCAAAGAAAACTTTATTGGAAACAATGTGTCGCCAGTAGACTTATTACCTGGATCGTAGTTATCGCTATTGAAATGAATCGCCTGAACGCTCTACGCCAGTTTGAGCGATTTCGGTTTGGTGTATTCTCAGTCTGATAAGCGATAACTGGAACTCAGGTAATAAGTCTATGTCGCCGACGTCGCTGACCCAGCATTTGTTGGAAAATGGTCACAAGGATAGAACTGGGCAATCAAAAAAAGTCTTGCCATTTGTTTTCTTCTTCTTTTAATGGTGTCTGGAATAAGACTCACTTCCTGAGTCCCTCAGTCCCAGTTATCGCTCACCAAACCGAGACTAACAACAAACCGAGGTCGATCAATCTATTTTGAGCGTCCAGCAGCAGTGGTCTGACCGTCCAGCTGTTGAATTCAATAGCGTTATAGGCACGACCAAATGCAATTTATTCGGATTTAATATGTTATTATTTCCCTCTTGCATCGCATTAGAGCTAGAGAAGCTTTTGATGTATCTCATGATTGGTGGAAGCTTCCTGCTTGCCCACCCTCCCTGCTTGCTTGGTTTAGGTACTTGTCTTTTCTTTCACTCATTTCATGCTTTCGACTAGTGTCTTCGGGCTCTGGTTGTCGGCATGGACATAGTGTGCTAGTCTGCGCAAAAAACTTCGTTTCTGCGTCAACCACTGGGCTGGCACACTGACCGCCCATTCTGAAGTTCCGATGATGAGAAAAACATCACCAGATCTCAGTTTATAGACAAGGGTGGCTACTGGCTACACAGCGCTGAGGGACTTCTTTTACATAGCCAATTGCCATTGCTTCCATGCCGTTATTGACTTCCTTGGATCAAATATTAAGCGATGAATACGATTCAGGTAATAAGTATAGTCTGAAATATTGATTTTAAGAGTCGCAGACGTTTCACCTATGAGGGGAAAACAAATGGTCTTTGACCGTTGTGAAAGATGGGAGAAAGGATCGGTGATACTTGGACTCGATATGGAAACCAGGTTTAACGCTTAACGTTTGTTAAGATGACCATTGCGTGGTGATGAAAAATGAAATAATTCATATTTGTTTCATTTGAAGTAAATTTTATAATTAAAAACAATCAACTTTTGATTTTTCTCTTACAGTTCTTCCGAAATTCCAAGTCTCCATAAAGCCACCTAGCTACATAGCTTATGGCCAAAGAAAAGTCGATGGCGAAATCTGTGCAAAGTAAGTGGAAGTAGATCGAGTAAAATCTTTATTAGTATAAATCATAAAAAGTGTTTGAATGAGAACTCGTGTTGTGCAGTAACGAAAATTTGGCGGGCGCAAACCCTGCCAACATTGTGTGCCATAATGTTTGTTGAAAATAGGCCAACATGTTTGTACCGTTTGCCTAGACTTATTACCTGAGTCCCCTGTTATCGCTCAGGAGACCGAGGCCAACACTAAAATGAGATCGCTCAAACTGTAGTTGTAGCGGAGTGTTGGTGCGGTGGAGGAGCGGAAACTAACGACTCAAGCAATAAGTCTACCGTTTGCCATACCATCGCAACATGTGAGATATTTTGTTTGCTGACGTCATCTACAAATGATCTTTGGCAAACATGACCGAAAAGGAATCAGCTGTTTGTTTGTTGCTCGCTCTGTTGGTTGACGAAGAAGAAGAAAGAAGTCGTGGTCCAACTCAAACCGCCAGCTTATATCTATTTTTCATTTCAAGGTCTCTGAAATAACGACCGAAATTGAAAGTTTTGTGTCAATATGCTGGCGAGACATAGCAAACCGTACTACCAACACATCAATGTTGCTCAAATCGATGATAATGTTGGCCAACATTTTTACACATTTTGTTAACAACATTTTGTTTGGACAAAATCTATAGCAACCGGGCAACAATAGACTCGCTACACAAGTCTCTGTTATGCTCCTTAGAACTGATAGGTCGCTTATAACAGAGCTGCCTCTTCCTGAGCTGCCCTGAACAACAACAAAAGCAATTACAGCGATGGGGAGGGACTGGTGTAGCCAGTCTAGACATGTTGGCCAACATGTTGGCACGGTCTGCGCCCGGTTTTAATCACTTAAATTTCAACTTTGACACGTCTTCAGTCTGTTGCCTCGGATGTCCTGTAAAGACAGCCTTTCGGTATCAGACTACCTGTGCCTTGCATCCAAGAGGGTTTTGCCGCTAGATAGGGAATTTCAATACTCAAATAATTCTTTAAAGGATTAGTGACGCTCAATTTGGAGCCAAAGATATTTCTGGTTAATTTTGTTGAAAAACGCTATCTTAACATGCATGTGAAATATCTTGACTGTCTGTGCTTTGTCAGCCCTTCCAAATCGTATTTAACCCTAATCCTACCGGGCTTTTTTTGATCTACCACAGCCGGGGGGGGGGGTGGTTTCCACCCCCCCTCCATAAATTGCTGTCCAGTAGAGCTAGAGCAATCAAACTTGGCACAGGCATTGGCCAATGTATTAGGAGTAATGTTGGTAAATTGGGCGTCCCCCACTTCTATTATGACGTCATTGTGACATCATAATCAAAACATGCTATCGATGTCGGTCAAAAATTGACCTTCCTTAATATCAATAGAAATCCGGAAATTTCTTTACATTTTGTAGCTAGTAACTATTTTCTATTACCTTGCAAAGAATCAGTCAATTCTGATAAGATTTACTGGTAAAAATAGGCATTTATATGTGGTTTTGGCATGACCGCTTTCCATAAAAGGCAATGTCACGTGACCCATTGTTAATATTTTGGGAATTTTTTGTATCACATTGTAGCTTATACATATAGGCTTAAAGTCAGTCTGGTTTGCAAGCTTACATCCATTACACAACAGAGCAGTTTCAAGAAAAGCTTGAGGGGGGGGTGGATTCCACCCCCCCCCCGGTAGGATTAGGGTTAAGATTTTGGCGGGGAAGACTTGTGACGTAGAAGTTGACAACAAAGAAGTTGATTTTCAAAATCTTCTTCAAAATCACTCATTTTTCGTAAAATTTATTAAAATATTTGTCAATACATTGTTGATTGATTGTGCAAAGGCTCTTTTTTAAGAGATTCCCTTGATCTGACCTCTGCAAAGGCCGTGTATGACTCCATGATTCTGCCAACTTTCACGTATTGTGGAGTACTACAACTCAAGTTGACTTCAACTCAAGCAAAGAGACTCGTGTCATTTCATGAACGCTGTCTGAAAATAATCAACGGAAACTCAAATATTCCAATTGCAATTCAATCAGTTGCCAATGCCAAGGGGACCAGGGCATGTAAACTTGTGCGTAAATGTTTAGACAATGATATTTGTAAGAACTTTCAAGGGTATTTTGAGTTACAGCAGCACAAGACACAAACTAGAAACAGCGAATGTTTGATAAGGCTTCCATGTATCAAAACAGAATATGCTAGGAAGTCGTTCTATTTTATGGGTGCCAAGCTGTACAACGAACTTCCACTTGACCTAAGAAAAGCTGAATCTTTTAAGCAATACGAAGGACTATTAAAGAAACATTTTAGTTTTGAAATTTGAAAGAAACATTTTAGCTTATATAGGTTTTACTTTCTTTTTATTCCTTTACAGGACACATATTGATAACAGCATTTTTATGTTGAAATGTACATCCTGTATAAAGATTCGTTATATTATATATTACTGGGCCACTTACAAATGTGGATGTGACTTGACAAGTTACAAAACTGTCTTTCCAGTGTTCTTGAATGAAATTTTCGTCAAAAAACCTCAAAATGTTGATTTTGAGCATGTTTTCCATGATATAATGTCATAAAAAGGTACAGTAAAATAGGTGTCACGAGTCCTTTAAGCAATTGTTATATACAGTGATATTGATCTTATTATCTCTCTTTTCCTCTCTCGAAGGTATTCCTACGGCAAAGATGTCAGTGGTCTTTTGAAAGCAAAAATATGTGCTGATTACCCTGGTCGATGGGATTGGAGATCAAGAAAATACAAAATGAGAAGAAGATTTGCGAGAATATTGTTAAAAAGTGTGTGAAAAGTTTATTTTTTTAAATCAAGTTAGATAATTACCATCATCAGCATTATCATTATCATCATCATCATTATCATTATCATCATAATCATCATCATCACCATCATCGTCGTCATCATCAGCAGCATTAGCACCATAATTGTCGTAGTCATCATTGTAATCATCATCATTGTAATAATCTTAACCATCATAACATCGTCATATCATCATTTAGAAACATGATCATGATTATCATCGTCATGAATCGTGATCCTGATCATAATCGTGATCATAATCAGTATCATGATCATTATTTTCGGTATCATCATCATTTTCGTCGTCATGTCATAATCATAATTAGAATCATAACCTATCAACTTTGTCATACCATCATTATCATCATCATCATCATCGATATGATGATGATCATAATCATAATCATCATCATGGCCACATCATTATCAGCAACAGCACCGTTATTATTATGATGATTTATATCACCATCTTAATCATCATCATGATCAGCATCATTGTCATCATCATCATCATCATCATCATTATTATCATCGTCATCATCAACCTGATCATCTGGGTTTGTTCTTTTCTGATTTACCCCTTTTCGAGATCTCAATACAATTTTACAATTTCTCTGACAATTTCATGAAATTTTTGTAGAACATTCAGTCAAGAAAACCAGTCCGGGTATTAAGTACTCATTGTTATTTTTCAGATTTCTGGATGCCACCCTTTGAGATTGATCTGCTGTTCTTCCAACTACACAAGTATGATGGTTGGAGGTCCCCAAGGTTTACAATCGAAGCATCAGTGAAAGAAGGTGCTACAGCCATAACACTCAATGCTACCAAAGTTGAAATGACAGTCAATGATAAATATGTTGAACTCTCTTTTGATGGAACACCGGCTATATTCAAGCCAGGATTGCCCTTCGAAGCTTGGGTAAGTATTACTAAATTTAAGTCATGCACGCGTTACCCATGCGCTTCAAGTCTTTCAAAATGTCCCGTCAGTAGGTAATAAGTCTAAATCAGTAATAAGCTTAAGTTTTTTTCTTACCACTGGGGTAATATTATTCGTACTTCATTCAGTAACTCTTCTTCTTATGCCCCAGGAAGGGCACTATCAAAATTTTTAATTGAGCATTGCAGTGTTGCGGGGCCTACATACAGGGTTTCTAGGGCCTAAGTGTAAGGCTAGCTAAAGAAATAAATCTTTCAGCCAACCACTTGATTCTGAATTGGTTTCTTTCGCATTTTGTTTACGATAGATCCTCGTTAAAAATTCGAAACTATCGCAATTATTAACTGGTTTGGTTGCTGAAGGAATTGTTGCAGCTTCAAGAACAACGCAAAATTTTGAAGTTTTCATGAGAACGTGAAAACAGCCAAGATGACGATGTCACCAGAACGCGAGACATGAAAGACGCGGGAAAATAACTAGTGCCCAGATTCTTTGTCAGCTCGCGACGTCCTCTTCACTTGTGGCGTCCTTTTGCTAAAACTACCTGCAGTATTTACGGTAATGAGAAAAATAACATTATTTGTGATTTCAATTCAAGACGTTTATGATTTCGTTTTGTTTCAGGTAAACGCCAAAAGACCGGATGGCCAGCCAGTTGACAACATAAAAGTAGAAATATCCATTCGAGATAGCAACTGGAAAAGACTATTTGATGAGAAAGTGACAATCAAACGAGGAAAGGCAAAGATCAACTTGCCCAAAGTTCCGTTCAATGCCAAGGAGCTCCGATTCGATGTAAGAGGTTTTTTATGTTTCTTTTTTTTGTTTTATAAATCGTAGAGCTTCTGAAATATCCTCTTTAGACTTATTACATGAGTCGTAGTTGTCGCTATTGAGTCTAAGTTGGATGTTTGAATTTAACTACTGAGAAAACAGCTGTAAGGTTGTTGTTGTTGTTGTTGCTGTTTGCAAAGAGCTGGACGCATGTAATAAGTCTGTATCCACTTAGCAACTTAGTTGTTTCTTGTTGCTCTGCACTTCAAAAGACCTTTTTTTATTATTCAGGCATCTAGGCCGATTGACTAAGCGCAATATATACTCAATATCAATCATTGTGACTATGTGAAATTTTTACATGTGTCCCTCCCTTTTCGTAGCAATTTTCACCTAATTTGAAAAACAACTGCTTTTTAAAAAGCAAGAAAGTTAAGAACATGTTAGGAACATTTTAAGCCTTCAAAAGGAAAAAATTAAGAACATTGCATGGCTTTTTTCATTTTCAGTGTTCTTATAAAAGAAAACGTGTATTAGCTATTATGGTGTTTTGAACAAAATCAGACAAACACGGAAACTTTCTTTCTGAATCATCTAGCTGAATCGCCTAGAAAATCTCAGCTCTCATCAGGTCAAATTCGAGAGCAAATAAACCTTCACCGGCATGGTTTCTTGCCGGTGTCAAATCGTACCGGCGTGGTACCGATATCGTGTAAACGGGGTCTTAGGGACTGGGACTCTACCATACTGTACCATTGACCATTCCTCTGAGTTTATTAGAAATGAAGGATGCCTTCTTCCTTCTTATTGCTATTATTATTACCTTTACAGGCAAGTTATACCCGTGAGAAGATACCTGGTAGCGTACTCAAAGAATGGAAACGAAAGTCATCAAAATATTTCACTGCCAATGCATGGTATTCGCCATCACACAGCTATCTTTCAATTACAAATGACAAGAAAGTCCACAGGGTGAGAATTTCATTTGAATATTTTCATCTAGAATTATTTCCTGAGTCCCAGTTATCGCTCATCAAACCGAGATTAGCGCCAAACCGAGATCGCTCAAACTGGGACTTGTAATATTACGGAACTTTTCTGGGACTGGCGGGATCGAAAAGTTGGTGCGCTTTAAACGAGGCTGGTTCATTGCATCCTCACAGCAAAATATACGAGTATTATGTTGAAGAAAAGGACGAATAATGGATATGAGCCCTATTCGGCAGTCGTTTTAAGGTTCGTTTCCATTTCCACGTTCGCATTCGCTGTTCGCTGTTCGCTAGCCATCAAAAAAGCGATTAGGTTTAGCTGAAACACATGTTTGTATTCGTGAAATAGCATATTATATTTGATGATTTTCATCATTTATCACAAGAGTACAAAGAGTAGTAAAAATGAACTGAATATAAAACTTTTTCCTTTTTCCCTAGCCTGGGACAACTGCCAAATTCAATGTTAAATATACCACAACTGATGATGACAAAGTCACACGTAAAGTCTTCTATGCGGTTGGTTATTTAAGTTCGAAATACTTTTTTATATATAGTCTCCAGCTTTTAAACCGCTTTTTTGGTCCTTTGATACAACCCCCCCCTCCATTCTGACTTTGTATATGGCTTTTTCCTACCACTCATTCTCAAACAGGAAAATAAAGTCGGGGGCAAAGTACAGTAATAACCCGCACAAAAGAACCTTCATTCATAAGCCTGACATTTTATATTTTCTACCCGATTCATGGGGTGATTTAGCCTGAGATCCCAAGAGGTCGTTTGAAAGGGTTCGGTCATTTCATGGAGGTTTAAATTCAACTTGTTTTGCAAGTTCAGCTCTCTCACATATTACAATTCAATTAGAAAAGTGATCTACAGTAAATCCTTTAATAAGTCCCCCCCACCTCCGAATAAGCCCCCTCGAATAAGCCCCCATCAAAAAAATTCAATTTTGCAAATAAGCCCTCCCCTTGAATAGGCCCCCATGGGGAATTATTCGAATGCCTTATGAATTTGCTTTTGCTTATAATGCATCCTTCAACTAAATAAAAGATTAAAAAAGCTAGTGCTGACAGGTTTTACTATGAAATCAACCGGATCAGCCATTGGCTGTTGCCAAGCAGTGATTTTTATTATAGAATACAGATTTACGGTATAGGGCCTACCCAAGCTGCTGGCCTTGACCCATGTTTTCTTTTTATGACGGTTGACACTTTCTGTTAATTGTTTGTGTTAATGGATCCACCCGACCATTTACATACGCGTTTTTTTTTTATAAGAAATCGATTTATAAGAAACCTAGAACTAGACACCCAAAGTTAAGAAACTTTTAGAACTACGAGGAAGGAGTTAAGAAACTTTAGCGATTTCTCGCACCAGCGTGGCTAATTCCGTGCGATTTCTCGCACCTGTCAGCAAGAAACTTAGAACTAAAATTGGGCCAAAAATTAAGAAACTTTTAGAACTAAAATTGTGCCAAAAATTAAGAAACTTTTAGAACTAAAATTGGACCAAAAATTAAGAAACTTTTAGAGCTAAAATTGGGCCAAAAATCAAGAAACTTTACGAACTAGGCCCCGGGCCAGGTTTCTTATAAAAAAACATGTACGTCTTTTGAAACTTATATCTGTATTTTTTACAGTTGATGTCCAAGGGTAATGTTGTTCTGTCTGGCTCTCTGTCAGCTGAGTTCGCTGAGGCAAAGGAAAGATCGAGAAGATCCGTATCTGAGGATGGGGAAGAATCACCCGAAACACAGAGTACAGGTTCTATAGAAGAGGATGACAGCGACGAATTTACTGAGTCTGATATTCCTGGACCGGAAATGACGAAAACGGATGCGCCTGAACAGGAAATGACTACACAGGAAGTCCCTAAACCTAAAATGGCAACGACGGAAGCACCAAAGAAGGAGAAAGTGTCCACACAAGAAATGACAACTGCACCGGAAGTGACCACTGCACCGGAAATGACTACAACCGCTGAACCGGAAACCACCGTCCCTCCCTATATTGAGGATATTATTTTCCCTTATTTTACTGGAAAGCCTGTTACCCGACCGCCTTTGCCTAAAAGATTTTCAGTTGGCTCTTTTGATATGGAAATTCCAATTACCCAAGAAATGACACCTTCTGTCCGGATGCTTGTTTATTACGTCCGGGACAGAGAAACAGTTGCGGACAGTATCGTCATCCAAACCGGAAATTCGTTTGCAAATAAGGTGAAACATGTGCTATGATATTTTCTGAATTCCCTTCTTATCTTTTCATCGCTTGTCCTTTCTCGGGAGGATGTTCGTTTGTGTACTATCTTTGAGATCAATTTTTAACTTAACTGTTTTTGCTCAGCTGTTCCATTCCTCTCGAAAAATCAATACCGAATGTGTGAAAATGTAAGGACTTGATCGAAGATTCGATCATGAGGCATACAATTCACAAGGACATTTCTTAAAGTCCGGATATATTTTGTCCTAATAGGCAACTGCCGGACTGCCAGGACTGCAGTACAAACTAAATGTCCGTAGCTCTTACGCTATTTGCATTGGTAAATCGAATATTAATGAGTTTTTATTCCTTTTTCAAGGTTTCAATGAAATTCAGTGAAAAGCAAGTGTTCCCTGGTACTAAAGTGAATCTGACATTGAAAGCCTCTCCAGGTTCAAATTTCGCTATTGGAGCTGTGGACAAAAGCGTGCACTTTCTTCGTGATGCTAACGACGTTAAAGCAGGAGAGGTAAGGAATACTGATGGTAAAATCCTTTATTTGCACCTTGTTGCCTATTGTAAAAGTTCTAGAAAGCTCCGTCTCTATTAAAATCCTTCTCTCTTAAGCCCCCTCTCTCTTAACCCCTCTCTTTTAAACTCCCTCTCTATAAAGCCCCTTCTCTCTGAAGCAGCCTCTCTGTTAACCCTCCTCTCTCTTAAGCCTCCTCTCTATAAAGCCCCCTCTCTCTTAAGTCCCCTCTCTATTAAGCCCCCTTTCTCTTAAGTCCCCTCTTAAGCCCTCTTAAAGCCCCTCTCTATTAAACCCCTCTCTATAAAGCCCCCTCTTAAAGCAGCCTCTCTTAACCCTCTCTCTTTTAACCCCTCTCTATTAGGCACCCCTCTCTTTAAAGCTCTCTCTCTTAAGCCCCTCTCTCTTAACCCCCTCTCTATAAAGCCCCTTTTTTTAAGCCCCTTCTCTCTGAAGCAGCCTCTCTGTTAACCCTCCTCTCTCTTAAGCCCCCTCTCTATTAGGCACCCTCTCTCTTAAGCCCCTTTCCCTAAAGCCCCCTCTATTAAGCCCCCTCACTCTTATGCCCTCCTCTGTCAACCGAAAATTTGAATTGAGCCCCCTTCTGTATTGAGCCTCCCTTATTTCAACAGTTCAGTAGCGAGGGTTCAGATTAAATGCAAAATTTTTGCAATAATGTGTTTGCTATCCCAAACATCTATTTTCTAGCCATTTGTAACTTCTACCCACTGTGCGAACTATCAGGAAAATTAAGGCTGAATCTTCATTTTTTCATTAATTTTCTCATGTCTAAATTGGAAAAACTTTTGCATCCGTTCTGACTGACAAAGAGCAGAATATACACTGTTGAAATTGAAAGTTTCTAGTATGGAAGGCCGTTTGACAGTTTTTGGGCTAGAAAAACAAGGTTAAATAAAGTCCCGTTAAGGGCGTATTTTTTTGGTCACGTTCTGTTTTCAGCAGACGCTTTCTCTTTTCGGCAGCCGTCGAAACATATTTTTTTGGTACAGTCTTCTGAAAACGGCAGACTTCTGTCCCCGAAGCTGGAAGGTTTCGCAGACATCGAAAGGAATCTCGTTCTCGCTATAAAATGAATGATTTAGTTCGAGTTTGTTCTGATCAGCCTACCGTTTTCGGCAGCTGTGTTTTTTTTTGGTGCAGGAAACTTTTTCCTGCTAAGTCTACCGTTCTCGGATTTTTGAAGATCTCCCAAAATCAGGAGGTTACCCGAAAAAGACGCCCTAAAAGAAAAGATGAGCAGAATTACGAAAACGCACCTTGGAATATATTGTATTGTTATTGTATAATAACAACCGCTAATAAAAACTACCCTGAAAGTCGGGAAATCAAGTCAATAGACCTTTTCAAAGAGGTCTGGGTCGGCGCAAAATTTTTCTGGAAAATTGTAGGTATATTGAGTAGGGGAATCATCTCCACTTGCAACGACCTTTGAACGTGGAGAGGGTTCTCTTACTCGATTATCTACCATTTTCCAGAAAAATGTCGCGCCGACCCAGACCTATTTGAAAAGTTCCTTTCTTGAAAAATCCCACACTTACAATGTTTTCTGCTTGCGGAAGGGCCTTTTAATCATGCCTATCTTGTTTTAAACAAGCATCCAATCTTTTTTAGGTTCTTGGCCTAATCAAACAGCTCGACGTTGGCCCAGGATACATCAGTAATTATGATCGTTGCAAAGGCTCTTATTATTACTACTCGCAATCGTCTTTTGTCGATTCGCAAAAAGCCTTCAATGTAAGTCATTTGATATTTGCAAATTTTCTCCTCTCAAAATTCTTCAAACTCATTCCCGTTTTCATGGACGCAGTGGTACGTTGTTGCTTTTTCTACAAAGTTCAAACGTTGTTTCTTCCTTGTGTCCCTGCCACCGTGCAGGCTTTCCTTGAGTGACAGGAATGAGTGCAATTCATGGATGATCGGGAAAGCATGGTTCACGAAACCAGAAGCCAAGCAGCTCATATGAGTATGAACCGCAAACTGACTGAAAGAAACTACACTCTTTATTTGTAAGAAACTAAGATTTTTCCAGTACTCAAAGTTTCTTAGTTTTTGGACAGTTTTGGTACTGAAAGTTTCTTAGCAGTTTCTTAGGGATCAAATTTTTTTAGTGCCAAAACAAGTAATTGACACTTTAATTTGACAAATAGAAGAAACAATACAATTCACGTTTACATGAGCTGTTCTTTATGTAAAAATAGACACTTGTGGTGTAACAGAAGTTCGTTTTCGATGCTATATGCAACTCTAAAGACTATTGAGACCTGCGAGTTTCTTATCATTTTGGGTCGAGTACTGAAAGTTTCTTAACCAATATTGATCTCAGTACCGTGTTTTTTATAAATGGGTTTCTTATAAAAAAAGAGTGTTGAGAAACCGAAGAAAGGCAGGAATATCTTGTAGCTTTTGTGAAGCGCGGTAAAAATTCAAATTTCCACTTATTGCGGTCGTTTCTGTCCGAGGGGCAATTCACTCTTTGGAATCTCGTACACCCTCAGCTCCAATCTCTATTGATTTCGTAGGGATCTTGTAAGAATCCTTTTGTTTTAATAGGAATTCTGTGCGATTTTTCGAGCAGTGAAATGCCCCTCGTCTCTGTCAGTCCCATGTTTTGATTGAGGATTGTCGAAGTGAATTCTGGGAGTAATTTCCTTAGTTACGGAAGTTCAACGAATTCAACGTGTTTATGCTCAGCTGCAGTAACTAAGGAAATTATTCCCAGAATGCCTAGAATATCCTTTGAAAATCCTCAATGAAACAAAGGACAAAAGCAGCCCACAATTTTGTCTCTTTGCTCAAGGGCAGGAAGGTCTTGACAGGGAGGTCAGCCAGTGTGACGAGCACGTTGAGGTGACGATAAGGAATTCCATAGGGATACCAAGGAAGAGACAACTGTTTGAACAGGCCCTGAAGTGCATTCCATATGAAATGTTCACCAAAGGGCTGTAGTAGGATCATAAGTGACTCAAATAGCAACCGGTTTTGTTTGCTATTAGGCAACGATAAAGACACCTACTCTCATACTGTATCTCAAATTCCGGTATTGAGTTGCGGAAATGTAATGTCCAGCCCTAACCTTTAGCGGTAAGGCTGCTATTTGAGTCATTTCGAAGTTACTTGATTTGAAATTCCCCACATGGATACTCGCACTTAACACAGCGTTGTACGTATAACGTTTATGCACCCAAATCACGCACACGCACTCACAAATCACGCACACGCACAAATCACGCACACGCACAAATTACGCCTATGAACGCTCAAATCACGCACGTTCGATGCACGTGAATACGTCACCGTATCGTGTCCAGGTAAGGAAACCAATAAGACTCCAGACCAATACACCTTTTCAACTAAGAGCCTCGTTTTCAAAATTTACGAAAATTTGTTCGTACAAAACTTTTGACCCCCGATTCAGATTGATCACCTTCATTTTTGTGTTGAGGCAAATTTTTATGATTCTAGTCATTACGGTGTTGATTTTATAGCGACGAAAAGTTCGAAAATTTATAAAGGATTCGACCGTGAAAAATCGCTCGGGGTGAAATTTTACACCCTCCCATAATCCACGCGTCTAAGTTCACTACACGAGTCTCTTGTTTATGCTCAGCGATTTTAAAACCAACAGCAGCAAAATCGTTTGCATATGTAGTGAGTCTTCTCCCCCTCGAAACTTGTATAAGGCCTTGTATGACCAAGTTCACCATAAATTCTAGATTAACCTGAAGTCTAATTTTGCAAACAGGACAATGGAATGACGTTCTTGTCGAATTTGTTTATCGACACCCGTCCTTGCTTTTCTCAACCGTGGTACCGTCGGTATGGAGAGCTCGGACAGGTCGGAGAGTTTGGTCCCAAGCCTGAATTTCAACCAACGACTGTGCCATTTGTACCAATGACAGGTAGCTACTTCATTACTCTTTGGTCGCTAATGGACGGGGGGCTGGAATAGTAGAGGGAGTTGAAAATTTTCCAAATATTAATAGACGGGGGAGCTGGAATATTAAGGGGTTAGAGAATTGTCCAAATATTTATACGCAGGGTGCTGGAATAGTGGAGGGGGTTTTTCAAATATCAATAGCAAGGAGGGGGAGATTTTCCAAAACGTTAAACTACTTGCAGCGCAATGGTTTTATGCCCTTGATGAAAAAAAACTAAGAATTTTTTGGTGGGTGGGCAAGGGGTTGGAGTAAGAATATCCTGGGTGGAAAAATTTCGAAAAATGATTAGCGGGGGGGCATCTATTAGCGACCTAAGAGTTTTCTCCTAAAGCTGGGGCCGAACGGAACGACTAGGTTTTCCGCTCAAATCTAGTGAAAAATCTAGCCTTTTCGGGCAATATCAGCTATACAGTCGATTTTTAATATGTGTTTATCAACTTCCCTTGGTCAAAAAATCTAATGGATTTTCGACTCTATCGCGTTTGTTTTGTCTTTTGGCTGGTTTCTCAACTTTTGTATTGCTCGCGCAAGCGTACTGCGAGAAAGGCGCGCCAAAGTCGTTCATTCTCTTTATAAATTCGCCCTTGTTCACTCGCTCAACATAGAAGAGCTGTGGATGTCAAACGTAGGTAGTGAAAAGTCCACCGTAAGTTCTATTTGAAACCTTGAGGGGTATAGTCAGGTCGCTACGGGGCAGAAATAATGGGTCAGACTGCAAAATCGGCGGGCAATGCAAAAATGGTTTAAAACAAGTGCAGAAGTTTGTAGAGGACAAATCAACTTGTTGGACAACCCTGAATTACTTGTGGGGATAATCCAGCAGCATTTTGTGTTTTCCCCATACAGTTTTTCATTTACTTCAAAATCTTAACAATGGCCGAAATCCAAAATTATTGCATAAAAAATTAAAACTACTGCCAGAAAGGGCTTATTGAGTGCATTCAAAAGAGACCTTTTTTGTTAAATTTGAGCTCACCTACAGGGAGTAATCGAGCGGTGAACTTTGAGTGCCCCCCTGCAATATTGCACGAGCAAGGAATTAATCGTGTTTGCAGGGGGGTGCTCAGGTTTTACCAATCGATAACTCGGGAGGAGAGTGACCGAATTTCAAAAACAACATATGTTCAAAATGTACTTTGTAAGCACTTTCTGACAGTTGTTTTCGATTTTTCAGGCATTGATTTTAAATTTGTGCCATTTTCAAGGTTTCGAAGTATATAGAAAAGCATATGGGACAATCACAAAATGCTGCCGGATTACAGCGACAAGTAATTTGGAGAGGTCCAACAAGTTGATTTGTCATCTACAAGCTTCTGCGCTTGTTTTAAACCATTTTTTGCATTGCCCACAGATTTTGCATGCTGCACTTACCATAGCGCCCTGACTAGTATGGTTTACACCCCCGGTAGGATTTGTTAAAGGGGGATGTTGCTGGTTTCTGGGCTTGTCTCGTTAAAATCCCGTTATTATTTTTCCACGTGAAAAGGGCACTATAAATTAGGGTTGTTATGTAGGGTTGTTAAGATGCCAGGTTAGAAGGAAAGGGGCAAAGGGGCCATCAAAAACCTTTTTTAAAAGCAAGCTGCCGTTATTTTTATAGGGATTCTGGCGGCGAAAAACTAATGTGGGCCTGCAGCTCTTGAGCCCCAACTGATTTTTAGCGGTTACTCATTTGCCGACATCGGGACCATATTGACAGCTGAGTTCACTTTAGGCTTATTGACCGTCTTCTCGACGAGACGTGAAACGCGCGTGAACGTCCGTCGTGTGCCGTGCGCCTTCAACACGCGACCACACCATAAATTCATGGAAAGCAGAAACTGTAAAAAAAAAATACTATCAAAAACACTGGCGATTTTTATCGCACATTGACCTTGACGACCAGGCCTTGCATTTATTCTCAGGGCATTCACGGCTATTCACCCAATTCATTCATCTCTGTTCTTGAAACATGCCAGGCTTAAGATGACAGCGTAGTGTAGTTGTTAGCACTTGAGCCATTTTTGCTTGAGGTCTGCGGTTTGGCTCTTAGGCTCTTTGGCCTATCTGCCCTAAATCCCCCTTTTGATCCGTATAATGAATCATACGAACATGAATAGTACAGTATAACCCCACCACCCAGGGGGTACTTGACCCTGAAATGTACAGGGTTGTGCCCTTGAGATTTTACAAACCAACCCACCTTTAAGGTATTGTTTTTCACATGCAGCCATCCAGTTTTGTGATTTTTGTGATTTTCGATTTTCGAGTTTGTGTACCAAATATTTTGGGCATAAATCAGACCCAGTTGTGAGGAATTTTCGAAGAAAAACCCACCCATATGAGGGGCACATACCTGTTAGCCTACATTAGGGATTACCCCCCCCCCCGGGCCCCACCACCAAGAAACTGACTTATAAGAAACTGCACTACAGCCTGTCAGATGGCACAATATATGTCCATTTGATTATATATATATAGTTATAAGAAACCAAGCATCCTTGTTTTACAATAATGAATTTCTTAGTGGCGGGGTAATACTGTAGATTTCATTTGAATCCTAATTTTGCAAACAGGACAATGGAATGACGTTCTTGTCAAATTTGTTTATCGACACCCGGCCATGTTATTATCGAAAACCGTACACTGAATATGATTTTAACGAAGAAGGAGAATATGGAGAGCATGGTTCTACTGTTGCGTTTTTAATTGAGACGACTGCGGCTCCAGCAACCACCGTGCCATCTGTACCAATGACAGGTAGCTACTATTACACGTTCTTTATAAGAAACCGGTTTGTGAGAAACCTAGATGCCACGCAACACATTGCTATATTTTTTATCTTTTTGTTCCATGTTGCAGCTTGTGCATATGGGCTAGAAGTCAGTGAGTTTGGACGGTTAAAAGAGCTGAACAGTTACGAGAAAACCTTAAGGGGGATGGTGGTGGAGGTAACCCCTGTAGGATTAGGGGGGTTAAACACGTTTTTGAGAAAGGTTAGGGGTCGGTGAGATTCAAGAAAGGGGGCTGTTGCTGGATTCAGGGCTTGTCTCGTTAAAATCCTGTTATTATTTTTCGCACGAGAAGAGTTTTCGCTCGATAAAGAAAATAAGCAAAGTGGCTATGTAGGGTTGTTAAGATGCAAAGATAGAAGGCAAGGGACAAAGAGTCGATCAAAGACCTCGACGAGACTCGAACTTACGACCTGTGTGCCGTGAGCCGCACGCGACCACACAATAAATGCATGGAAAGTAGAAACTGCAGAAAGAATAGACCATTTCAACTAACGGCCTCGTTTTCAAAAAAATTGAAAATTAGATCATAGAGAAATTTCGACTTCAGATTCGAGTTTAGCACCTTCTTTTTAGTGTTGAGACAAAGTTTTATGCTTCTAGTCCTTAAGATATTGATTTTATAGCTGTTGAAAGTTTGAACTTCTATAAAGTATTTGACCGTGAAAAATCGCTGGGGTGAAATTTTGCACCCTCAATCATTTTACACGGTTAAATCCCTTATAAATTTTCAAATTTTTGGTCGCTGTAGAATTAACATTCAGGACATTCACACCTATTCACCCAATGCAAGCATCTCTGTTCTTTAAACACGCCAAGCTTTAAGAGAGCAGCGTAGTGTTATTGTTAGTACTTGCGCCATTCGTACTAAAGGTCTGCTGTTCAAATCCAGGCTAGGAAGTGCAAATCAATAGGTGTAAACCCTTGCTATCTGTGACTCGGATGATCACGTAAAAGACAAGCCCGTCTCAAAATTAAATTGGACGTTAAAGAACCACTGTGGACGTTAATACCTTCTGGCAGTGACCACCCTCGGTGCAAGTGTGTGGGTCGGCCTGGCCTTGTTATTCCAAAATGACTGCTGAGTGAATGGGACCTCACAAATTAGCCACACCGGCCAGCAGTAGAAATGGAATGTTGCCGGGTATTGGAAGACAAAAACAAACTAAGCTAGCATATGGCGCCCCAACCCAGGCTCTCTGTATATTTGGGCGACTTGGGCGCTCTAGTTTTTCTACCCTGATATCAAGCAAAACGGTGCGCTGTAGCTCACAAGCTTCAACCTCGGTGTCCTTCATGCCTCCCTCTTGACTACGATGCTTGATTATAAGCATACTTCATTCACATATTCATTCACATCTTATGAAGATGCACTCGCACACACGCTACTACAAACAACGTCTTCAACGTCTTCAACATCGAATCTTTTAAAAGCTTCAAATCTTCAGAACTTCGAATCTTAATGGCTTCGAAACTTTGATCCGAAACTTCGAAGCTCCGAATCGTAAATATTTTGAAGCTTCGAATCTTAACGGTTTCGAAACTTAGGTTCCAATCTTCAAATCACCAAGGTTTCGAAACTTCAAGTCTTCAAATCTTCGAATCTTAAAAGTTTTCAATCTTCAGAACCTTAGAACTTCGAATCTTTAAGGCTTTGATTCGAAGTTTCGAAGCTTCGAATCGTCATAATTTCGAAATTTCGAATCTTCAAAACCTCGAAACGTCAAATCTTTCAAACTTTCAGTCCTCGAAACCCTCTTACGAAAAGTGTTTTTGTATCATAAATGAATAAAATTCGTGATGATTTTACATTCGTGCACAGGACAATGGAATGATGTTCTTGTCGAATTTGTTTATCGATACTCGTCCGTGCTATTATCAAACGTGGGCACGTCGATACGAGTATTTCGGTGTTGGAGCCACATATTCGCCGCAAGTTCTCGCAACAGGCGCTCCTTTACCTGAAGTTGTAGAAGAAGTTGTACCAGTGACAGGTATTTGTGTTTTGGTTAACTTGAAAACATGGCAACTGACTTTGCCCAGGTTTCGAGGTTAGGAGTAACCCAGGGTTGATTTCTTTTGGGCAGTCTAACCCAGAGAAACCGAAACTTGCAGTGGGTCTGAATAGGGCTTTAACAGAGTAAACCAAGTGAAGATGAAGTCCATGGGGTATGTGCTGCTCATGAAGATAGATTTTTGTGCCTAGACCCATACGAATTGGTCAAGAAAAGGTCAGAACGTCACTTGAAATCTTTTTCTGAGATTAAAGCATGATAATGAGTAGAAGCATCCTGTTGACATACGCAGCTCTTGTCTCATTAAAAGCAGTTCTTCCATATGTGGGCTAAGCCATGACTGCATCTGCTAAAAATTACCAAAATTTTACCCTGGAAGGGGCGTCATGCGACTATCAACTGTGCCATACACGTTTTTTTTATAAGGAACCTTAACTCTGAGTTGAGGCTGGAGTTCCTTACTTTTTCAACAAAATGAAGCTGAAATTCCTTATGCTCTTCCTTTTCGTGAGATATGTTTGAATACTAATTTTTACAGCAAATTCTTATAAACTTGCTTATTTTCTAACTTTAAATATAAATGGAGTCTTTTTTGGAAGTACGATGGGAAATACATTGTTATTCTGCTATTTTTTTGCACAAATCTTCTTGTTCTTGAAAAAAATTATTCTTAGTTTTTCATCCGAGCCTCGGCAGCTCCTTAAAGTTCCTTAATTTTTTGGGAATTGTCAGCCTCGAGTTCCCTATAAAGGTGTTTCTTATAAAAAAGCGTGTAGAGTTTTGGCCAGAACTCTAGGCCGAAACTTGGCTAGTTTTGCAGATGTAACGAAAAGGTTCATTAGCATCTCGGAATTTCTATTCTGTCAAGGGTTACTTGTGTCGCTGATGTGTACGACATTATATTGTGTCGTTGCTGGTTTTGGGGCTATTCTCATAAAAATCCTAAAATTTTATCATGCAGGATCCAGTATGTATGATTGAAAGAGTATTTTCAACCTGACAACCCGGGGGGGGTACACCCTAATGTAGGCTGACAGGTATGTGCCCCTCATACGAGTAGGTTTTTCTTCGAAAATTCCTTACAGATGGGTCCAATTTATTCCTAAAACACCTTAACAGTGGGAAAAGAATCAAATCCTCTTAACATTTGGTACACAAATTCATACATAAATCATAAAACAGAGTGGCTGAATGTGTAAAACAATACCTTAAAGATTGGTTGGTTTGTAAAAACTCGGGGGCACAACCCTGTACATTTCATGGTCAAGTACCCCCCCCCCCCCATCCGGCCTTACATCAGTGAAAATCAGTGATTAGTGAAATCTTAGTAACTGAAATGTAAGTGAAATGTGATGAAGTTAAGCAGACAGAGCTATTTTAAGTTCGTGGCAAATAACTTGTCGTCTTGAGAACCGAATGACCATCATTTCGTTACTCATCCAGTGGGAAAAGCCGTCAGTTAAGCGTACACCGTCATGATGATGATGATGGTGATGGTAGTGATTATCATATTGACGATGATGATGAACATTGTGATTACGAATACACGTTTTTTATTTTATAAGAAAGTTTTTTCTGGGCCAGTATTTAAACTTTCTTATATATTTCATATTTTCAGTACCAAAACTTTCTTGTAACTTTCTTAGGAAAAATTTTTGGAATGTAGTGCTTCTGCAAACGCACAGTCTAACTCTAAGGCACTGTATATTTTGCACAAATATAACGTTTTCCGTAGAAAATAGCCATAAGACTCGTGTAATAGCAGGATGAACGACTGAACAGAAGAGCGAAAACAAAACACAGAGCATTAATAGTGAAAATATGAAACAGAACTTTCTTAAGTTTCAAGAATCCAGTATTGAACTTTCTTAAGTTTTTAAGATGTTGAGCACCACTTTCTTATAAACCACTTTCTTATTAAAAAAAAAAACGTGTATGGTTGGTGTTGATGAAAATGATGGTGATGACGGTGGAAATAATGATGATGGTGATGATGACAATGATAAAGAGGATTATGATGATCATGATAACGACGATGATGATAATGATGATGATAATTATTATTCTTATAATTACAAATATGTTGATTCTGATAGTGTTGATGGTTCTGTTGATTCTAACGATGATAATGATGATGATGATGATGATGATGACGATGGTTTTGATGATACTGATTATGGTGATGATGATAATGGTGATGGTCATGATTGGTCATGATAATGATCAATAATGATGTCGACTGTGTGATGCACCGCAGCTCGTACGGAGTAGTTTGGCAAATTCCTTTGCTTGCAGTCCCATTTACCAAGTTTCTGATTTGAATTCTACGGGAATGCTGCACCCCGTACTGCAGTACATTACACTATGCCACCTCCGTATGATTCACGTTGCTGATTATAAACCCCAGCATACTTCACTACATTTATTCTCTTCTATTCTATGGTTTATTTAGCGTTAGTTTTAACAATAGTGATGTGATACTAATTTACACTAACATGAAGCAACTCCATAGATTGCAGTAGGGATTGCATACTGCAGTGCAGTGCACCCCTTCATATAGAAGCTCCACATCTGTAAGGAGTTTCCACTCCCTCCAATTTCGATAACGGCGAAAAGAGATGATCCCTCATTCTCAACGATCCGTCGCTCCGTCCACAGCACTGAACGTCCTCAAATCATATCCTTCCACTTTTTTCAAAATGGTTATTACGAACAACTGCTTGTCGTCATCACAGCATCACGCTAGCGAATCTATAATCACTACTGTGGTGGATTATCACTACTGTGGTGGTACTATTTGCGTACTGTGGTGGTAGTTTCTGCGTACTGTGGTGGATAATCACTACTTGTGGTTGGTTACTATGCTTGCGGTGGTGGCAGTTTTGGAGTACTGTGGTGGATAATCACTACTGTGGTGGTACTATTTGCGTACTGTGGTGGTAATTTTTGCGTACTGTGGTGGATAATCACTACTTATGGTGGGTTATAATGCTTTATGTGGTGAATACGAAATCATGGCAAAACTCTATAGATCAAGCAAGAAAAAGCCACAAAATCCACCACAGTACGCCAAAACTGCCCCCACCGCAAGTATAGTAACCCACCACGAGTAGTGATTATCCACCACAGTACGCAGAAACTACCACCACAGTACGCAAATAGTACCACCACAGTAGTGATTATCCACCACAGTAGCGATTATAGATTCGCTAGCATGAAAGTCTCTGGCCCGAACGTGAAATGTGCGGAATCGCAAATTCAAAAGACGTAGACTTCTGCTTACTATATGGCGTAAAAAGTGAGAGAGACGTTACAAAGTAGCGATCGTGGGAAAATTTGCGCTGAATGTCCTTCGTCCAATCGTGGACTTTGAAATAGCATAATAGCAAGCTATTGGAATGAGAACCTTTGGAATCATAATCATTATCATCATCATCAGTATCATAATCATGGCCATCATCACCATCATCATAATCATCTTTTATCATTGATAGCATTATCATCATAATCCGCATCGTCGTCTTCATTATGATGATTATTATCATTGTCATTATCACTATCGTGATCATCGTTGATAGCATCATCATCATAATCATCGTCATCGTCGTCATTGTTGTCAATCTTTCACCATTCAAATAGTGTACATTCACTTTCTCGAGAAGTTATGGCCACGATTCGAAAGACTGATGAAAAGTAAGTCTTGTGAAATTTATTGTTGCTTCACAGCCATGAAAGCTGCTGAGTTGGATCTTTGACTTGAAGTCGACTAACATTACGAACCTACTGTCGCATTGGTACCAGACATCTTTTAACGAGCTATGGTGTAATGAAGCTCTTGGTGATGCTATAATGCTCTTTTGCTGATCGTAAAGCTTCCCAAGCTATGTTATGGTGAATGTCATTTAGAATTTGACCACATAAAGCAACATTTTCCTTCATTTGATAAAACGCAAGCTCGTGACAAGCAAGCCATCGCTAAACGTACGCCAGAGGTATTGGTAGCCCATTGCTCTTGCAGCTATATACAGCTAATGTCAACCTGCAGCTGCAGCTTGTGCCCACAGATCTCTACTCCGAAAATGAATACCCTGGGTATTCACATGCTGACCTCGGAAAATGGACAGCATAGTTGACGATTTCGCCACGCCACCTTTTACACCATCGGGGCAAGTTTATAATCTTCTGTTCTGTTAGTCATTATCAGGATGAGTGATTAGTGATTGTAATCATGATCATTGATTCTCTATTTGTCTCTTTGTTCATAATCAGTTATCCTATCTTAAATGAAGAAATGGTCGATTTTTTAGTTGAACTACTTCAGAAAAGCAGTGCAGAGACAGATATTATGTGAGCTTTGTTCACGGTCTCCAGGTTTGTCCCACTTTTCGCGATTTTCCTTCGAAAGCGACACAAGAAAGCACATTTTATTTTCGCAGTTATTGTCGGGAATTTAGGCCTCTTAGCCTTATGTTAAATTTCCAACACTGAAACAGTGAGAAAATAACATCACGCATTCCGTTCTATTCATTCTCTTATACCAAAGTCAATAGCTTTTCTACTGACTATGCTTATACCTATTCATTCAAACCTATTCTCCACACACCACATTTACCAAAATAATACATTCCTCATTCACAAAGGGTATCATAGTTGCTGTGTTTTAAACTCTTATTCGTCGACTGTCGCTCTTCTGAACAGGACAATGGAATGACCTTCATGTCTAATATGTATATCGACACTCGACCATGTGATGACGTACCAGAAGTGATGCCCTATCTTGCTTACCAAATTGAAGCGCAACCAGTTGAAGGTATGTTCGAATCACAGTGCTTTTGATAAATATTTGCTGTGTTTTGAACCAGCTTCCTCGTGGTCTCAGAAGCTCAAAGAGGTCAGGGTTCGAACCCCAGCCATGATAGAAATGACTGTCGCCAAATAACCATTTCACCTCCACCTTCAGCCACATAGATGATGATGATGATTATGATGATAATAATAACGATGATGATGATGATCAATGATTAGAAATATTGATAATGATGATAATGATGATGGTGATGATAATTTTGATGGTGATGATGATGATGATGATGATGATGATGATGATGATGATGATAATGTTGATGAAGATGATGATGATGATGATAATGATGGTGACGATGATACTGTAGTGGTGACGATTGTGATGTTGATAATGATGATAATGATTATTATTACTAATGATTATGATTCTTATGATGATGATTATGATGATCAACATGATGATGATCATGATGATGATCATGATGGAAAAGTTCATGATCATGATCATAATGATAATTATGAATGTTATTAGTAAGATTATGGTGATGATCATAATGATGATCATGATTGATTGATTGATGGATTGATTGTAATGATTATGATTTATAAATTGGCTGAGTGAGAGAGCGGTATTGATTACAATAATTCATATTGACGAACAATGCTAACCTGAACAGAAACCAAAAACACAACTACACAAAACAACAACGTTTACAGAGCATCACAACAATCATTTCGCGCCAAAATATCACTCTGCGTCGCAATTCGCCCTCATGCCTAACTAAAACTGGCTAGTCCCACTCCCTCCGGTCCGGTGAACATTTCATGGAGATGGAGCGCATCGAGTTCCAAAATATACTTTCATTGTCATTGCTAATTTTGATTCAAAGGATGCTGGCGTGGTTGCCTTGTCGAATTCACAGGAGGCCCAATCGCATAAATATCATGAGTGAAAAACCTAACTTGTGTTGTTTTCTCCTGAAACGTCCTATTTTCGATACAGATATTTGGTTGTTGCTGTTGTTCAGAAAACGCCACATTGTGATAGCTTTATACGTATATAATAAATAATAACAAGGAGTGAAGCTTTTCTGAATAGCCTTGATACAACATTGTTTCGTTTTGCCTGAATTTCGGTGAATTTTGCGTTAAACGCCAACTTCTTTACATCAAAATGTTCCCCACCACCTAAACTGTCTACAGAGTACACTTGTTTTCACTTTCCTCAACTAAATCATTTAAAACAGGCACGAAAATATGTTTGTTTATCTGGCGGTTTGAAATCTGCCGAGGCTCGGTCCTATCACTGTGGCCAAAACGCATTCGAAATTTCAACGAAAATCACGTCAGTGCTCCCCCGGTTTATTATTTTCTACAGTTACAAAACAAAAGAAACGTAAGGAATCCAGGAGGTCTATGTCGTAATTTTCGAGCATCTTTCGAACACAGCATCACGATTTTTCGAACGGCGGTTGCTTTGATCTGGCCACAATGATAGGACCGAGCCTCGGCAGATTTCAAACCGCCAGATAGACAAACATATTTTCGTGCCTGTTTTAAATGATTTAGTTGAGGAAAGTGAAAACAAGTGTACTCTGTAGACAGTTTAGGTGGTGGGGAACATTTTGATGTAAAGAAGTTGGCGTTTAACGCAAAATTCACCGAAATTCAGGCAAAACGAAACAATGTTGTATCAAGGCTATTCAGAAAAGCTTCACTCCTTGTTATTATTTATTATATACATATAAAGCTATCACAATGTGGCGTTTTCTGAACAACAGCAACAACCAAATATCTGTATCGAAAATAGGACATTTTAGGACGAAAACAACACAAGTAAGGTTATATCACTAATGATATTTATGCGATTGGGCCTCCTGTGGTAAGACCATTCTTAGTATTTAAGGGTACACCATGTTATGTATATTTTAACTTCAAATCCGATCCTATTGTAATATATTGGGAAAGCGAGGCCGTTTTCCTGTCATACACCTTTTCAACTAAGAGCCTCGTTTTCATAATTTACGAAAATTTGTGCGTACAAAAATTTTGACCCCCGATTCAGATTGAGCACCTTCATTGATATTGATTTTATAGCGATTAAAAGTTAGTGTTGAGAGAAATTTTTACCTCTCTTGTCATAGCGATATTGATTTTAGCGATTAAAAGTTTGAAAATTTATAAAGGATTTGACCGTGAAAAATCGCTGGGGTGAAATTTTACACACTCAGTCATTTTTTACGGTCAAATCCCTTACAAATGTTCAAACTTTTAATCGCTGTAAAATCAGCACTGTAATGAGTAGAGGCGTAAGAATTGGCCTCAATACTTAAACGAAGGTGCTGAATTCGAATCTGAAGTCTGTAATGTTTCTGTGAGACAATTTTCAAATTTTTGGAACACGAGGACCTTAGTTGAAAAGGTGTATTCACACACCTTTTTTTGCCGTCGACAGCTCTCGACAAAAGTGTGTTGACGAAGCTCGACCACACTCGAAAAAGTGGCAAAGCGCTCTAGAAATGCCCTAAAAACGTCCCAAATTGTTATTCAACGATATCTTTTGTGGTACTTCTCTAGAACCACAGAGCCTCGGAAATAAGTCATAAATCAAAATCTGCATAGCATAGTTCTCAAAAGGTCTTTGTTAGTTATTGGAAAAAATGGCACAAGTATTATCTATGGGGGTATGTTAAATGAATATATCTGAGCCCAGTTTATGACCAATGTGCATCTAGTTCAATGATTGACGTATCTTGCTTACGAAATTGAAGCGCAGTCCAGTTGGTATGTTTGAATCACAGTGCTTTAATAAATATTTGCTGTGGAGTCGTGTTTTGAACCAGCTTGCTAGTGGTCTCAGAAGCTCAAAGAGGTCAGGGTTCGAACCCCAGCCACGATAGAAATAACTGTCGCTTAATAACCATTTCACCTCCACCTTCAGCCACATAGATGACAACGATTAGGATATTGATGATGATGATAATGATGATGATGATAATAATGTTGATGGTGATGATGATGATGATGATGATGATGATGATGATGATGATGCTGATGATGATGATCATGATGATGATGATGATGATGATGACGATGATGACGACGATGATGATGATGATACTGTAGTGGTGACGATGATGATGTTGATAATGATGATAATTATGATTATTACTGTTATGATTCTTATGATGATTATCATGATGATCAACATGATGATGATCATTATGATGATCATGATGATCAACATGATGATGATCATTATGATGATCATGATGGTAAATATCATGATTATGATCATAATGAAAATTCTGAATATTACTATTACGATTGTGGTGATGATGATAATGATGATCATGATTGATGGATTGATTGTAATGATTATGATTTATAAATTGGCTGAGTGAGAGAGCGGTATTGATTACAATAATTCATATTGATGAACAATGCTGACCTGAACAAAAACCAAAAACACAACTACACAAAACAACAACGTTTACAGAGCATCACAACAATCATTTCAACACCAAAATATCATTCTGCGTCGCAATTCGCCCTTAGGCCTAACTAAGACTGGCTAGTCCCACCCCTCCGGTCCGGTGAACATTTCATGGAAATGGAGCGCATCGAGTTCTAAAATATACTTTCATTGTCATTGCTAATTTTGATTCAAAGGATGCTGGCGTGGTTGCCTTGTCGAATTTGAACATTGATACTAGGCCATGCGAGGAAAATATACCTTTACCAGTTTATGCATACGATGGTGGGTCTGGTGAGGAAAGCGTAGAAGGGGAGGTGGAAGCACTGGACTCAGGGGGAGAGCCAGGTAAGACCATTCTTAGTATTTTAGACGTAAGAGACTTTTTATCTGAGAAAGTCTGGTACGAGCACGGTGCAGCGGGTTTTTGATCACATGTTTGCCGACTGCGGTAGTCCAGCAAATCTAACGCAATCGCCTCCAACATAGTCACACCTTAGGCGACCATAACAGTTGAGTTATGGATGAATTTGATGCCATAGGCGATATACGTTTTAAATTTGCGGAAAAGTACCAATGATCGCCAACATAATGAAAGGATTAAAATCACATTTATAAGGACAAAGTGAGATTGTGAATAGCTATCGTTTGGAGTTTTCTTGTCAGTTATCATCATCATCATCATCATCATGATCTTCGTCAGGAATGAGCATGTTGAAGCTAGCTTTTATGACTTTCATCTCTACAGATTCGATCTGTTTCCTTCTCGGCTTTCTTGTGCTATATCCTTTTCATATCAAGTGTCTTAACCCCTTGTATCACGTCTGTTTTGTTTCTGCATCGAGCTTACGAATTCCAAAGATAACGAGGGTCAAGATCAACGTTGCAATGCATTGTTATTGCATCCGTTACTACAATCTTCGCAAAAATATTCTGGGACACCAAGTTATGTATGTTTTAACTTCAATCCAATCCAGTTGTAATACATTTGTATTATTAAATCCCACTACTTTGGATGCAATGTTAGTGAAGGTGACCGTAAAATGGCGTTTCTAGCCCCAGTCGCTAGGGCATCGAAAGTAGCGGGGCCCTTAGTGGTACGCCCTAAAGGTAACCACCGTTGGCTATGCGGCTGACACCACGACGTCACGGCACCTTCGTCGAGACCACTGGCAACATCAATTTCGCCAAATTGAGTCTGGTAGAGGAGTTTTACCGCGATAATTGTGAAAAAACTCGAAGTATCCCAGCAGTTGGACGAGGATTGTAGTTCCTTTGCTTTTATTACGCATTGTCTTGCTTAAGCCCCGGCCTAATGCTCTCGACATTTGACTTTTTCCTCGACTTGTATCTCCTCGGAGACCGTTTTCCTGTCATTCACACATCTTTTTTTCCGTTGATTATATTCCTCTATATTTCGACAACTCTCGACCAAAGTGTCTTGCTACAATCTTGGCCAAACCACAGAGCGGCAGCCTCAGAAATATAGAGACACTTTGAAGCTTTTACCAATGTGCAGCTCCGCTTTTAAAGCAGCTCGAAGCCCCTCTCCCCATATCAATGTTGGAGATGAAATCTAATTCCTAAGCGACAAGGGATACCATTGTCTTAAAACAGAGGCAACATTGATACAGGGGAGATGGGTGGTCCGTCCTATATTTCTAATGATTTGTAACAAGTTTTGTGTTGCACGGAGAAAGTCTCTATGAATTTTGGCCAGGATTGTAGTTTTTGTATACACGCTTTTTTTATAAGGAACCTTTGGTCTGATATGAGGCTGGAGTTCCTTAATTTTTCAAAAAAATGAGGCTGAAAGACCCTTATACTTTTCCTGGTCGTGGGATACTGTATGTATAAATACTAATTCTTACAGCAAATTTATAGAAACTATTCTTCGTTTCTAACTTTAAGTACAAATGGAGCCTTTTGGGGAAGAACGATGGGAAATATATTGTAATTCTGTTCCTTTTTCGTACTATACAGTCCGTCTTGTTCTTTAAAAAAGAGTTTCTTAGTTTTTCATCCGAGCCCCGACAGTTCCTTAAAGTTCCTTAATTTTCTGGGAATTTTCAGCTCTAGTTCCTTATAAAGGCGTTCCTTATAAAAAAACGTGTATATATTTGTGTTCATTACTTCGTCATTAATTAATTCTGTTTGTTTGTTTGTTTGTTCTTTGGTTCTTTGGTTTATTTTCTATTTCTTTTATCACTGTTCATTCATTTTGTTTGTAATCGACATTTTTGTATCCCTTGGAATATTGTTTTGCTTGTTTGGATGTTTGTTTATGATGTGTATTTGTCTTTTTATTTTCTAGTTTGTTTTTTGCTGATTTGTTCATTCAATGTTTTTGTTGTTGTGTTTGTCAAATTTCGCTGTAACTGTAATTGCTTTCTGTGTTGTAACGTCATTTGCTTGTTTTGATATAGATTTCAAATTCTTCTATTTTTCGTTCTCATATTTCATGCTCTTTTTATAGAAGAACGCCCTCGGCCTGTGAACAAAGAAAAACCTAAGCCAAAACCAAAACAGAAGCCTAAAGTTCGCAGTGAGTTCCCAGAGACTTGGTTGTGGACAGAGGAGAAATTCGAGTGAGTTTGTCTTCTAATCATCTGCAGAGTTTTCCGAGAGGGATTGACTTGCTCAAATTCTATGCCTCAATATCGTTCTCCTAAGGTCCACCATTCCGGGAAAACCATAGAAATGGTGAAACCACTCTTCTTTGTTCTTTCAAAGAACAGACCTTTCCAAAGAGGTCTGGGTCAGCGCAACATTTTTCTGGAAAATGGTAGATACATTGATTAAGGGAATCCTCTCCTCGTTCAAAGACCAGAATTGCAGTCGTTTCAGGAGAGAAAGTGCAGAAAATTTATATTCTTTACGCTCTGTCTTTGGTCAATGGCCGTGTAACCGTAACTTTTTCTTTACTGTTGGATTTTTCTTTACTTTACTGTCCGAAGAAATACAGTAATCCCGAAGTTTTCCATTGTTTTTATTTATTCGATGTTGTTTTGCAGTGACAAAACTGGAGAGAAGGTTGTCGAAGTAACTGTACCGGACACAATCACCACGTGGTATGCTAGTGGATTTGCCGTGTCTGATAATACTGGCCTAGGCGTGTCTAACCCAGCTGAAATCAGAGGATTCAAAGAAGTCTTCGTATCGATGAATCTTCCTTATTCTGTCATCAGAGGAGAGATTGTCACACTACCGATTGTCATTTTCAACTATATGCCAGACTGCTTGCATGTGAGTTTTTTATTAAAAAACCCATTTCTGTTTCTCTTTCCAGCGTAATTGTAAATGCCTGACCACTGTTGTGTGAATCAAGGAAGAAATTTTGATATTGTCGAATTCGAAAATTTTTCGCTATACTGATGATGCTAATCTAGCTCATGCTACTCATGTTACAAGTTTTGCTTTGTTAATTGTTACTTTGTTACTTGTGTTAATTGTGTTACTTATGTATGCTCCTCGGGTTTCTCGGGTTACTTATTTCACTCGTTCTAGTAATTGTTATCCAGCTTTGTTACTTGTGTTACTTGTGTTTCTCGTGTTACTTACATTGCTCGTGTTACTAATGTTTCTCGTGTCACAACTAGTGTTACTCATGCGCCTCGTGTTTCTCATGTTACGTATATTACTCTTCTAAGTCACGTTACTGGTGTTGATTGTCGTTACTTATGTAGCTCTTGCGACCAATGCAACTCTTTTTGCTAACGTTGTTCGTGTTACTAATGCTACCCCGTCTTACTTACGTTACTCGTGTTACTCATGTTATTCGTGCTACTAATGTTCCTCATGTTATTTATTGCTATTCGTATTTTTCGTGTTACTAGTGTTACTCGTGGTCATAAAGTTATTCATTTCACTAATGTTACTCGCGTTACTTATGTTTCTCGTGTTACTCGTGTTTCTAATGTCACTCGTATTTCTAATGTTACTCGTGTTACTTATGTTTCTCGTGTTACTCGTGTTACTTATGCTACTCGTTTTACTTATTTCACTCGTGTTTCTAATATTACTCGTGTTACTCACGTTACCCTCCTTATGTCATCTTGTTAGGCTAAAATCTCAATGAAAGACACCAAAGATTTTCGTTCACTAACAAGAAGCTATGCGGATTTCTGCATTTGTGGAGGTCAGTCTGCCACTGTTATGTTCAAGATTATCCCAAAGAAACTCGGACGCATTGAGATCGAGGCTCAGGCAGAAACGCTGTCCACAAACACCTGCCCGAAATATCTCAAGTTTGATTCTAACTCATACATCGACATTGTGAGAAGAAAATTGTTAGTCGAGGTAGGCAGCTATTTCATCTTCATTGCTTTGCAAATTCAACGATTATACGTATAAAGCACTTAAGAAGATAGTTGTTCTCCAATTGTCGGGAGCGTGGATAAGTTAGAGGGTTTACGCGGAGTAAGCTTCAGAGAGAAAGGAAAGTAGCTACAGAAGGAAGCTCGCTTCAGGAAACTGTAATCATTTTAGAACTATTTTTTTTTTGCGTGGACACGAACACACAGTTATTTGAGACCGGTGCGACATTTATTTTCAAAGTTCTGCAGTTGTAAATTTCAAAATTATAAGTTCAGAAATTGCATCCCTAAAGTGTGCAGATACTCTTCAACTCGGAAAGTGGAATCAATTTATGTATCACTCCCCAACCTCGTCCCCAGGGTGAATAGGCCTCTACGTGAAACTCCGCTGTCCATATTCGACCCTGGTATCGGCCTTGTCTATTCGCAATTTGATTGGCTGCTCAAACAATAGAAATTTTAAGTTACGTCACAGTTACTTCAAAATTTCACACCAAAATAGGCCGCAAACTATGTAAAAACATCTATAAAAACCAAAAATGATGCTACATGGGATATTGTATCTTGCCTTACAGTTATCAATGAAATTCTTTGCATTTCCTTTCTAAGAACATCTGCTTTCGGACTCTACATTTTGTTTTGATGCCTAGGCCAAAATTGCCAGCATTTGGGAGATTTTGTGGCTGGTACCAGGGCCAAAATCGATTTGACGGTTGAGATTCGAGGAAATTCGATTTGGGGCCTGGGGACGAGGTTGATCACTCCCTGATATCGAAGCCTAGACTTATTACCTTCCTCCCACTCTTTCGGAAACAACTTCTAACAACAACAACAACAACAACAACACCAACAACAACTATGAAGCAAACAGCAGCCTGCTGTTGTGGTTGTTCGGGTAATTGTTGGTTGTTGTTTGCGAATAGTACGACTCGTGTTATAAGTCTAATCGAAGCCTCTTTGCCGTTCTTCTAATACTTTCGCTAAAACAGACAAATGATAGGAGAAGATCCCTGTTGCATGCTCTTGTTTCGTCCAGAACACTGTCTAGCAGAACACTGTCTAGCTGGATTTTGGTAATTTCATGTTGTATTAAAATGAGAAAGGATAACAAGAATTTTTTTTTATTGCAACAAAACCTAAAGCTAAATAAAATAATACAATTTACATGTGCCATGCATGGCGGGGAAAGACACGAGGTCATCTGGTCCCTACCATGTATGACACTCACAAATCAACTGTTAATTACAATTTAAGAAAAGACACAAAACACGACACAGAAAAGAAGATACAGAGAGACGTAACAGACAAAAGCCGAAAAAAAAAGGTTGCTACACAGGATTATTGTTACATATTAGAATGCTATTATAGGAACCGCTTAGTTTTATCGATGAAAGATATTGTAGCTTCTAGAATAATTCTATTTGAGACCATGTTTAATTTGTCATCACCATACAACAAGAGGTTAATCGGTGCCTCGTTGTCTAAAATTGAAAAGTCCAACAAGTCTCAACAAGAATTTCAGGTTTGAAGAAAGGTGAATAACTTTTTGTAACTCGAAAAGCCACCAGATATAGCTAATTAATGTTTTTGTTATTTTTTAGCCTGAGGGTGTCGAAAAGGAATACACTTACAACTCACTTATATGTCCAAAAGGTGAGTTCTCTAAAAGCCAAATTTCCTGAGACCCTATGTTTACCCGCGAGAAACTGAACCGGTTCTGGTCCGATCCGATATTAGACTAATGAATTTTTATATGAAGCATGCAGTACCATACTACTTGCTACAGATTCACATAAAATTTCTTCCTTTGATCACAGAAGGATCGTGTTTACATGGGATCAAAACAGATCCAGAGACGAGATAATTTGTCAGTTATTTAGTTAGTTAGTCAGGCACACACACTTGCTGTCTTCTAGCAAAGTATGGATATGGAATGAATTGATAAGCAAAACGATAACAAAGACTAGTTAAATAAGAAATGTAATACTAAGGATAACGAAGGCTGTGCTACCTGTGACAAGTAAGGTAAAAATGCCACGGGAATGCACTAAGCTAGTGGCATGCAATGTTGTGATGCGGGAATACCTATGTTAGTACGTGCAACAGGATATTAGGTAGTCTGAAATGGCTAGAGATAACAATATGATAATGAATGTAAATATATGCGAACCACTACAGCTTTGTAGCTACAACTTTCCTAAAACTTATACACCTAGCATGTTGCCAACGTTTATCAATTTGTCTAAATGACGTTTTTGTTTTGATTTTCAGAAAACAGCACAGTTGCCGAGAAAGTGAAACTCAGTATCCCTGACAAAGTTGTGCCTGGATCTGTATATGCTGAACTTAGAGTTATTGGTAAGCATTTTAAAATGTATCGTGAGAAGTTTTTGATATATAAAATTTTGTGTGGTGTTCAGTGGATTGCTATTTTATTTCTGATAAAGCACCTTTTTTACTTAGAGCCTCGTTTTCAAAGTATAAGAAAACTTTTGTTGAAAAATTTTCAACTCCAGATTTAGAGAACTTTAACTTTAGTGCAAAGGCAAATTTCTTCCTTCTAGACCAAACAATGTTGATTTTATAGCGACAAAAGTTTGACAATTTATAAGGAATTTGACCGAAAAATTTGTAGCCTGAACCTCCAAGCCTTTACTCCCACCCACAAAACATGCTATATTCAATAAAAAAAATACTATTTTAAATATGCTTGCAACAAGATGTCCAGCCTACTTTGTTTGACTGTTTGGGTAGTACCTACTGGTCGTGAGTTACAGTAAGTGCGGAGGAAACATTTAAGAAACAGATGACCCAAGCTAACCGTTATTTAATTTTATTTTTTGTGCAGTGTTGTTTTTTTCTCCACTCTCTACAATATTTCAGTTCCTTGTTGATTTGTAGGAGATTTGATGGGACCAAGTCTTTCAAACATCGATAGTTTGTTGAAAATGCCGTATGGTTGTGGCGAGCAGAACATGCTGAACTTCGCGCCAAACATTTTCATAATGCAGTATCTTAAAGCCACTGGACAACTGACTGAAGAAATCAGAACTAAGGCTGAAGGCTACACCCTGCAAGGTAAGAGAGAATGCTTAGTTGTGTTTGGATTTTGTAAGAATTTCAGGAGGTTCATCTGTTTTGAACATCCCTTTCGAATAGACCCTCAAAAAGCCAAAAGATTTATTACCGCCCTGGGCGTTAAATCGTAGAAGTACGGTAAAATAATAGGCGACTAACTGGTAAAACCCTCTAAAACTAATTGGAATTTGTATCTACTTTATATCTTTGTACAACAGGGTATCAACGGGAATTGTCATACAAACATCCAGATGGTTCTTATAGTGCATTTGGTGAAAGAGACAAAGAGGGAAGCATGTGGTAAGAAGACTTACACTGCATTTACGAGCGTGAATTTATCTGAAGGTGAAGGTGAAGTGAAATGGTGTTTTAGCGCCAGTCGCTAGGATCTCAGTAGTAGGTTAACTAATCGAAACCTCGACCCTGGCTGTGACGCTACCGTGGCTGGGCTCGAACCCTGACCACACTGAGCTCTTGACACCACGGGTCAGCTGGATTACGCCACAGCACCTTTCTGGACTCTAGATCTCTCTGCGAAAACAAACAGGCAGAAAAAGTGTTAAATGAATATGAATGTGGTAAAATCGAATAAATAGAATTAATGGCGTCGTGGCATAATCCAGCTGGCTCGTGGTGTCAGAAGCTCAGCGACCAGCGATCGGTCGCGGCACGCGCCCCATCTACCGTGACGCCACAGCCAGAGTCGAGGTCTCGATCAGTTAACCTACTTCTGAGATCGTAGCCACTGGCACTAAATACACCATTTCACCTTAACCACTAAGGAGATATTAAAGCGCCTTGTGGGAAAAATTATTGCTGTTTTTTCTCAAGGTCTTATTGAAGAGAGAGCGAAATAAAAATATATGACAGAGCAAGAAAGTGCAAAATCGAAGGCCTTAACCTTGTTCGCTTTGACTGAAATTCCCACGATAAGGGGGTCGCTACCTATATTCGGTGCTACCTGTACTCCTTTGAGAAAGAGGCCTTGTCCCAATATTTTTTTCAAGATTGTGGGTGCTTTTGATATGGATATCACAGATATCGGGCTACAAGCTGTAGATAGCTGCCTTGCTCAGAATTGACCTTCTTGAACACGTAGGATTTCTTTAGTGCTAGCTGCCGTCACCATTTTTAAGCCGCGGCAATACGTGAGGTTTCTACCTGTTCTGGCGAAGCCACATTTGAAAATCCTGAGGTACCTACACGCTGCGACAAAAAAGTGACAGAAGTTCTGCGACTATCAACTTTAGCGATATGAAGAATAGATCATTTCCAGAAAATTTCCAGGAAAGCACGCGAAAACAATGCAATGTGTTGCGTCGCCAACGTAAAAAACCAGCTACACCTTGCTTCATTATTGGCGATAGCCAAAACATGTCGCAAAATATTCAACAAATCGTGTTTCCCATGCAGCAGAACATTATTTTAGCAAATCTATCCCTGGCTACAGCTGCGCCTTTTGTTTTTACGATTGCGGCGACAATTTCTTATTATGTCCTGTGGCCATTTAGTCCTGTCGTGATTTAGAGCAAAACGTCGCACGTGCAGACTTTATGTAGAATTTATTTTCATATCTTGTCTTTCAGGCTTACTGCATTTGTTCTCAAATCTTTCGCTCAAGCTCGTCCTTTTATTGACATCGACAAAAAGGTTTTGAATGAGGCAAAGAGATGGATCACCAGTAAACAGAATCGAGATGGTTGCTTCCCAACGATTGGAACACTTCATCACAAAGCTATGAAGGTTTGCTATTGTATTTCTAATTGTGTTCACTTCTGGGTTTGATGATAAGGGTGATGGGTGATGATGATGATGACGATGATGTAGATGATGATGATGATCATAATGATAATGATCATGATTATGATTATGATTATGATTATGATTATGATGATGATCATGATGATGATTATGATGGTTATCAGGATACTGATGATGGTGATGGTGATGATGATGATGATGATGACGATCATGATGATGATGTTGACGATGATAATGATTATGATAATATGCAAGGTTGGTAAACTGGCCTAAGGTACCGAAACGCATGCAGTTAGGCTCATATCGCATGAGCACAAATTCGTATTCGGCCTATATGAATAATTTCACCAGCCGCCCCATTCTCAAATGCCAGACCTGTTTTGCTCTTATTAGAGCTCATCAGTGACATGTGTGAGAATCGAACCGGGGTTTGTTGCGTGAGTAGCACAAGAGCTAATCACACAACCACCGCAATTACTCATCAGTCAGCCCAGCTCCGGTGGTTGTGTGCAATATTTGTTGCAACCAAATTTGATATTCATCAATTTAATTCCAGGGTGGTGTATCTAGTCCTGTTACTCTCACTGGCTACGTTGTCATATCACTGCTTGAAGCAGATATGAAGCCAGAAGTAAGTATACAGAGGTCTGCAAAATCTTATATTAACTGAACTAAGAGTTGTAATGGTATAGTGGAAATTTCCCTAAAAGTTTTAAATTCAATGTTGTTGTCCACACGATGTGTGATGTGTTGTTGCCTCATCCCTTACACAGAATAGGAAGCTAGGCAGAAGGCCAACTTGCGTCGGAACCCTTTGAATTCGATGTCACGGTTTTTTGACCAAGAGAACAATAGCAAACAATAATTGACGCCTTAAACTCGATTTCATGCTAATGGAAAACCTTAAGCAGCGACTTAACCTCGTTTGTATGCACGACACAGGAAATCGCTTGAGTGAGCCTTCTGGTTTACTCTCTATTCTGCGTCCCTTATATTCCTTAATTTAGCTATAAGCTGTCTTATGTATATCTGCCTAAAAAAACCCCAAAGTACGTTGATGAATACGACTACTTGCATGGTTGTTGATTTATAACGGAACCAGAAGACTAGACGTGCCGCCAAGGTCTTCCAAACCCACGCATATCTACCGATGAATTCTTTTACTCGTGTGAACCCATCTATAGAAAAACAAAGAATTTACCCACCTGTATCAAAATCTCAAATTTGTGAACTCAATTTATCAACAGAGGCAATTCTTAATTTGGCGAAAGCCCGCCTTATAGTCGAAAACTAAAATACATCCCCGATTTGCTTCATGAAACTGATTCTAAATACAAAAATGTTCAGTTTAAAAACAAGACATGTTCAGAAGTTGTTGCTTTAATATTTTACTACCCTTCTGCAGAAATTCTTTGCGAAAAATAAGCATATGTGTAGGGTAATCATTGCTGAAAAGGTTACCCATTTGGGCGACACGTCTAGTGTAATGAACAATGGAAGTACCCCCTTCCCCGGGGCTGCGTATCCTGTTTTTGCCATTCCTTTATTTATATTACATGTCTTATATACATTTTTTTATTTTAAAGAGTTACAACATTAAGCTGGCTATTGATAAATGCATCAAGCCCAATATGAAGAATGTCACCGACTCGTACTCAATTGCAATTTTGAGTTATGCTATGACAAAGGCAGGACGACAAGCTGAGTATGAAATGCTGGTGAAAGAGCTTAACAGTCAAGCTTCAAGGGAAAGTAAGTAGTTTGTTTAACCGTAATGTTTTTGAAACATGTCATGAAAATTTGTTCTTGAAGATATTGCTTATTAGCCGTATCACGCTAGTGGATCTATACGCACTACTGTGGTGGTAGTTTTTGCATACAGTGTTGGATAAGCACTAGTGTGGCTACTATGCTTGATGTGGTTGGTTATTATGCTTGGTGTGGTGATACTTTGTAGACTTTTTAAATGGATGAGAGAATTTTTGAATTGCTTTTCTGTATGAATTCTGAATTAACAACCAACTCTGTATTGTTGAACTCACTACTAACTAAAATCTACCTATTTTTGAGTCATTATAGGTTAACTATTGAGAATATTTTGTACCATGGAATGAATTGATAAGCTATAATGATATGAATGACTAGCCAAAAAAGGAATGTAATACTTAGGATAACGAAGGCTGCGCTACCTATGCCAAATATCGTAATACCTATGATGCTGCGGGAGAATTCTAAGTAGGTAATATGCAATGCTCATTTGGGGGATGCCTATGCTAGTGCCTGAACCTGCGTGTGGCCTTAAATGATTCGAGTAGAATAGAATATCCTAAATATGATAATGAGTGTAAATATTACAATCTCTTACAGGTGGAATGAGACATTGGGAAGAGGCTAAGCCAAAAGAGGAGAAAAACAAAGATTGGTTCTATGCACCTTATTACCAGGCCAGATCGGCAGATATTGAGATGACATCTTATGCTCTGATGGCATTGATGCCCGATAATGATCGATCAAAAGTTCTTGATTCAGTTGATATTGTAAGATGGCTATCTAAGCAAAGGAATAGCCTTGGTGGTTGGTCTTCAACGCAGGTAAGTTAATCTTTGGTTAATCTCAAAATTGCGAGAAACAGCGGAAACTTTTGTGGACATACGTAAAAGCCTTTTTCATCCGACACTCCTGAGAGTATAAACGTCAGAAACAGACCGAAACAACTGGCTAAGGTGGAATTTATACCCAGATGTGTATCTAAATGCACCAATCAGAAGGTGAAGCCGAATTGGCATTGTGTTTTAAACACAAATCAGCTAGCCGGATACAGCGGGAAGATCAATAGAATTAATTGAAGAGTCCGAGTGAGAAAAAGAAATCTTTCTGTCTTCACAGAACCGGCCTTTTGGTTTTGATGTAGAAAGATTCCAAAACCTTGCTATGCCAATGAGATTAAAACAATCCTCGCTGTAATTTTCTCGCCATTTGCGTTATCGAGTGTTGTCCTGTGGTCAAACATGATTCGGCCATCGGACAACACATCCTAACAAAAAATACCACCACATCAACCATAATAACCCACCACAGTAATACGTATACACAAAACCCCTACAACATCGATTATAATAACAAACCATAGCAGTGCGTATCCACAACAGTAGTTTGCATATGTTCGCTAGCGTGTTTTTTCAAAAAGCAAAAATAACTCTTAAGGCATATGCTGAGCTGATCAGGGCCTCTTTTAACATAGTAACTAATGCCCCCCTAGTCCCTATCATTGCCCACCTAGTTTCATAAAGTTGCCCCCCCTAGTACAATATCCTCTCAAAAGAAAACAGCCAATCTGGGCCAATCTCGAGGTTGTATTTTGAAAAATTTTCTGGGGCAGCTTCCCCCAGACCCCCCTAATTAGGAACATCTCTGGGACCATGTATGCCGTCAGCGCATTGACAGCCAGCTGTAGCATCAGTGTAAACTTGTACGGTATGTATGGTAACGGTACGGTAACTGAAGTACAGCTCTGCACGACTGGCTGTGCATGAATTCCTGACAAAAAGACTAAACGAGGAATGAACTTGTCAAGACTGGGCTCGCACTGTGAAAGAAAGCACTGAAGATAAAACAATAGAACAATAAGGCCCCTTAAATTTTTGCCCCCCTAGTTTTATCCCCTTAAAAGAGGCCCGGTCTTACCGAGGCCATGGATCCTGGATAGTCAACGGACCAGACTACTGGACTGTTGAATAGGACCCTGGACTATGACTAAGGAAGAAGCCCGCCGACTTTAAAAAACTAAGCAAACAACCAGAGCACTGGGCAATGAAGAATTGAAATGCCTATTTTGCTTTACAAACATTTGAAGGCGGAAAACTTGTGAGGCGGAGGTCTAAGGCCTCGTTTACACGAGACCGGTTCACTTTTGATCCGTACCGTTTTATACCCTTAAAGGAGACCTTGGAGCTGATGATGCTACAAGTGAATTTCTTAGTATAGAATGTTTGTTTTTCAGGATACCGTTCTTGCAATGCAAGCATTGGCTCAATACGCGGCACTCGTATACAAAGGTGAAACAGATCTGAAAATAGATGTATCTACAGAAGGACTACAACATCAGTTCGCTGTCAGCAGCTCAAACAATTTGATTCTGCAAAGAATTCAGGTGATTAATATGATTAATTCTAATATGACTTATAACTTTGTATATAATGGTAATATTGTCTTAAGATAGGCGCGGACTATGCCAACATTATTGGCCAACATGTTGGTACGGTTTGCCAACCATCACAATATCTGAGATGTTTCGGTTTGCTGACGTCATCTACGAATGACCCTTTGCAAACATGGTCGTCGTCAACAACATGTTATTAGGCCAACATCTATAGCAAACTTACCCCAACCAACAATAGTTTGGGGCGGTGTTGGCCAAAATGATGGCACTGTTTGTGTACGGCTTTAGACGAATGGGGGGGCAGAAAAATTTCTTTGGAGAAAGCTTACAGATGTAGGTCGAGTTCGTTTGAGTCAATTTAGTGAGTATTGTCTATATTATGTTACTGCCAAGGTGCCTGGCTATTTGGGTTAATGTTTTGAGCTTTTTTTTGGCTAGGCCCTTACCGTTTTCGTATAGAACCAGTGAATTAGGAACACACCTTAGGGGTTATGTTTTGTAAAAAGAGCTAGAGATATCTGAAGAGTTAGCCTATTTAGTGTGGCACCTAAATTCTCTTCTACCAGACGTTAGGGCTTCGGCATATGGTTTCGGAAACTGTTTATCTCTTTGAAAAGCGTCTTAAAACACCTTATTTTAAACTTGCTTTTAATAGCCTATAAAATGTTTTGTTTATTTTTATTTTGTTTCGCGCTATAAACGTTTTAATGTATGTATGTATATGTTCAGTGTAAGGTTTTTGCTCAATTGGAAGAGATATATAGTCGAGAAAGAAGTTGATAGCAGAAAAGTCATGTTTTGTGCACCGGTTTCTTCTTTTCTAGCAGAATCTAAAAACATAGCAATGTTTTTGTATATATATAAACTATGATATGAGCCCTAAAGAACTGACCTAGTATTTGCTACACCTCGTGTTCATTACCCAGCCTAGTGGCATTCTGTGTAACGTTTTTAGTTTTCTCTTCGCAGCTACCTTCCAAGTTTCCAACAGTATTGAAAACGTTTGCAGCAGGAAAAGGATGTGCCCTTCTGTCAGTAAGTCGAGATTTCCATTTGATTCTGACGTTCTCATTGTTTGCAAGTTAAGTGCTCTGAGCCTCATCATTGTGATGCCCATTATGGGCTTTGCTGATCAACGAGATATCGATAATGTAGCTATCATTCACACGCATATGCTTACACTAATGAGAAAAATTTATAGCTAAGGTCTCTGCCTGGATGTTTCTTACTTTGGGACTGAATTTCACTAGCTTAGGCCCTGGGGAAATGAACTGAACATTTCACTGAACTTAAAAGTTCAGTTCATTTGTGCTGGGCCTTAGTCCCTGGTCAAACAATCAAACATTGCTGGTCAAACGTCTAAAGCTTGCCTGTCAAAAAGCAGTTATACCGTTTGGCCACGTACCAAAACATTGCTTATCAAGCACTTTCTTTTGTGGCAAGCAAAATGTTTTTCTAGCTTTTAAAACTTTGATGTTTTGTATCTTTTTGTTAACTTTCTGACCATGTATCTAATGATATAGTGTTGTATGCGTACCCTTGTAAACGAAAAGCATATCGTGGCCTTGTTGGGAATTGGGCCCTTTCCTGTGTAAACGGGGTTTAAATTTGCGGACATAAGACTTTAGAGTGGAATAATTATTTTGCACAACAAGATATTTCATAATCTTGTTGAGAACAAATTATGAGGACGATGAAATGACAATCACTACACAAAAATGATAGAAATAGACCTTTTTGAACAGCAAAAAGATATTCGAAACCCTAGATCAACAACTTCCGACTGTTTCTAGCAAAAATGAAAAATTACTATGAATATTTGGTGATGATTTGATGATTTTCTTTTTGCTAGGCCTCAGTGAAGTACAACACGCAGCAGATACAAGAAGTCCCTGCATTCTCATTGTCAGTCGACATCTCTCCAGTCAAAAGCAAAAGTGCATTGAAGCACGGAAGATGCAGATCTCAGAAAATGAAAATCTGTGCTAAGTAGGTACCAAACAATTATAGGGTGGGCCAAAAAGTAAACCCCCAAAAAACTACATAATAGACTTTTCCAAAGAGGTCGGGGTTGGGTGCGAAATTTTTCTGGAAAATGGTGGACATTTCCAGTTAGGGAATCCTCTGCGCGTGCAACAACTAGAATTTTGGTCATTTCAGAAGAAATAGGTTCAAATTCACGTTTGTTTCGTATAAAAGTGAAAGGAAGGTTTCAAACCCCACCATATCTGCTCAAGGAGACATTTGATGAAGTATTTTCCTGTTTGTGAGTTGCTCGTATCTTGTTTCCTGATTCGGGGGCTACTTTTTTGGCTCACCCGATAAATATATAGTAACAATTCTTTTATCCTGATCACTGTGTACTGTTACAGTAGGACATCGATGTTTGGTTATGTGGTATAACTTAACTAGAGAAACTATTTCTTAGGTGGTTGAAGAAAGGGGACTCGAACATGGCAATCATCGCTGTTAAAATGCTCTCTGGATTCGAACCTGTTGTTCCAACTTTAGACAAGGTATGCATGGTTTTCAGTGGGATACCGATCTTTTTATATCAAATAGAAAAAAACAAATGGCGAGGAATTATAATGAAAGCAATTTTTCTCCCTGACATACAAAAGCCCCCCAGAGCGAGAGCAATCATCTCGTTGTTACATCATGGTCCTATCAGCTAGTTTGAGGTGTTAGGCCCTGGCCAAACGACCAGTCATAATTTTTGCCAACCTCGTCCCCAGGGTGAATAGGCCTCTACGCGAAACTCCGCTGTCCATATTCGACCCTGGTATCGGCCTTGTCTTTTCGCAATTTGATTGTCTGTTCAAACAATAGAAATTTTAAGTGACGTCACAGTTTCTTCAAAATATCACACCAAAATAGGCCAAAAAATATTTGAAAAAATATCTATAAAAACCAAAAAAATGATGCTACATGAGATATTGTATCTTGCCTTACAGTTATCAATGAAATTTTTTGCATTTCTTTGCTAAGAACATCTGCTTTCGGAATCTACATCTTGTTTTGGTTTGACGGTTGATTTGACGGTTGAGATTCGAGGAAATTCGCTTTGGGGCCTGGGGGCGAGGTTGAATTTTTGCAACATCTGAAATTGCTTGTCAAGCAAAGGGTTTGGCCGAGGCGAAAACAATGCTCGTCAAACATTATTTGCCTGCGTGAAGGAAAATTTGTTTAAACCTTTTCAAAAACATCGTGGAATGAGTTATGCGTGTATTTATGCTATTCAAGTAATGCTTTACGACGTGGCCAAATGTTTAAATATTGATTGACAAGCAAAATTTTAAATGTTTGACAAACAATGTTGGTTCTTTTCACCAGGGCCTTAGTAAGCTGAGCCCGAGCTGAGTAAGCATGAGATTCCAGCTGCTGCCATGGTTGCGTTACAACCAGGGTCAAGATCTCGTCAGAATCTTTATTGTCGATTCATTTGCTGATGCTAAATGCACCATAGTACGAGCAAATGCGATCTCTAGAGTCAATCTTTGAAGGTGCTTTGGCGTCGTGGTGTAATCCAGCTGACTCGTGGTGTCAGAAGCTCAGTGTGGTCAGGGTTCGAGCCCAGCCACGGTAGCGTCACAACAAGGGTCAAGGTCTCGATTAGTTAACCTACTCCTGAGATCCTAGCAACTGGTGCTAAAACACCATTTCACCTTCACCTTCACCTAGAGTTTCTTTATCTTTGTATGAATAAGAATTAGTGAAATATCACTGCTCTAAGACTAACACTAAACAGTTATGCAATAAAAAAAATTTCATTTCATCTGCACATGTCACTTTCTATCCGGGTAAGAAAAAGTTCATAACTAGCTCTGAAAATCCTATTTGCCAATACGAATGTTCCCAATACATGTTTGCGTCTCAAATTTTCAAGCTTTAATATTGATACTTTACAATTTTATTCTAGGCTGTGAAGAAAGATAATTTGCTGAAGGAATACGAGAAGAAAGATGGCGAATGGATTTTCTACTACAGCAAGGTATGCATATTCATATACGTTCAACAAATACATTAATCAATCCATTTTCGCTTATGAAATCGCAACTAACACTATAATGAGACCCAGCAATTCAATTGAACAGAGATAACTACGACTCTGGGGGTGCGGTGGCGTTGTGGTGTAATCCAGCTGACCTGTGGTGTCAAGAGCTCAGTGTGGTCAGGGTTCGAGCCCAGCCACCGTAGCGTCACAGCCAGGGTCGAGGTCTCGATTAGTTAACCTACTACTGAGATCCTAGCGACTGGCGCTAAAACACCATTTCACCTTCACCTCACTCTGTTAATAATTCTACTGTCCTTGTCCATCAGTCCTAGTCGCACGAATCGCTTACATCGCCCATCCTAGGCTAATTACGTCACTGAGGCGAACAACAACAACAACAATTCAATTCAATGTGAGCGAAAGTTAGGGGCTTGGGACAAGTCTACGCCCATTCCAAGTTGTATATATTTTTAATATCATTTAAATGATTTTTTCTAGATTGATGATGTATGTCTCAGCTTTGTCATCAAACAAGCAAACATTGTCGAAGGAATCAAACCTTCCTCTGTCATGGTCTACGATTACTACGACAAAGGTAATTTTGTTGCGATAGCGAAGACAAGCCGAAACTTGTTTGGACGTACATACCGTAAACCCTCTAATAATATGCAAAAATGAATTTACGATGGGGGCTTATTCGAAGGAGGGGCTTATTTGAAAGTTCAATAGTCCAGTCTGTTTCGACAAAATAGCAGAGAAAAAAAATTAAAAATTAGCTGTATTCTATGCTCAATATCATCTGTTTGCCAACAGCCAATGGCTGATTATTGGTTGCATTGATAGTATAGCCTGTCATGGCTTGCTTGTTCAGTGTTTTAATTAGTTGAAGGATGCATTATAGACCATTATAGATAGAAACAAATTTATAAATCCCTCCAATAATTCTCCATAGGGGCTTATTCGAGGGGAGGGCTTATTTACAAAAAGGAATTCTTAGATGGGGGCTTATTAAAGGGGAGGGCTTGTTCGAAGGTGGGAGCTTATTTGAGAATTTACTGTACTTAAAAGAGGTGCTGTGCCATCGTGGTCTAGTCCAACTAGCTCCTGGTGTCAAAGGCTTAGTGAGGATGGGACTTGAGTCCCAACCACGGGAGCGTCACAGCTTAGGTGGAGGTCTCGTTTGGCTCTTCCACGTCTGAGGTCCTAGCGACTGGTGCTAAACACCCCATATCAACTTCACCTTCATTGCACTTTCAAAGCTTTTGTCGTCGGAAATTTCACAAAATAAACGTCAGAAACAGGCCGTAACGATTCACTTAGGCAGAATATAGTCAGTTGGCCGTTTCTGACGTTTAAACTCTGAGGAGTATCGGGTGAAAAAAGGTCTTAAGCATGTTTAAAGATGTTTTGCTCTCCTAAAGTTCTGTAAGACCTAAATAATGTTTTAAGTTCTTTGTACCGTAGCTATATATATTATTATACCGTATAAATTATAAGGCATAAGCTCCGTAACTTAATCTATATAACAGAGAAATTAAAAAATATAGCTACATTTTTTTGGAAAACTTTTCATGGAAAATCCTCGTCCGGCGGGGACGGAAAGCTCCATCTTTTCGTCAATATTTCTCTAAGATTCCTTATTCTGCAGCAGATTTTCTGAGAATTCCGCTGTTCCGATGTCCCTGATGCCCCACCCCCCCCCAAAGAATTAGATATTCCGCGATGTGTCGATGCAAAAATGTTCTACAATGGTTCTGTCTTGTATTACAGATATGTCAGCAACCAAGAAGTACAAAGTCCCTTCAAAGAACTGCAAGTGAACAGAAGTTACTTTGTAAAACAGAACATGCGAACTTCTCAAAGACTCTCTAAGCTTGGAACATGATTTTTGTCTTCGCTATTTTTGCTGTTTTTACGAGAACTTTCTTGATTTTGTTGATTTTGAATGATATAAATGTTTTTAATATCTGAAAGTTTTTTAAGATTTTATAAATTTTATGATGAATAGATGAGAAATTACAGTTGCATATATCGGCTGCTTTTTTTGTCGATGTACGTTTGTTTCTTATGTTCAGTGGGTAACGTTTAATCACACTGCGTAGCCACTCGTAGTGTTTTAAACTGCTGAGATTCGAACAGGCTTGTGTTTCGTATGTTTGAGCGAAAATCTTAGCTATTGTCTTTTGTATCACTCCGCGTAATGTATGTGCAGTACAGTGGTGGGTGTGCAGTACAGTGGAGGGTGTGCAGTACGGTGGAGGACATCCGGTAGAGTGGGGGTCGGGGCCAGGGATGTCATCTGTACAGTGGAGGGATGATGTTATCAGAATCTTGGAGGATATTCAACACAGTAGAGGGATATCATCAGTACAGTACAATCCCTCCACCGTTCTGATGATATCCCTCCACTGTACTGAAAATCCTCCAATGTTTTAAAATGATGAAATTGATAAAGATTTCTGCTTCGTTTGTTTCTCATTTGCTGTTTCACAGGAAGCTATTTTTGGCTTTTTCCTCCTCCACATGTCCTCTCCGCAGTTACAGTAGAGGTGAATTCCGGATAGTTCACCGAACCCCTGCTTCGTGGGGTGTTTTCCTGTTGATGGCTGCCCTATTAACAAGCGTGAAAAATAGGAAAGGCAGCACATTTCTCTCTGAAAACATTCATAGCATATCGAACCGCTCTTCCAACGATTGCCATAGGGTTTCAATTCAAGCAAGACCTCGTAATACGCTAGCCTGCGTGCAAACTTCACAAAGAGGGAATTGTAAAGTCTGCGAATTAGCGTCCGTTTTCGAGTTCTGTGACCTCGATTTCCTCCTTCGCAGAGGAGGTCGATCTTGCGCAAGAAATTGCCTCCGCTTTACTCGTCCGAACGTCCCGCAGAGCAGACACGCACTGATCAAATTGAAAATGTTGGATGATGGAATATGCTGTCTTTGCTTTCGAAGAGACTGTTTTGAAGCACGATCGAAATATTGTGGAGGGATCTGGCGTTTTTAATCCGAAAGCAGATTAGTCTCGATTTTATTTATTTGCTTCCATTTTTGAAATATATTTGCAAAAATTGTGTTGATTTGTTGAAGAAGGGGAGGTTATAAAAGACGAACTGGCCAAAGTCAACAAAAAGCTTAAGTTAAAATACAATAAAAAAGCAGCAGCCACTGACACAGTTATTGGGTTTCGCGAGGACGAAGCTCTGCCCAGATCGGAGCGCCCATCGAAGATTAGAAGGGTTTTTTTATCGTCGGAGGCAGAGGGAAATGACAGCAGGGACAGGCCTATTACTAGGCCTACTGCATCATGTATTTTGATCATTAATCTTGATCCAACTATAATGTTTCGATCTTAAAGATTTGCTTCACCATGTCAAATCCCCTTTGAAACGCAGTTTCGTCCCAAATTTTCAAACACTGAAGACATTCAAACTTGATCCTCGAAAAAGTCACTGAACGTTCCTCCATCTTGAATACAGGTAATTTTTGTTGTGTTCGCTCCTTCACTTGTCTCGAAGAGACTGAAAAACACGTGACGATGTTCTTGCTTTTGATTGGGTCACTAAAATCTGAAACCACTCACTGATTGGATGAGAAACAATCCCCAGACAAAGAGCAGATTTATTGCGCAAGATCACAGAACTCGAAAACGGACGCTAATGCGCAGACTTTACAATTCCCTCTTTGTGAAGTTTGCACGCAGGCTAGTAATACGCATCATAGCTGCAGAGGTCTTGAAACACGCGGTAACACTGCAACCACTTCACCAGGCTCTGTCTGCAATGTCCACTTATGCAGTAACATTTAGATTAATTTTAGACTCAAGCCAAACGATCAAACATTGTTTATCAAACATTGGAAATTCGCTTGTCAAGCAAAATGTTTCACATGTTTGACCACGTCGCAAAACATTGCTTGTCAAAAGTTTTTTCTTGCGTCAAGCAAAATTTGTTCTGAACTTTAGCTAGCTAACGCATTTGCATAGTTTTTCTTGTTAGCAATGTTTTATCGTTTTGTGACGTGGCCGAGCGTTAAAACATTGATTGATAAGCAAATTTCAAATGTTTGACAAACCATGTTTGATCTTTTGGCAAGGACTTCAGATGGCTGTGTCTGTATATCATGGACTGTTTTGTTGCTGTTCTGCTCAGAGTTTTGAAGATTCCTTGTAAATCAGAGAATTTAAGTATTATCGCTGCTGCTGGTGATGATGATGATGCTGCTACTGCTGATGCTGCTGATTATGATGATGATAATGTTGACTTGATGATGATGATGATGATGATGAAGATGATGGTATGATGATGTAATGGTGATGATGATGATTAAGACGATGGTTTTACATGTTTACATCAAGTATCTCAGAATGACCTGACCTCAAGCTCAGCTCTGTTCAACAACAACTCCAGTCTCCAGCTGCTGGCTGGATGTGTGGTCTTCATCTTCAGCAAGTTTCTCATCCAGCTGCTCTATTTCTGGCTTTAATTTTGAAAACTTTTTAGCAAGTACAAGATAAGAAGTCATGGAGGACAATGAAGAAATAGACGACTCATTATATAGGCAAGTGCTGTTGTTTGTTTCATGTAGGCCTACCCTACCTGTTCGCTGTTGGGACTTAAAAGGCCAGGGGTGGGGGATGTGCAAGTGTCAGGTCAGTAAGATGATGTTACCGGTATGCATGTAGTCTAGTAGGTAGTTGCACAAGTTAGTTATTTACCAAATAATACCAATTAATTTGCGGAGCTGTTGTTTTGTTGGAAAACATTTTGAAGTAAAATTCCCATTTCCACTTGTCGTAAATTTTTTTGAATTTACTATCTAAGTCTAATATTTTCTTTATTTCACAGTCGTCAGAGGTATGTGCTTGGGGATGCTGCCATGAAAAAGCTTGCAAAAGCAAATGTTTTTATAAGTGGCATGGGTGGTGCAGGCATCGAAATAGGTCAGTTGACATGCCTTGATATGATTTTCTTCTATTGGATGTTGATGTTTGTTTTCATCTATAGAGCTATATCACTATTATCACCAATCTTCACCATCACCACCTTTATCACCATTCTTGTCAGCATCATCATTAACATCATCATTATCATTGTCATCATCATCAACAACAACCATGATCATCATCATTAGCTTCATCACCCTTATCATCATTGTTGTCATCATCATCATGATCATCAATCGTTATTTGTTTGTGATAATCAACATTGCTATCATTGTTATTGTCATTACAATGATCAGCATCATAATAATCATCACCACCATTGTCATCATCATCATCAATCACTGCCACCATCTTCATCGTCATCACTATGATCATCAATCATCATCTTAATCATGATAATCAACATCACCATCATCATTATTGTCATCATAATGATTACCATCATTGTAATCACCACCACCATCATCATCACCCTGACCATCATCTTTTTTAACATTGTGTCATTATTGCTATTGTTATTGATTGTTGATGACAATGCTTTTGATCGTTGTGATAATCCCCAGTCATCATTATGACATGATCATCATAATCAACTTTGTCATATATTTTTTCATCATGCGCTCCATAAGTACAAGCTTCTAGCACAGATAAAGAAGTCAAATCAAGACAATCAATGTCAATCAATCAATCACTTTGGTTTTTTCATTTTATACTGACCTTTGCTGTAATTGTATGCACTGACTAAAATTATTGATTCCCTTTGTTTTAGCAAAGAATGTTGTTCTCTCTGGGGTTCAGGTAAATATATTTGAATAAATCAGAAATGAAGACTTAATATATTTACATAAAAAAGTCTTCAGTTCTAGAAAGTGGATGGCAGATAAAACTTTGTGTAACCTATCTATGTATTTTTGTATGGAAATGTACTTCGACCTATGTTCTAAACAATTCCTCCCTTTTGCAAACAGTAAAATTACCACATGCAATGCATATGTCAAAAGCCCTCAACGTTATCTATTTTGGAATCAGTTTTTTGTATGGACTGTAATGAATAATATATTTTTCATTTAGTCAGTTACTGTTCACGATGCCAAAAAAGCCACAATGAAAGATCTTGGAGTGCAGTTCTTTTTAAGGGAAGAAGATGCGGAGAAGGGTATTAACAGGTATTTATGGTATTCACATTGTTTGGTATTTTGTATAAGAATATTTGTTATGGAATAGTATGGTATGTCTCAGGGGACTCACTACAGGTAAGTCAAGTGACTAAGAGATTATCCATCTTAGAGCCCAAATTGTAAGTTCATTATCAGAAAGACTTTGCCTGCGTTAATGAATACACTTTTTCAACTAGTAAGAGCCTCGTTTTTGAAATTTACAAAAATTTGTTGGTACAAAAATTTTGACCCCAGATTTAGATCCAGCACCTTCATTTCAAAATTGAGGGAAATTTTAACGCCTCCATTCCTTATGATGTTGATTGTATGGCGATTATTGTAATAGTTTGAAAATTTATGAAGGATTTGACTGTCAAAGATCAGCTCGAATGACACAAAACAGCAGATGAGACACAGAAAAAGAAACAGTTAGATATCCATAATTTTGCTAATATTTCGCCCTGGCATTCAGGGCTTCTTCAGATCTAAACTGAACCCAACATTTGTCCACAATTTTACTGTTCGAAATGTTTATAGATAGAGACAGTGGCGTCACCACGGGGTGGACTGGGGTGGACATGTCCACCCCAGTTCTCTCAGACATCGATTTTCCAATTCGTCGAAATCCGTCATAATATTAACAGGGGGGGGCTTCGATTGATTTTCAGCAGAAAGGAATGAGCCCACTTTTCCTCCAACTCTATGCATTGGTGAAAATCATTAAACATTACCAGTATTGTTGTTACCACTCAACAAGCCCCTCGCATAAACAGCAGAAACATTGTCTTTCATTTTTGCATACAGTAGATTTCATAAGCTTTTCATCGTTGCTACAGATTATACTGTATCTATCAGTGGGATAATTGTTGCAAGTAACGTAGTCAATAGCTGATCTTTGCTTGTTTCTATTTCACGTTAGGATTATAAAGAATGGGCGTTGCCCACCTTTTCCGAGCGTTTAAAGGGCGTGGCTCCTAAAATTTTTTCCGGGGACTGCGCCCCCAGACCCCCAAAAAATTGTTGTCCACCCCAGTATTTTCAGTCTGGGAACGCCACTGGATAGAGTTTGCCACCAGTAGTAGCGGGAACCCAACATCTTCCATTATACCGAAGGGAACTTGTTCATCAGTCGCTTCTCGGAGGTTCAGCTTTAACAGTGGAGTTCGGCTTTAACAATGCAATGTGCCGACAAAGGGACTGAGTAGCTATGGGAACCCCACATCTTTTATACTGAAGGGAATTTTTAAGCCTGTTCCCCGAGGAAGTATTCATAGAATTGATGGAGTCTGCCATAAGATCGGTGGTGTTCAGCTTTAACAATGAAATATACCGACAAAGGAACGAAGTAGCGATGGGAACCCCACATCTTCTTTCATACCAAAGGGAACTTGTAAGCCCGCTGTTCCCCAAGGAAGTATTATTTGAATTGATGGAGTATACCAAAGGGATCTTGTAAGCCCACCGTTTGCCGAAGTATTCATTGAATTAATGGAATCTGCAACGAGATCGGTGGTATGCAGCTTCAAAAATGAAATTTACCGAAAAAGGGATGGAGTAGGAATGGGAACTCCTCTGGGACCAGCGCATGTTGACACCTTTGCTGGTTTTTAAGAAAACAAACTTTTCTATTTCCCGCTACAGATCGATTGTAAAAATGTGAACTATAGTAATTATGGTAACTTTGGAGCTATTCCTACATCAAAAAATGTATTACAATAACTCAAGAATACTTTTGATTTATCCTTTTTTTATTGCAAGTGTGTAGTTCTAACAGAAGCTTCATTGGATCTGCAAATTAGAGTTGACAATTTCTGTCGCAATCAGAATCCACAAATTATGGTATGATATGCCATCTTTGCCTAGTTTTTATACTTTAATTCGTTTGGTAAGTGTATTATGAAATCCCCTGGCGTCTCAACAACAGTCAGCAGGGTGTGCCCGTATCAACGATGACTCAGGACGTAAAGCTAGACTTATGCTGCCGCAGTCAGAACTAGTTGCCAGCTATTAATCAGCGATTTCTTTTAATTATTTAGTGCCAAAAGCGGTCCGAATAGTTTCAGCAGCGCATGTGTGAAACCCCAAAGTGCTATAAAGTGAGGCGGAGCCATGCGGATAGAATCATCCCATGTTAGCAAAACTTGAAATTTGTCTCGCTGACCGATCTGGCCCGGCAAGCGGGCTGGCTTGTCTCCATAGCAACAGACTTTTATGCCATTGACGTTCGAAGTTAAAAATTGTCGACGAGATTAAGCAACGTTAGTATCTGCTATTCTATGTTCTATTGAGCATACGGATCTTCGAATACATCTGTATCGTCTAATTCTTCATTGATTTTCCAAAAATGATCTACTGGTCTTTTTATCGATCTCCCTCCATTTTGCGAGAAAAGGTCGCCATGACTTATAATGCCTATAGCCTCCCTCATTTGACTTATTACCTGATCCCAGTTATCGCTCATGAGACCGAGGCTAACGCTAGAATGAGATCGCTCAAACTAGCTCAAACTGTAGTTTGAGCATCCAGCAGGTCAATTTAATAGCGATAACTGCGACTCAGGTAATAAGTCTACTCCCTCATCTCTGTTTTCACCACTATTTCCCTCGGACCTGCTTTTCCAGCAATTCTATTACTTTTCGTCTATACCAATTACTCTCTACGCCAAACGTTTTCGCATTCAACCAAGTAAAACATGTCCACTTTCAACCCTAGTCGCCTCCGACATGTCCTTAATTTATTCGAATGTATTTGTTTTGGTTCAAATTGAATAAAGGGCATTATTAAATAAAAAAATTGCGACTCTTGCTTTATCTACGTAGCTATGATTCAGGAACGCATATATGTTTTTTGCCTTAGTTCACAGTACTATAATTTCGTAACAAGCGTTGCTCTCTTTTAGTTTATATCAGCTGATGTTCATGGCCTAATCTCAAGTCTATTCTGTGACTTTGGACATGGTTTCAATATTACTGATATTGATGGTGTCGAACCTCAAGAATTTTTAGTTGGAAATATCACTAATGTTAGTATTATTTTTTTGTTTGAAAGCTAATAGTAGTCTTTCTCTTGAAATCTTAGTCTCCCCTCAAATCTCTATAAAAATATTCTTATTTTCAAATTAGGTTGCCCCTTTGCTGTAACCCATTGTTCGATTGAACCGCTTTTCCCCTGGGCCACCTAGATATGCGCTTCTTTTTCAATCAATCCCCTTTCTGGCTTGACACTCGGGGGGGGGGGGGTATCTAAGCCTAGTTTTGGACGGGGACGTGCAATTTTAGACCAAAATTTGGACCCATAATTCCGCCCACGTCTGAAAAATTGTGACCCATAATTCCGCAAACCTGATAAAAATTGTAACCCATAATTCCGCAAACATGATGAATATTATGCCCAATATTGTGCAAGGCAAAGAACATTTTCAGATAAAAATCATCTGATGTAAAGCAAGTAATGTTTAAAAGGCAACCTTGCTGATAGTCCAAAGAGTTATCAGTTCGGACTACACATTTTGTAAATGCTAAGCTTAATTCTTCAAAATTTCTCCAGATTAGTACCCATAATTCTGCAAGTTTCCTCAAATGGTACCCATAGTTCCGCACATACTTCTAAAAACCATATCGATAATTCCGCACTTTTCAGAATACCCCCCGAGGCTTGACATAAGAACCTAAGTTTTTTAATGACGCTACACAACCTATCCGCCTAAATTGGTGGATAACCCTTTACTGGTTGGGCTATTATCGTACATTGGGTGGGTTATTATATTATAATGGGTACATCCGAAACAGAAAAATCGATCAAGCATTTTCTGGGGATTTTCTGACGCTCTTTTTTCATTTGTATATTTGACCCTTAATTGGCATTTCTAATCCTTTGTTTAGGGGTTAAGATTCTTGCGTTTTAATGTGTAATTGTGACAACCCATTAATTTTCCATGTTACTATTTCAGTTGTTGTATCATCATAGTGTTTAGAAACTTAAAGTCTCATAACTTCTCAATATTTTCCGCCGTCGTTACTACAGAAAACATTCCTATTGCTTCGTAGGCAAACCCAGCCGTTATAACCGTGCTGGACTACAAGCGGCACGATCTTCAGTCTGGTGACACTGTTGAACTGAAAGAGATTAACGGAATGACGGAGTTAAATGGTCGCTGTTTCACCATAGAATACATCTCCTCGAGCGAACTTAAAATCAATGTTGACACAACATCATACGCAAAATATCAACATGGTGGAATCGCTTGCCAGAAAAAGACATCGAAAATAATGAACTTCGAATCGCTTGAAACACAACTACAGAACCCTGATATTTTGCTAGCTGATTATGTTAAGTTTGACATGAAATTACAAAATTTCGTATTCGTCCATGCTTTACATTATTTTCAGAAAAAATCGGTCGTTTTCCAAGGGACGATTGCCAGGAAGATCTGACAGAGCTGATAAACGCTGGGACACTTGTCAATGAGAAACTCAAAGCCCCATTGGACAAATTAGACAATGGTTTATTCAATTGTTTATGGAAGTCTGCTAAGGGCTCCTTCGCACCACTTTGCGCCGCTGTTGGTGGAATCGCAGCGCAAGAAGTCCTCATAGCAGTAACAGGGAAATTCACACCAATTCATCAATGGCTTTTCCTGGACGCTGCTGACTTAACTTGTGATAATGATATAGTGACAAACAATATTCCGAGAGCAGAGAATCTTGTCGCGTGTATTGGTGAAGACATGGCCACAAAACTGGCTAACTTGAGGCTTTTTATGGTCGGCTGTGGGGCTATCGGCTGCGAAATGTTAAAGAATTTTGCATTGCTTGGTATTGGTACTGGGAGGAAGGATTAATTACAATCACTGATAATGATTTGATCGAGAAGTCTAATCTCAACCGGCAGTTTTTGTTCCGATCGCATCACATCCAGGTAAGCTCATTGTTATGGTTAGTTTTTCTAAATCTTAAATGGGGATGCGCTAATAGAAAAATAGTGCAACTTTTGTGTTCGTTCTTTTATGATACTTCGCTACTTCGTTTGACGGTAATAGCTTAAGTGTCTTATTTATAGTCTTTGAGTTGTACAAAACTTCAAAATTGCGATGAATAGCGGAATCATTTTCGGGCATACTTAAAAGCTTTTTTCGTCTGACACTCCTCAGAGTATGAACGTCAGAAACAGACAGAAACAATAGACTAAGGCGGAATTTATACCCAGATGCGGCTCGAAATGCACCAATCATAAAGAACGAAAAGCTGAATTGGCATTGTGTTCTGAACACCAATCAGCTGGTCGGATACAGCGGGAAGACCAATAGAATTAATTGAAGAGTCCAAGTGAGAAAACGAACTCTTTCTGTCTACACAAAACCGGCCTTTTGGTTTTGATGTAGACAGATTCCAAAACCCCCAAGTGAAACAAAGATCTTGCTTTGCCAATGATTCTGAAACAATCCTCGCTATGCCCGATAATGATTCCGCTATTCATCGCAATTTTGTCTTATTTATGGAATTTAGAAAATAATTTCTTATCAGTTTCTGACCCTGATTCAGAGTAGATTACCCTTTATGAATGCTCTGTTTATGAGGTGCGATCCCTACTTCGACCTCCCGTCCCCCACTACAAGCATCTCGCACTGCGGAAACACTAATCATGTTATTGCTTCGGCCTTAGCTATGCCTGTACTAAAATAAACGAAAAAGTGTGACCACATGTGTTTTATCTTCCAGAAACCAAAGTCTATAACGGCTGCGAACGCGGCAAAGGAGATAAACCCAGGTATTAAGATTATATTTTGCGATAATCTTTCCCTATTTTGGACTATAAACGAATGGTGTTAGTTGCTCTTAATGATATAAATGCGTTTATAGAATCTGAAATTAGAAGCATTGATCAATTTTTCAAACATTATCGGATTTTGAGTTTAATTAATCTATTAAGCGCACAGTGTGCTTGGTTGCAAAAATTCTCCGCTTTTAGAAACATATATGTTAGAAACTGCAGCCTGGCAAATTAAGAAAGTTTCTTAGAAGCGGGGACTTTCTCGTTGATTCAATTCCAGAAGATGTGCTTATGGGTAAGAGAATCATGTGTTTTGTGTTTTGTCAGAATGTGTTTGAGGGTAAGAGAATCATTAACTTTAGGAGGTGTTTTTTGTATTTTGTATCAACGTCCATTGCCTCAACACTAAACTTAAGGCCCTAATAGCCACTAATAGCAATGAAAGTATGAGGAATTTTCCATTGTTAAATGTTTATTCATGAATTCTATTTTCAGGCTTGAAAATCATCGCAAGGCAAGACAAAGGTGAGATGCAGAATTATTCTTTGACTTTTTGGTTCTTTTTTTGCTTTTATTATGAATCTTATATACGTTATTTTCAGTAATGTATTAAGCCCTTGCCAAAGTAATCAGACACTCGTATACCATGATCCAACAATGTTTGTCTAACATTGTTCACTGATGTTTTATAAACTTTGCAAACTAATCAAACAAGTGTCAAAGCAATTGTTGTGGTCGGTTCTCACGCCATTTTCAAACAAAGATGGCGTCTGCTGATTTGAAACTACAGTTAAAAAAATTTCCCAGGAAGCACCGAATCGTAACTATTGCACTTTGGTGAATCAACTGAATGATTTATGAGCTGGCAAAATGAACTCAGCATTGTTGCCCAAACATGAGAACAAAAGAAAATGTTTTATAAAATGTTCGTCGAAAATCAAATTTCACAAAACATTGTTAAACGTCATCAAACATTGCAAAACATTGTTGCCAACAGATTCAAACATGTTTGATCCAACTATAATGTTTATGCCGATGTTTGATTCGTTTTTCCAGAGCTTTATTCTGCCTTTTTTAGTTTGTCCAGACACAGAAGACGAAATTTACAATGACAAATTTTTCAAATCGCAAGACATTGTGGTGAATGCTTTGGATAATGTTGAAGCAAGAAGATATGTTGATAGGTAATATTGTTCACGCACTATAAAAGTTTCCGCATCCTTCTGAAGATATTTGTATATTTAAGGCTATATGCACGCTAGCGAGCCTAGCATAGTAACCCACCCACCACAGTGCGCAAAAAATACCACCATATGCATCATAATCCACCACACTAGTGAGTACCACACTAGTGCATAGTAACCCACCACAGTAGTGCAAAATCACCACCACAACAAGTATAGTATCCCACCCCAGTAAGCATGATAATCCACCACAGTAGTAAGTATCCACCACTGTAGTGCAAAACTAACAGCCTTAGCCAAAATGATTTGGGTCGTTTTGCCTTAAAGACTAGAATATTTTCTAAGTGGGGAAGCGTGTTTTCCGAAGCAACCCCAAACTCGTCTTTAGTTTGCAGTTGCCCTTAGACGGGGGTCAAATGACTGCTATAACTTATTCGAAGTCTAGTTACTTTCATCTTATATCTTCGACCCTACTGGCTATTGTGGTTAAGTAATGAATTTAGACTCGGAACGCAGACTCGAACGGACTAGAACTGATGAAATATTTACTACGGACACGTAACTACACTTAGCCAGTCTTCAGCTGTTTGCGACTTGTGCTTCTGTAGCTTGAGCGGTCAGCTGCTAGGCCCTCCCAGGAGATGATGTTGATGTTGAGCGCCTTCATGTCTCTCTTACACACCTTTTCCTTGAGCGTCGCTCGGCCAATTCTTCTCTGCCCTGTGGATAGCTCGCTGTGAAGGAGGACTGCGGGATTCCACAATTATCCATACGGTGAACGTGGTCTAGCTAACACTGCCGACGTTAGCTAAGCAGGGTATACAAGGCTTTTGGTAATGAAAATAACTAAAGGGCTAACCACAGGAAGCCCAAACTGGAAAGTGTCGTAAAAAAGCGTTTAATTGAATTGTATTGGCGTCACATTACGAGCATTAAAGTGAATTGCTATAATGTTGACTATTGTATTCTATATAATATATATAGAATACAATAGTCAACATTATAGCAATTCACTTCAATGCTCGTAATGTGACGCCAATGCAATTCAATTAAATGCTTTTTTACGACACATTCCATGTTAGGCTTCCTGTGGGCTAACGAGGGCCTTGAAACACACCCAAAGTTTATTTCCGTGAATTTAGTTTTAAGTTATTACAGTCTTCTGGTATATGTCTTCCGCTTTGATTGCGTACGCAAAAAAGATACCCTGTTCCCAAAAAGGAATGGATCCCTGCATACCCGTGAAAGCGAAAAGCCGTGTAAATTTCCGTGTAAATCGGGTCCAAGGCTTCTCAACTACTCTCTTTCCTTTATAGCCGATGCGTCACCAACCTAAAACCGCTGATTGAAACTGGAACATTGGGACCGAAGGGCCATGTCCAGGTTTGGTTTTACTTTTATCTAACTTATAGAGTGCTTAAAAACCTATTTATTTAATTGTAATAATCTTAAAACAATTTATTATCAGTGTATAAAAAGAACGAAAAAGATATATAAAAGGAAAGTAGACATTGAAGTCAAATTAATGACGAAAAGATTGAATTTTAAATTCAAGTTTTTTTTAAAAAAACGGATTTTTTGACTTAACAGGTAATTGTTCCACACATGACAGAATCCTACTCCAGTCAAGTAAGTGTTGTAATTTCATTCCCTTCAATTCTATTTGAAAATCAATTTTATGGTTTAAACTTGTCTCCGATCTTTGTCAGGCTCTTGGATATGCTGTAAAATTCTGTGCGGTATGGGTCATGCAGCAAATGCTGTCCTATAACTAAATGTTGTTATCTTGAAATGTTATCACTGATGTTGTTATATTATTGTCGTGTTAATGGTTTGTATTTATTTTCAGTCCGACCCTGAAGATGAAAGTGTTCCATATTGTACGCTGAAGTCCTTTCCACAGTCGATCGACCATACGATTCAATGGGCCAGAGATAAGGTATTTTCTCTTTAAGCTTTTACTTGTGTGCTGCATAATAGCTTGAAAACTACTCCTATAAAAACAGGCATTGCTGCAGGAGTAGAAAATTTGTTCTAGTTCCAGTAGGAGGCAACATTTCCGCTTTTCTGCTGGCTGGTGTGCGTAATTCAAAGGTCTCATCAACTCACTTTTGGAATATCAAAGCCAGACAGGCCTCTTCATTTGAACTGAGGGGGCAACTGTAAGAAAATTTTCTAAGTACTCGGTGGTTTTTTAACGTCCGTTGATACGGGTCCGCCATTTAACATGGTCATACGGATCACAGAAAGTAGTAAGGATTTTTACCCAGTAATCTGTGCTTCTTAGCCTTGATTTGAACCGAAGGCCAGCGAAAACGGTGCGAAGTCGTAACCACTGTACTGCGTGCTGCTCTGTCGTGCTTTTAAAGCATTTTTCTCCGCGTACTTGAGGCATATTTTGAGAGGGATGCTGCTGATAAGATGTTGGATTATCACTCACGCAATGAGAAACTTTTTTGCGAAAAAAATCTTCTTGTTGTGAACCTTTCGCTTTTCTATTTACTGTGTTTCTACGCAAGACACTAGAAATCATGTTGGAACATTCATGTTCTATGTAGATATATCTAGATCCTTGTATTTTTGCAATTTGGCCTACCTATTGTTATGTGTTCAACTACTTTTTTGTCAACAGTTCAATTCAACGTTTACACATAAACCGACGATGTTCAACAAATTTTGGACAGAACACAAATCATTTAGAGAACTAAAGATGGTGAGCATGTTCGTGTATTCAACTAACTTATAGCTATAATCCTGGTCAAAATCGCGCGAGACAACTTGTTGGTAGCACCCCCCCCCAAACATTGGATGTGGGAGTGGAGCTTCCGGTTAGTACCGTAAATCCTCGAATTGCCCCCCCCCCCTCGAATAACCGTACACTCGAATAAGCCCCCACCCGTCACATGCTGGTGTTAGCCTTTTGAGTCCATATTGTTACTTTTCCGAGTTATGACAGGAAATGCGTTCTCTAAGTCGATGATAAATCATGTGTGAATGATTTTATAAGCCCCCCTCGTTTCAGCCCCCACCTCGAATAAGCCCCCTCCAAAGTAATGAAAAATAATTAAACCCCCAGGGGGCTAGTTAGAGGATTTTACAGTATGTCTGCACGATTTTTCCCAATAGTTTTGGTCATGATTGTATATCTCAAGCTCTCAAGGTGAGATCCAGTGCATGGAAAATTTTTTTCCTCTTGCGACCGACAAAAATCGTTGTTAAATTCCCTGCAACAGTCAGAGCCACAAGAGGCAGTAATTCACTGGTTTGGTGTAAATTAGGTAAGAGATTGATGAAAATAAACAACTCCCTGACGCTCAGTTGATCTAGATATATAGTTAATCTATTGAGTTAATATATGTTTTCATGTTACTGAATGTAGCTATGAGAGACAGAGTTGATTTGGGAATTTATCAATTTCCTGCAGGACTGTACGGAGGAAATCTCATTTTTTAATATTTCATTTTCTAATTATAAAATCCTAAAAAACCTAAATTCCGAATCTGCTGAGCCGTGTAGGAAGGAAAGAATTTGATACAAAGATCATTTGGAATAACTTGGAACATTTAAGTCTAAATTCTTAGCTTTGTCTTGCAGAAACTCGACAGTGAAATGAGTGTGCCTAATGAATTCGTCCCATCAATGAGCTTTATTCGATGGAAACCAAAAGATTGGAAAGATTGTCTTAAAATTGCGAGAATCAGATTTGAAAAGTATTTCAATCACAAGGTAGGCTTAAGCGAGAGATTCATTTTTTTTTACTTTTCAACTCCGGTAAAATTCGACCTTATACTGTATTAACCATCTGTTATCTTTTAGGCGAGACAGCTACTCCACGTATTTCCTCTTGACAAGAAGCTTTCAGATGGAAGTTAGTGCATTTTTTTGTTAGCATTTGTTACGTTCTGTAAGTACGAAAATGTTGATTTTATTCAAACAGTTGGCATCACGAGAATTTCACGTGGCTCCCCATTAGCGAATGCCTTGCGCGTCTCGTGTATTATCAAAGTCTGAAATTATGCTTACTGTGTCTTTTTTCTTTTTAAGAACAACCTTTATAAAAACATCGCCCTGGGTATTGGGCAATTTTTTTGTTATTTCAAAAATTACTGGGGCTAAATTCAAACACAGTCTGTAATCCTAAAGCCGATAACTGGAAACGCACTTTAAACATGTTTTTAAAAGGTAGTGGTTTGATAAGGTGATTGAAATCATTATGAAAATATGAAACTCGTGGGCTTAGATTTTAGCCAAAGGTTGTTATAGGAAAGAAATGTGAATACAAATTTATGCTCTTGCAGAATGATTTCCGATGATTTCGATTACCTTAGGCCACGAACCTGATTTCGATTACCTTAGCTTGGAACCTGATTTTCATCATGTATAAATTGTGCTTCTCTCCTTCTCTCCTATCCATAGCGCTGTTCTGGCAGTCACCTAAAAGACCTCCAAGGCCTATCCAGTTTGATATTAAAAACAGCACGTAAGTTTTATTTCTATAAATGAAATTTTCAATTATATAACAAGTTAAATTTTTATTTTGATATACGTATGTTTACATATATCTAAGTATATACATATGTACATATACTTATGTTAACATAGATCTAGGAGTGACTCACGGGATCGATGTGAAATTCAGATATTCAGAGGAACGGATTTCCCCCACTTCCATTTTCATCAGAAAAAGTAAAAACTTACGGCATAAGGCCTTCCTCGGCCTAGTCTCGTTAGATTTCTTCAAACTTCAAATGTATCGAAGGTGTAGTCATCTACGAAAGGTACGACATAGAGGCTATTACGTTATGGGGAAATATAGCTAACCAGTGGGAAGGCAAAGAACCAAATTGACTTGAAGAAGTACCAGATTAGCTTTGGCGAGACAAAACTCCACCTAATGAAGAAACTCTTTTTGAATAGACTAAGAGTGAAACTAGAACCTTAGAAACTTTTTTAATTTGGCAGCCTTGTGGTTAAAAGCAATTTACTCTTCTCGTTATGATACCCCGTTCTTGCTTAAAAATAGTACAAGGCTATTCTCGAATAGTAAATAAAGTTTTGTTCATGGGAAGTTAGGAAATTTTTCAAGAAATATTTACTATGCTAGAAGTGCCAAACCTTTAAAAACCCCACTTTATTTAGGGACCAAATTTTGTTATAAAAGAAAATGAGTGTATCTTACGATTGAATAGGCGATGATCTGAGAATATGATAGATTAGTGCATGGTTTATTTATTTAAGATTTTTTCTTGAATTTCTCGTGCAATTTTTTTCAGACATCTTGACTTTGTTGTCAGCACGGCAAAATTGCTTTCGAGGCTGTATGGCATTAATCTTGATGAAGAGGTAAACTCTTTTAAGATTAGAGTTTTGCACGTTTACTTTGCTTTACTATAGTACATGCTAAAAGAATCAAACATTGGTAAAACACCATCAATGTTTTATTATTCTCGTATTCCGATCATTTTTACTCATAAAATAGGGTCTGTTTCTGCAAATGTCTGCATTACAAGAAGGTGGATTGCCGAAATCTGGGCGGCACATCCCCGTCCATTCATAAGTTATGTACCCCCCCCCCAGGGTCCTATATAACTTTAGTACACGCTAAAACAATCAAACATTGGTAAAAAACCATCAATGTTTGTTAAAATTGTTGGATGGCCTGGCAAAAGTTTCAGATGTTCTGTGGTGCTCACGCCATGTCCCGGGGAGTCACTTGACTTACACGCTTTTTTATAAAGAACCACTTTATAAGGAACCTTCATGTAGACGGCCTGAAATTTAAAGAGCTTATACCACTAAAGAGGAAATCATTAAGGAACTTTTCAATGTTGAATGCTTTTATTACTGCAAAATAATCAAGAATTAGAAAGCCGGTTCCATTCATTTGCAGTCGAAAATCACATAAATTGTACGTTACGCATGCATCGAATGTTTCCTTGAGTAGCTTTGCTTACATGCAAGTGTCTCTCTATTATTGTTATGACACTGAATGTGCAGTTAAAATTAAGGAACTTTTAAGGAACTTTTTGAACTACAACCGTCTCAGAAGAGGTCCAAAAATAAGGAACTTTAAGAACTAGGCCTTGAGGTAGGTTCCTTATAAGTAAAAAGCGTGTAGTTTCGGATAGAGACGTGCCGCCCAAGAATCAAAATGCCTACCCATATTTATACCAAATTCCTGAAAATGTTTACCCAAAATTAGGCCAAAATATAAACTCTTACGCTGCCATATATGCTTAAATGTACTATAATATGTCAATTCGAATGAACCTTCACCAAGAAAAGCGAATGCAAACGAAAATGAGACCGTTTTTGAAAGTTTGCAGTGATTATCGATAAATCAATACCAATATTTAGGCCTATACCAATTTTCAGAAAATAAAGACCCATATTTATACCAAAATCATGAAAAACGATAACCTTTTGGGCGACACGTCCCCAGTACCCAAAATATATTAAGTACCCCCCCCCCCGGGCGCCATCTTCCTTATTTAGTTATTAAAACGCATTTTATGTTAAGAGAATGTTTTTTTTTTCAAGGACAAGAACAAGGCCTTCATTCAAGATATTGTCAACAGTGTAAAAATTCCAGAATTTCGTTTCTCAAGCAAGGTCAGTATGTCCAACTTATCTACAATGACGGCCAAATGTAGTTGGAACGCCCAAGATTTTCCGTTTGAATCGATGAAAGAAAGGCAGAATAAGTTAATTTTCAAACACAATACGCATCAGCATTAGCTGTTTTTTGTTTCCAGTGAAGCAATGTTTTGTGATGTGGCCAAGCATCCAAACATTGCTTGCTGAGCAAATTTCAAATGTTTTGAGAAGAAATGTTTGATCATTTGGCTAGGACCCAAGAGATGAATAATCCACCGACCTCATCATGCGCCTTCTGTGTTAGCATAGTCAAAAGGCCTATCTAATGATAATGCTTTGCCCAAAGCATTTCACGGAGCTATGGTTTTAAACTTATCTATCTGCCATCTTAAAGACAGTAATAGGTGAAGGTGAAGGTGATATGGTGTTTTAGCGCCAGTCGCTAGGATCTCAGTAGTAGGTTAACTAATCGAGACCTCGACCCTGGCTGTGACGCTACCATGGCTGGGCTCGAATCCTGACCACACTGAGCCTCTGACACCACGAGTCAGCTGGATTACACCACGACGCCACAGCACCTATAGGTCTTGGTCGGCGTGACATTTTTCTGGAAAATGGTAGACATTTTGAGTAAAGGAATCCTCTCCACGTGCAAAGACTGGAAGAAATTTGGCTTCAAATTCACGTTTAGTTTTAATTGGAAGATAAAATGAAAGAAAGCTTTCAAGTACCAGTTTATCTGCTCTTGGAGGCATTTAATCAAGTATTTTCCTTTTTTGTGAGTTACTTGCATCTTGTTTCCCGAGTTTCTGCAGATAATTTTAACATTTACTGTCACAGATTCCTTTCCTCCCCATTTTCTTCCATTATTCATGAATTAAAAGAATATCTGCTGCACTACCTCTCGTAAAGCGGCTGCAATCAAGGTCGTTGCACGTGAAGAGGATTCCCTTACTCAATATGTCTACAATTTTGCAGAAAAATGCCGCGCCGACTTAGTCTGCGGTGCGACCTCTACGGAGGAGGAAAGGAAAGGAAAATATCGATATTTTCCTTTCCTTTCCTCCTCCGTAGAGGTCGCACCGCAGACTACGCCGACCCAACCCTCTTTGTCTTGTCTCCAAAAGTCTTCTATGGAGAGGGCCTAATCTTCAAAGCAAAGTATCAAAAGTAACCAATGAAGGCAAATTAGAAATATAGCTTTTAAAAATCGATAAAAACATGATGCTGTGTCCCAGATAATTTTTAATCAAAAAGACTTTTTTATCTAAAGAAAATAGTGACTGATCCGAACGAAGAAAAATCAAGCGAGTATGAAACTGATATGGGAAAAATTGAAGAATACCGAAAATATTTAAACGAACTTTGCGAAGATCACCATTCTGAAGGAAAAGGTTTGTATATTTCAGATTGTTTTGCCGTGAACTAGGCTTTCTCCGTTCACAATCTCAAACTTTCTATTATTCCAATTGATCTGCCGGCCCCTTGAGAGTTCGAGATAGAAAGAGTTGACTGTAGTGTATAGTAAACCTAGGGCCTGGCCTATACGCCAAGTATTTTAGACTAAAAAGTACTGCAGCAAATGCATAGGTGTCACATCATTTGTAAGTTATTGAAAACCCAACCAAATTAGGCCAAATATAGCAATTATCGATTCTTGAATATTGAAACCCAATGGAGATTTTAATATTTTTTATGAATGACAAACATTAGCTAGGATAGATTTTTCCATGTGTGGCATTCCATAATTGATTGGGTAGGAACCTATACTGCATGATCATGCTGCCAACGACAATATCACTGAGCTTCAGAGCCAAGTGAATCTCCAAGTAACACTCCAAGTCGTACAACCCAAGGCGCTCCTCCACTTTAGCTTTGTGTTTCGGCTATGAAGAGCCTTCTTCAGTATCATACACATTTATATACACTTTTCAAGAATGGCGAACACTAGGATTAATTTTTCCCCAAGTGGCATACCACAATTGATTGGGTAGGAGCCTAGACTGCTTGACCTTAAAGAGCCAACGACAATACTACGGATTTTTAGAGCTCAATGAAATTGCCGAGTAACTCTCCAAGTCAAACTGCCCAAGGCTGTCCTCCAGCATCCTTTATATTAGGGCTTTCTTCGGTGTCATGCATATTTAAAAATTTATGTTTTCTTAAATCATTGCTTTGTCTTCCTAGAGCCATTCACGATGTATGCTGAAGAGTTCGAAAAAGATGATGATAGCAATAGTCACATCGACTTCATTACAGCTGCATCGGTAAGACTATTGGCATTACATCAGTTCTTAACGAGTCCGTATTTAATTTCCATATTTTTGTTTTATTTCAAACCAACCTCGTCCCCAGGGGGAAAAGGCCTCTACGTGAAATTCCGCTGTCCATATTCGACCCTGGTATCGGCCTTCCCTATTCGCAATTTGATTGGCTGTTAAAACAATAGAAGCTTTGAGTGACGTCACAGTTTTATCATAATATCACACCAAATATAGGCCAAAACAATGCGAAAATCATGTGTAAAAACCAAAAAATTATGCTACATACGATATTTTATCTTGCCTGATAGTTTTCAATAAAATTCTTTGCCTTTCTTTGCTAAGAACATCTACTTTTTGAACCTACATCTTGTTTGGATGCCTAGGCCAAAATTGCCAGTATTTTGGCAGATTTTTGTGGCCGGTTGAGATTCGAGGAAATTCGATTTTGGGCCTGGGGACGAGGTTGATTTCAAACAAGTTTGTACAGTAAAATCCCGCACATAAGAACCCTAGCTTTTTAACACAGCCTGTTTAGGTTCTTGTGTAACGAGGGCTATACCATAAGCAGGATGGAGATAGACTCATTACGTAAATCCCACTATTCGCAGCAACGGGAGCCTTTATCAACAGCAACAACTATTTATTTAAAAAATTGAATTGAATGGCCTAATGCTCAGAGTGCTCTGAGCGAACTATCTATCAGCAGGGGTTGCCAGTTTCTGGAGCTGTGCGCCGACATTTTGCCATCAAAAGGAACTGGTCGCCACCTACAATCATGGACAAAATATATTGGAACGGCCTAAATAGTTTTGCTATTATCTATGGATTCCCCCTTCTCCCCCGTTACAATGTTGTCTTGAACAAACGGTGTCTTGTTCTACTACCAACATTGTTTTGGGGGTAAAAGGGGAAAGAATTGGAGTTATGGAAGTAGAAAACCAATGGAATAGGCCATATTCCTTGGAGAAAAAGCCTTGTTCCAAATATTTTGTCCAAGATTGTAGTTGTCAGAATGCTAATGACGATAGAAGATCGGTTGTGATAAATTAGTTCCGAAAATTCGCTGATTAGCGGTCGGCAACTAGTTTTGGCTATGCTTAATGTCGACATAAGCTTGGCTTAACTTTTCTTTTTTGAACGAGATATAAACCCTATTCTTGCTGGGGGAGCCAAAACAAAATTTTGAATGACAGGTACCGTAAGTCCTCGAATTAGCCCACTGGGGGCTTCATTATTTTTCATTATTTTGGAGGGTGGCTTATTCAAAGTGGGGGCTTAAACGAGGGGGGCTTATAAATTAATAACAAAAGCATGATTTATTATCGACTTAGAGAATTCGTTTTTCTGTCATAACTCAATAAAGTACCAATATGGACCCAAAATACTAACACCGACATGCCAAGGGTGATGGCTTATTCGAGGGAAGGGGGGTCTATTATATAAATTTCTCGCTCTAGGGTGAAGGCTAATTCGAGGGGAGGGTTTATTCGAGGGGTGTGCAATTCGAGGATAGGCGGTACTTGCATTAAGGTTTGTTTTGATTATTCTCCCTTCAGAATCTGCGAGCTGAGATGTACCATATCGAGCCAACAGATCGCTATAAGACAAAACGAATAGCCGGTAAAATCATTCCTGCTATTGCAACAACAACAGCTGCTGTCGCTGGCCTGGTAAGTTGATTGTTAAAGCATTTTCGAAAATTTCAAACCCTGTTCCCCCGCTCTTATTAGGCCCCCCGCTTATTAAGGTTTGCATTTATATCAGTGTCAATATCTTTTGCTGATTTTACTGTAATTTTATGGGTTTGAAATTTCACTTATACACTCTATTTGTTTGTTTGTTTAAACAATGGATAGCCTAAACTTATAAGGACTATAGAGCTAGCCTGAGAGCAGACTCCAAACCTCTGCAAAGGAGGGTCTGCCTGCAGGCTACTATAGGGCCCTAACCATATAGTTTGCAATGTTTTTCAAGGGAATTCTGACCCCCCCCCCCCGTTTACTTTGACCCTCCGACAATAAGCCCTTGAATGCTGTTCCATTCCCCAGCAATAAGGCACCTAAAATTAGGTCCATAATAACCGAACAAGGCCGTAGGACTGAAAGACTGGGGGTCGTAGCTCGGTATTTTGCCGTCAAAGTGGGCGTGGCTTTTTATGTCCGAAGGACATATTAAGAGGGTGTTCTGGAAAGCATGTATGCATAGAAAATAGGTAGGTACATAGATAGGTATATAGACGCTTTTTGCTGCCAAAACGTAACAAAAGATAAACCACAAATAATAGGAAGTAAACTTTGAAGTCGCCGTAAGTGTTGTCGTTAGTGGGCATCATTAACAAAATGCAATTACTTGCCAAAAACATCAATAAGTGTCATTTGTCAGTGTAGCACAGTGGAATAATGCGCTTGTTTTTTGGGCTAAGGGTTGTGAGTTCGATCCACGATGCAGGAACATTCTAACATCAAGATTTTCGAAACTAAAAATTTGACACCATGATTTTCTCGCAAAAAAGCCGGCTCGGTCGAGCTTCGAAAAATAGGTTTGACTACAATATTGCAAAATGTTGCTCGAATCTAATCTAATTTGATTTGATTTTTATTTTGAAATATTTTCATACAATTTTGATTGGGTTGTTATTGTCAGAAGTTTCTGGAAATCGTCTCAGGTCTAAGGTATTTTCGTGTGAAGAGAGGAGGAGATTGTGGCGCAGTAGAAATTGTGGCCAAGTTAAACAGAAGAATTTTTTGCAAAACAGTTTGCGGCTTCGAGAATCATCTGGAAATGAATGACTCAAAGTTGGCAATCAATTCTTCTAAGTGCTACTAATGATCGAATATAGCCATCTGCATAGTATGCGAATTCTTATGATAGCTTTTGAAGGTTCTAGAATTTAATTCATCATTCGAAACGAAGATTACAGGTTTCGGTGCACTGAACGGATTTGTTTGTTACATGCACAGTTTAACCGATGAGTTCGAATTGATTAGTACAGCATACGTAACTACAGAATTTCTATTTTCGATTCAAAGTTTTGGGAAAGGTTCATCTGATCATCAATGTCATCATTCGCATTATCATCATAATGGATCACAATCACCATCATCATCATCATCATCACCATCACCAGTCATCGTCTTCAACATGATCATCATTGTTTAAGAAGATGGTGATCGTGTTGAAGACGATGATGATCATGCTGAAGACGGTGATCATCATTGTCGTCTTCAACATGACCACGTATCATCATCATCATTATCATCATCATCGTTATCATCATCATCATCATCATCGTCATCGCCATCAACATAATCATCATTCTCATCATTTTTGTCTTGTTCTTCGTCATCTTCGTTATTATTATCATCATCTTCATCGTTATTATCATCATCATCAGCGTCCTTCGGACATTGCTACAGCGTTGCTATTTTTTAAAGATGGGTATGGCTTGGCCGTTTACCTTGGCGAGTTACTTTTCGGTTCTTACCTTTTGCACGGAATTGCCAGGCCATGAATATTATGCATGCATCGAATCTATGCAATTATCATACACGAAGGTTTATATCTGTTGATTTCTACTGTAGCGTAGCTACACATGTCATTTAACACTGTGTTTAATCTTTCAGGCGGCAATTGAGCTGGTAAAAGTGATTGCTAGTTATCCAATAGAAAAACTGAGAAATTGCTTTTTGAATTTGGCAGTACCTATCACCGTTCTTTCAATACCTGGGCAGGCACCGGTTACCAAAATCAAGTAAGAAAATCTTTTGTTTTTATTTAATAACGCATCGTATTGTATATTATGCCTCTTAGAGCCTATTGTCTAAAATAATAAGTTAGGGCGTGTTTACATGGAGGCGGGCCAGCCCGGTTAGCCGAGCTAGCTCGGTTAGGTAAGATCCTTTTTCAGAGCGTTTACATGGATAAATTTTCCAGCCCGGTTAGCCGAGCTAGCCTTGCTTATTAACACTTTTCAATTCTTTCCTGTCAGGATTTCACCTCGCCTGACCGGGCTGGCCCGCTCTCCATATAGACGAAAAGTGAAAAAACAAAAGATTCTTTTGTTCCCGCAGATCTCAGCCAGGTGAGATCCGCGTCCTTTGATCACAGATCTCGCCTCACCGGGCTGGGTGACTGTTCATGTAAACGCAAGATTCAACAACAATAGAATTTATTGTTCTTTTAGATGTCGCTTGGCTGAGCCAGCTCGCCTAACCGGGCTGGCCCGCCTCCATGTAAACAGGCCCTTAGGCTCTGGACAAATGAACTGAACATTGCACTGAACATCATCCAAAATTGAAGTTCAGAGGAAAATCCAGTTCATTTGGCTGTTTGAATGTTTGATCGATGTCAAAAATGTTTGGAACAAAATTTGAAAATTTGGTCACTCAGATGAACAAACATGGAACATCAATCCGATGCACACATGCCCATGTTAATAATTGGCGGCAATGTTCTCAATTTTTCAATTAGAAATCTCGAAAGTTGTGTCAAAATAGCTACAGGTGAAGGTGAAATGGTATTTTAGCGCCAGTCGCTAGGATCTCAGTAGTAGGTTAACTAATCGAGACCTCGACCCTGGCTGTGACGCTACCGTGGCTGGGCTCGAACCCTGACAACACGAAAAAGAGACTGCATATGTTCATCAAATGTTGAATGAAATTTTCTGTTAATTTGGGCACTCGGCACTGAACATAGTGTAAAATTTTCAGTGGCATGTTCAGTGAAATGAGCCAACGACGTTTCAACTGAGCAACAGAGCTCAATGAAATCGGCGAGTAAATCTCAATGTCATACAGCCCAAGGCTCTCCTCCCGTTTAATGTTTTGGAAACTTTTCAAGGAGGACAGCCTCATACAAGGCTCATTCAGAAAGGCTCATACACCCCTACGCAAGAGAGACTCGGGCTAAGCGTAGGAATCGCTTGCTTCTCTTTAAATGACGTTGAGCTTCTCTTTAAATGTTATGCTATATAAATAATTTAGAATTGCTTTTTGTTCTTCTCATATCGCTTAAAAATTAATACTCTTTCACATCCATTAGGGAAGGTTTGACATTTACTGATTGGGACAAATGGGAAGTCTATGGCGACGCGAGTTTCACCCTACAACAGTTTATCAGTTATTTTGAGGTATTCATCAATAACATACCCTTTCTTTTCGAGTAATGTTGCATTATTATCTGATAATGTAACTACAGTCAGTCTGAGGCTAGTGTCAGTTTGTTTCTAGATTGCTCTTGAATTGTTACCAACTTCAGGCTCGTGCTCTTATAAAATATTTCGTAAAGGAAGAATGTATTCTTAAAGGGCTACTATCACCATATCGGTTTTTTGCGTTTCTGGGTAGTTTTTGATGCCAAAACACGTACTGTAACTTTAAAAATTGCAAATAGCTTCATTAACACCTTTTTTCACAAGATGAAAAGTGAGAATTTTTTGTAAATGTCGCATCGCCCGCAGGACTAGGTCGAGTAAAGCTGTGACCTAGAAGCCGGAACGGCTGAAAATCTCTCAGTTCAGTTCATTGAAGTATTCGTGAGGGGTCCTTGAAGATTTTGGAGTGTGCAATAAAATATCGATAATATTCAAGTAAATTTTATTTTCCTGATTGTTCGGACGATGTCAAATAATAGTTCTGATTCTGAGGAGTTATCTCTGATAACACATCTGTTGCGGAAAGTGTGGATTTTGTTGAAGAAGTTGAGGACAATGTTGGACAGGCCATCGCTGGCCAGGCTTTTTTCGACATTACACACAGTAAGAACTAGGTGTCGACTGCTAATCGGCGATTTTTGGAACTTATTATCGCAACTGGCCTGTCGATATAAACGCTCTGGCCTCTAGCTGGCAACTAGTTCCTTTCTGACGGCAGTTCTAGTACAGTTCTAGAAAGTTGAGCATGGTCTATAGACTTATTACACGAGTCCTAGTTATCGCTAACGGCTGACGACCGAACTTAAAACCGCTCAAACTCTTTGAGCAAACAGGTGTTTGGTTGTTGTTGTTGTTGTTGCTGTTTGCGAAGAGAGGGACTCATGGAATAAGTCCACATGGTCTACTTCTGCGATTAGTTTACAGCTCTTGCGCTCTTACGACCGCGATCAACTATATCTTATACGTTCAACCTAGTTGTTGACCTTTCGACATCAGTTAGCAATCACGACTAGGTCATGGTAGTTCTCTCTTATCGTAGTTCGACATTAGTCTAGCTTTTGCAATAAGTTGAAGAGAGATGTAATATAACATAACTGAACAAACTTCTTGTATTATTTCAGGAGAAATACGAACTGAAAGTAAGCATGGTAATGGAGGGTGCCAAATGCATTTATATACCATTTCTTCCTGGACATCCTCAGAGGCTAACAAAGCCGTAAGTCTACTATCTGATTTGCTGTCTTAACTTTATTGAGTTTCAGTTTCATTTCGTATGCTCCTCACACAGTAGTCACATGATTTTCCCGCTCTTGTTTTTCTAACATGCATTACCTCGCTAATGTACCTCGAAACTTTTCTTTTTCCCTTACCAGTGTTGGTTTGGATCAACCTTGTCCCCAGGGTGAATAAGCCTCTACGTGAACTTTGGTGCAGCAAATTTTGCTTCAATTTCACGAGTAATGGATGAAAACAGGGAGAAAAAGAATCTGCTGCTAAAAATGTTGAAACTATCTGCTAAAACTCAGGAAGCAAGATGCAAGTAAATCGCAAAATGGAAATACTTGAATAAAAGCCTCCTTGAGCAGATAAGCTGGTACTTGAATCTTTCTTTCACTTTCACTCCAATTAAATGTGAATTTGAAGATAAATTTGCTGCACTATCTCCCACGAAGCGACTGGAATCAAGTTCACTGCACGCGGGAGGGTTCTCCTGTTCAAGATGTCTATCATCTTCCAGAAAAATGTTGTGCCGACCCCGACCTCTTTAAAAGGGTCTATTTCAGGTTACCCAAGGACTTTTTGCGTTGATGCTGCGAAACATTCCGACTGCATAGCACTTGATCTTACAGAATTCGCTGTGGCGTAGCCGTAGTGTAATCCAGCTGACTCGTGGTGTCAGGAGCTCGGTGTGTTCAGGGTTCGAGCCCAGCCACGGTAGCGTCACATCCAGGCTTGAGGTCTCGATTAGGTAACCTACTACTGAGATCCTAGCGACTGAGGCAAAACACCATTTCACCTTCACCTTCACCATACATTGCCTCAATAATCCCCGTCTATTTTCCTATTCCTTACACAATCTCTTTTCATTTTCTTCAGTTTAAAAGATCTAATATCCAATTCTAACAACTCCAATTACGTTGATCTGACATTGGGCTTCGAAGGAGAAGAAGACGATGATGAAGAACTTCCATGTCCTCCTGTTCGCTATTTCTACTAGACTCATGGATAATAAGATTAAATTAAATTTTCAGAAGCAATTTTTTAAGGTAAATCAATAAATCAATTGCATCTATTGATTAGCTTTAATGGAATTTCAATATTTAATGAATTTATGTAATCATGAAGGCAGGGTTAAGAATAGCAAAATGTTTCTGGAAGCTTGTGTGATTGATGCAAGCGAATCAGGGGTTCTATCGAACTTGCGGTCTTTTGGTTTGTATTCCAGTGCACCATCAACTGAGCCAGCTGGCTACAACCTATCCCCCAAGTCCAGTAGCGTCGAGAAGGGAGGTCCGACGGGTTAAAAGCTCCGGGGCTCGGGCTCGAAAATTGAAATTCTCTCGTATGTACCACCAAGCTTGGTGAAGGCCCGGTACTTTGAATTACCCTCGAGGTCCTAGCCTGCGTACAAACTCAACTTGTGTTTAGGTACTTCCAGGTGAGTTGAGTTGAATGGAATATCAATGTTGAATTGATACTTCGATTCAGTTCAACTCACCTTGAAGTAAACACCAGTTGAGACTACACGCAGGGTACGAGGCCCACTCTACCTTTCGACTGGCCTGCCCAAGTCCCATACGTCTCCATCGCTGACATCACTGATCGACCCTTTCTGGAGTTGTCTAGCTGTGATATCGTCCTGGTGCGGAATTTCCTGTCTCTTTGGTAGGTCTAATGTGTGATGTCGTTAGTTGCAATGGTCCCAACGTATTCGGTGGCGATATACTAGGCGATATACTAGGCGATATATATCGTGTAGAGTCTTTTACTCGGTAGTATAAACTCAATCGATAAAATATTAATCATATAAATTACAACCCAACCTGACTAAGTGAATTGTAATCTCAGTTGAAAACATGGTTGACAAACAGTGAATGTCCTTTCTCTACCTCCCTACTTCTTATATCCCTATGTACTCAATACACGTCATCACTACAGGTAGCTAAGTTTGTAGATTGTTGACATACAAAGCCCAAGGTCACAAGTTTGTTACTCTTAGGTGCCAAATAAACGTCCCCGCCCGTTTATTAATTTTGAGCTCCCCCCGGACCTTATTAGGACCCCCCGTTTATTAATTTTGGAAGAAAAAATTTCACTTGTGAAAGGAATAAACTACGTTTATTATTTTTTTCCCAGCCCGCGGGCCTTATTAGGACGCTCCCGTTTGTTAAATTTTCGAAAAATTTTGCACCCCCTCCCCCGTTTATTTGGCACCTAAGAGTACTTGTACTGGTCGCATCAATTTCTAACGTAGCAGTTGTAGATAGATATTAAAATTGTGCGGAATTCTACAATGCCTTATAATTTTATTAAATTTGTAAACTATTCATTTTGATTGTATATAGATTTGATTGTATAAATGCAGACTCTTAAAATAAGAAAAAAAGCAACCAGATACATCTAAATTAAGTCTTTCAATAATATAGCTATGGCGAAACTAGGAGACATGTCGCGCGCGACATTTTATTTGTCGTGTCTCCCAGGGCTTAGCATGCGAGTAACACGCAAGCAACATGTCCCCGATTTGCGGAGACAATAAATGTTTCTGATGTGTCCAAGAAACATTTGTGTGTGTCTCGCTATAAACTTTCTCACGCACTACAAAGTCTCCGAGGTGGGAGACATCGAGGGGACATGTCACACGCGATGTATCTCCTAGTTGAGCCAGCCCAAGACTTGAAGGCTTGATTAAGTTTGGAAATTTTGAAATACAGCTCCTAAAGTTATATTGTAGTCATCAAAATTGCTAAATCATTTGTTTAAAAATCCCTTATGAGAGACCGTTACTTCCGCGGGATGTGCGACGTTTAAACCATTTACACGCCTTTTTTTATAAGGAACCACTTTATAAGGAACCTACATGTAGAACGCCCGAAAATTTAAAGAACTTACACTACTAAAGAGAAAATCACTAAGGAACTTTTCCTTTTGTATGTTTTATCACTGCGAACAATCAAGAATTAGAAAGCCCGTTCCGTTCATTTTCAGTCGAAAATCGCATAAATTGTACGTTACACATGTATCAAATGTTTCTCTCGAGCTTTGCTTACATGCAAATGTCTCAGTACGGTAGTCATTAACTGTATGTGCAGTTAAAATTAAGGAACTATTAAGGAACTTTTGGAACTACAATCGTCTCAAAAGAGGTAAAAGAATAAGGAACTTTAAGAACTAGGCCTTGAGCTAGGTTCTTTATAAAAAGAAGCGTGTAACTCCGGTGCTTAAAAAAATCTTTCAATTTCAACTCAACTATTTAGAAACATATATTCATTGTCAGAAATATTAAAATGTTTTTGTGCTTTTGGCCGGTGCTCCGTGCATAAGCTTTCTGCTACAAAAATGCCCAAGAGATTTAAAAGGGCTTTAACTTTCTAAGTCCTAAATCTCCATACCGAACGGCCATTTCTAAGTAAATGGGGATCGACTTTCCTAACAAATTAAGGAGCGATAACCCCTTCCTTGACCCCTTATCCTTACATAAATACGTCTGTAGCCCCAGCGTTTGTATTTGTTGTAAATTTACAATTTAATAAAAGTCAATATTCAAGTATAGAAGCATTCTTTCTTTAAAACTTGAGTTGGAAATTCAATATCATGTTCACAATTTAAACCAAGTTCTCCATTTTCTCGTTTCTTTTCACGTTTCCATCTTGATCGTCTACTGAGTATCCTAAAAAGCTTCAATTTATCCACAGAAGACGGATTGACCCACTTGGAGGTATTTCGCAAACTCGCGCTTTCGAAAGTTTTTTTCTAATATTTTAAAATTAAAAGACTTTGTATTCTGGTCGAGGACATTGAAATAGTTTTTAAATTCGTTACACTGTTTTTGATGACTTTAGAGCGCTTACATAACCCTTGATTTAGTCGATATTTAGCCATTTTACCTCAATATGGCCTCGCTTTTTGGCCAGAAACAGGTTGATTTTGAAGCGCTTTTTCCTTTGATCGATTGGACTGGAGAAGCTCCTTATAGGCTTATAATAGTCCAGAAAATGATCTTTCATGATTTAATTTTTGACAAAATCAGTCGATTTGTAACCTTTATTTTCTGAACAAAAATAACTTCCAATTAGCCTCAAAATAGGGTGAAAATGCTTTTAATACTTTTTAGAGGTCATTTCTCAAGGTTTCGGACAATTTTGAAAACCTTGGATTTTGGCCAATTTTCGGCCAGTTTGCCTTAAGCCTTGCCTTTTCAACCAGAATCGGTCAATTTTTAGCTCTAATTTTCGGCAAAAAAAATAACTTCAAATTAGCCTCATAATAATTTAAAAAGGCTTCTAATAGCTTTTAGGAGTTATTTCTGAACGTTTCGGGCAATTTTGAGAACCTTGGATTTTGGCAAATTTTCCGCCATTTTGCCTTACCTTGCCTTTTTTGCCAGAATCGGTCGATTTCTAGCCTTTATTTTCTGCACAAAAACACTTCAAATTAGCCTCATAATAGGTTCGATAGGCCTCTAATAGCTTTTAGGGGTCGTTTATGAAGGTTTTGGGCAATTTTGAGAACCTTGGACATTGGCCAATTTTCCGCCATTTTGCCTTAGTATAGCCTTGCCTTTTTGCCCAGAATCGGTCGATTTCTAGCCTTTATTTTCTGCACAAAAACACTTCCAATTAGCCTCATAATGGGTTCAAAAGGCTTCTAATAGCTTTTAGGGGTAGTTTATGAAGGTTTTGGGCAATTTTGAGAACCTTGGACATTGGCCAATTTTCCGCCATTTTGCCTTAGTATAGCCTTGCCTTTTTGCCCAGCATCGGTCGATTTCTAGCTTCATTTTCTGCACAAAAACACTTCCAATTAGCCTCATGATAGGTTCAATAGGCTTCTAATAGCTTTTAGGGGTCGTTTATGAAGGTTTTGGGCAATTTTGAGAACCTTGGATTTTGGCCAATTTTCCGCTATTTTGCCTTAGTATAGCCTTGCCTTTTTGCCCAGTATCGGTCGATTTCTAGCTTCATTTTCTGCACAAAAACACTTCCAATTAGCCTCATGATAGGTTCAATAGGCTTCTAATAGCTTTTAGGGGTCGTTTATGAAGGTTTTGGGCAATTTTGAGAACCTTGGATTTTGGCAAATTTTCCGCCATTGTGCCTTAGTATAGCCTTGCCCTTTTGTCCAGAATCGGTCGATTTCTAGCCTTTATTTTCTGCACGAAAACACTTCTTATTAGCCTCATAACTGGTTAGAATGGCTAAATAGACTTTAAAGGTTATTTATGAAGATTTTGGACAATTTGGAGAACCCTGGATTTTGGCCGATTTTTGGCCATTTTGCCTTAGTATAGCCTTGCCTTTTTGCCCAAAATCGGGCTATTTTCAGCCTTTTCCTTTGCCTATTTTTCGACTTATTATGCCTCATTATAGCCTGAAAACTGATTAGAATGGCTAAATAGACCCTTTATGAAGGTTATTTTGAAGATTTTGGACAATTTGGAGAACCCTCGATTTTGGCCGATTTTCCGCCATTTTGCCTTAGTATAGCCTTGCCTTTTTGCCCAAAATCGGGCGATTTTCAGCCTTTTTTTTCCTATTTTTCGACCTAATATGCTTCCAATTATAGCCTGATAACTGATTAGAATGGCTAAATAGACCCTTTAAAGGTTATTTTGAAGATTTTGGACAATTTGGAGAACCCTCGATTTTGGCCGATTTTTGGCCATTTTGCCTTAGTATAGCCTTGCCTTTTTGCCCAAAATGGGCTATTTTCAGGGTTTTTCTTTTGCCTATTTTTCGACCTAATATGCTTCCAAATAGCCTGATAACTGATTAGAATGGCTAAATAGACCCTTTAAAGGTTATTTTTGAAGATTTTGGACATTTGGAGAACCCTCGATTTTGGCCGATTTTTGGCCATTTTGCCTTAGTATAGCCTTGCCTTTTTGCCCAAAATGGGCTATTTTCAGGGTTTTTCCTTTGCCTATTTTTCGACCTAATATGCTTCCAATTATAGCCTGAAACTGATTAGAATGGCTAAATAGACCCTTTAAAGGTTATTTTTGAAGATTTTGGACTATTTGGGAACCCTCGATTTTGGCCGATTTTTGGCCATTTTGCCTTAGTATAGCCTTGCCTTTTTGCCCAAAAATGGGCTATTTTCAGGGTTTTTCCTTTGCCTATTTTTCGACCTAATATGCTTCCATTATAGCCTGAAACTAGATTAGAATGGCTAAATAGACCCTTTAAAGGTTATTTTTGAAGATTCTGGACAATTTGGGAACCTTCGGTTTTGCCCTATTTTTGGCCATTTTGCCTTAGTATAGCCTTGCCTTTTTGCCCAAAAATGGGCTATTTTCAGGGTTTTTCTTTTGCCTATTTTTCAACCTAATATGCTTTATTATTGCCTGAAAACTGATTAGAATGGCTAAATAGACCCTTTGAAGGTTATTTTTGAAGATTCTGGACGATTTGGGAACCCTCGATTTTGGCCGATTTTTGGCCATTTTGCCTTAGTATAGCCTTGCCTTTTTGCCCAAAAATGGGCTATTTTCAGGGTTTTTCTTTTGCCTATTTTTCGACCTAATATGCTTTATTATAGCCTGGAAACTGATTAGAATGGCTAAATAGACCCTTTGAAGGTTATTTTTGAAGATTTTGGACGATTTGGGAACCCTCGATTTTGGCCGATTTTTGGCCATTTTGCCTTAGTATAGCCTTGCCTTTTTGCCCAAAAATGGGCTATTTTCAGGGTTTTTCTTTTGCCTATTTTTCGACCTAATATGCTTTATTATAGCCTGGAAACTGATTAGAATGGCTAAATAGACCCTTTGAAGGTTATTTTTGAAGATTTTGGACGATTTGGGAACCCTCGATTTTGGCCGATTTTTGGCCATTTTGCCTTAGTATAGCCTTGCCTTTTTGCCCAAAAATGGGCTATTTTCAGGGTTTTTCTTTTGCCTATTTTTCGACCTAATATGCTTTATTATAGCCTGAAAACTGATTAGAATGGCTAAATAGACCCTTTGAAGGTTATTTTTGAAGATTTTGGACGATTTGGGAACCCTCGATTTTGGCCGATTTTTGGCCATTTTGCCTTAGTATAGCCTTGCCTTTTTGCCCAAAAATGGGCTATTTTCAGGGTTTTTCTTTTGCCTATTTTTCGACCTAATATGCTTTATTATAGCCTGGAAACTGATTAGAATGGCTAAATAGACCCTTTGAAGGTTATTTTTGAAGATTTTGGACGATTTGGGAACCCTCGATTTTGGCCGATTTTTGGCCATTTTGCCTTAGTATAGCCTTGCCTTTTTGCCCAAAAATGGGCTATTTTCAGGGTTTTTCTTTTGCCTATTTTTCGACCTAATATGCTTTATTATAGCCTGAAACTGATTAGAATGGCTAAATAGACCCTTTGAAGGTTATTTTGAAGATTTTGGACGATTTGGGAACCCTCGATTTTGGCCGATTTTTGGCCATTTTGCCTTAGTATAGCCTTGCCTTTTTGCCCAAAAATGGGCTATTTTCAGGGTTTTTCCTTTGCCTATTTTTCGACCTAATATGCTTTATTATAGCCTGAAACTGATTAGAATGGCTAAATAGACCCTTTGAAGGTTATTTTGAAGATTTTGGACGATTTGGGAACCCTCGATTTTGGCCGATTTTTGGCCATTTTGCCTTAGTATAGCCTTGCCTTTTTGCCCAAAAATGGGCTATTTTCAGGGTTTTTCTTTTGCCTATTTTTCGACCTAATATGCTTTATTATAGCCTGAAACTGATTAGAATGGCTAAATAGACCCTTTGAAGGTTATTTTTGAAGATTTTGGACGATTTGGGAACCCTCGATTTTGGCCGATTTTTGGCCATTTTGCCTTAGTATAGCCTTGCCTTTTTGCCCAAAAATGGGCTATTTTCAGGGTTTTTCTTTTGCCTATTTTTCGACCTAATATGCTTTATTATAGCCTGAAACTGATTAGAATGGCTAAATAGACCCTTTGAAGGTTATTTTTGAAGATTTTGGACGATTTGGGAACCCTCGATTTTGGCCGATTTTTGGCCATTTTGCCTTAGTATAGCCTTGCCTTTTTGCCCAAAAATGGGCTATTTTCAGGGTTTTTCTTTTGCCTATTTTTCGACCTAATATGCTTTATTATAGCCTGAAACTGATTAGAATGGCTAAATAGACCCTTTGAAGGTTATTTTTGAAGATTTTGGACGATTTGGGAACCCTCGATTTTGGCCGATTTTTGGCCATTTTGCCTTAGTATAGCCTTGCCTTTTTGCCCAAAAATGGGCTATTTTCAGGGTTTTTCTTTTGCCTATTTTTCGACCTAATATGCTTTATTATAGCCTGAAACTGATTAGAATGGCTAAATAGACCCTTTGAAGGTTATTTTTGAAGATTTTGGACGATTTGGGAACCCTCGATTTTGGCCGATTTTTGGCCATTTTGCCTTAGTATAGCCTTGCCTTTTTGCCCAAAAATGGGCTATTTTCAGGGTTTTTCTTTTGCCTATTTTTCGACCTAATATGCTTTATTATAGCCTGAAACTGATTAGAATAGCTAAATAGACCCTTTCAAGGCTATTTTTGAAGATTTTGGACGAATTGGGAACCCTCGATTTTGGCCGATTTTTGGCCATTTTGCCTTAGTGTAGCCTTGCCTTTTTGCCAAAAATGGGCTATTTTCAGGGTTTTTCTTTTGCCTATTTTTCGACCTAATATCCACTATTATAGCCTGAAAACTGATTAGAATGGCTAAATAGACCCTTTGAAGGTTATTTTGAAGAATTTGGACGATTTGGGAACCCTCGATTTTGGCCGATTTTTGGCCATTTTGCCATAGTATAGCCTTGCCTTTTTGCCCAAAAATGGGCTATTTTCAGGGTTTTTCTTTTGCCTATTTTTCGACCTAATATGCATTATTATAGCCTGGAAACTGATTAGAATGGCTAAATAGACCCTTTGAAGGTTATTTTTGAAGATTTTGGACGATTTGGGAACCCTCGATTTTGGCCGATTTTTGGCCATTTTGCCTTAGTGTAGCCTTGCCTTTTTGCCCAAAATGGGCTATTTTCAGGGTTTTTCTTTTGCCTATTTTTCGACCTAATATGCTTTATTATAGCCTGGAAACTGATTAGAATGGCTAAATAGACCCTTTGAAGGTTATTTTTGAAGATTTTGGACGATTTGGGAACCCTCGATTTTGGCCGATTTTTGGCCATTTTGCCTTAGTATAGCCTTGCCTTTTTGCCCAAAAATGGGCTATTTTCAGGGTTTTTCATTTGCCTATTTTTCAACCTAATATGCTTTATTATAGCCTGGAAACTGATTAGAATGGCTAAATAGACCCTTTCAAGGTTATTTTAGAAGATTTTGGATGATTTGGGAACCCTCGATTTTGGCCGATTTTTGGCCATTTTGCCTTAGTATAGCCTTGCCTTTTTGCCCAAAAATGGGCTATTTTCAGGGTTTTTCTTTTGCCTATTTTTCAACCTAATATGCTTTATTATTGCCTGAAAACTGATTAGAATGGCTAAGTAGACCCTTTGAAGGTTATTTTGAATATTTTGGACGATTTGGGAACCCTCGATTTTGGCCGATTTTTGGCCATTTTGCCTTAGTATAGCCTTGCCTTTTTGCCCAAAAATGGCCTATTTTCAGGGTTTTTCATTTGCCTATTTTTCAACCTAATATGCTTTATTATAGCCTGGAAACTGATTAGAATGGCTAAATAGACCCTTTGAAGGTTATTTTTGAAGATTTTGGACGATTTGGGAACCCTCGATTTTGGCCGATTTTTGGCCATTTTGCCTTAGTATAGCCTTGCCTTTTTGCCCAAAAATGGGCTATTTTCAGGGTTTTTCTTTTGCCTATTTTTCGACCTAATATGCTTTATTATAGCCTTGAAACTGATTGGAATGGCTAAATTGACCCTTTGAAGGTTAATTTTGAAGATATTGGACGATTTGGGAACCCTCGATTTTGGCCGATTTTTGGCCATTTTGCCTTAGTATAGCCTTGCCTTTTTGCCCAAAAATGGGCTATTTTCAGGGTTTTTCTTTTGCCTATTTTTCGACCTAATATGCTTTATTATAGCCTGAAACTGATTAGAATGGCTAAATAGACCCTTTGAAGGTTATTTTGAAGATTTTGGATGATTTGGGAACCCTCGATTTTGGCCGATTTTTGGCCATTTTGCCTTAGTATAGCCTTGCCTTTTTGCCCAAAAATGGGCTATTTTCAGGGTTTTTCTTTTGCCTATTTTTCGACCTAATATGCTTTATTATAGCCTGGAAACTGATTAGAATGGCTAAATAGACCCTTTGAAGGTTATTTTTGAAGATTTTGGATGATTTGGGAACCCTCGATTTTGGCCGATTTTTGGCCATTTTGCCTTAGTATAGCCTTGCCTTTTTGCCCAAAATGGGCTATTTTCAGGGTTTTTCCTTTGCCTATTTTTCGACCTAATATGCTTTATTATAGCCTGGAAACTGATTAGAATGGCTAAATAGACCCTTTGAAGGTTATTTTTGAAGATTTTGGACGATTTGGGAACCCTTGATTTTGGCCGATTTTTGGCCATTTTGCCTTAGTATAGCCTTGCCTTTTTGCCCAAAAATGGGCTATTTTCAGGGTTTTTCTTTTGCCTATTTTTCGACCTAATAAGCTTTATTATAGCCTGGAAACTGATTAGAATGGCTAAATAGACCCTTTGAAGGTTATTTTTGAAGATTTTGGATGATTTGGGAACCCTCGATTTTGGCCGATTTTTGGCCATTTTGCCTTAGTATAGCCTTGCCTTTTTGCCCAAAAATGGGCTATTTTCAGGGCCTTTACTTTGCCTATTTCTCGACCTAATAAGCTCTATTATAGCTTGGAAACTGCTTTTGATGGCTAAAGAGACCCTTTGAAGGTTATTTCTGAAGATTTTGGACGATTTGGGAACCCTTAATTTTTGCCGATTTTTGGCCATTTTGCTTTAGTATAGCCTTGCCTTTTTGTCCAAAAATGTGCTATTTTCAGGGTTTTTCTTTTGCCTATTTTTCGACTTAATAAGCTTTATTATGGCCTGGAAACTGCTTAGAATGGCTAAATAGACCCTATGAAGGTTATTTTTGAAGATTTTGGATGATTTGGGAACCCTTGATTGTGGCCGATTTTTGGCCATTTTGCCTTAGTATAGCCTTGCCTTTTTGCCCAAAAATGGGCTATTTTCAGGGTTTTTCTTTTGCCTATTTTTCGACCTAATATGCTTTATTATAGCCTGAAACTGATTAGAATGGCTAAATAGACCCTTTGAAGGTTATTTTTGAAGATTTTGGACGATTTGGGAACCCTCGATTTTGGCCGATTTTTGGCCATTTTGCCTTAGTATAGCCTTGCCTTTTTGCCCAAAAATGGGCTATTTTCAGGGTTTTTCTTTTGCCTATTTTTCGACCTAATATGCTTTATTATAGCCTGAAACTGATTAGAATGGCTAAATAGACCCTTTGAAGGTTATTTTTGAAGATTCTGGACGATTTGGGAACCCTCGATTTTGGAGGATTTTTGGCCATTTTGCCTTAGTATAGCCTTGCCTTTTTGCCAAAAAATGGGCTATTTTCAGGGTTTTTTTTTGCCTATTTTTCAACCAAATATGCTTTATTATTGCCTGGAAACTGATTAAAACGGCTAAATAGACCCTTTGAAGGTTATTTTTGAAGATTCAGGACGATTTGGGAACCTTCGATTTTGGCCGATTTTTGGCCATTTTGCCTTAGTATAGCCTTGCCTTTTTGCCCAAAAATGGGCTATTTTCAGGGTTTTTCTTTTGCCTATTTTTCGACCTAATATGCTTTATTATAGCCTGAAACTGATTAGAATGGCTAAATAGACCCTTTGAAGGTTATTTTTGAAGATTTTGGACGATTTGGGAACCCTCGATTTTGGCCGATTTTTGGCCATTTTGCCTTAGTATAGCCTTGCCTTTTTGCCCAAAAATGGGCTATTTTCAGGGTTTTTCTTTTGCCTATTTTTCGACCTAATATGCTTTATTATAGCCTGAAACTGATTAGAATGGCTAAATAGACCCTTTGAAGGTTATTTTTGAAGATTTTGGACGATTTGGGAACCCTCGATTTTGGCCGATTTTTGGCCATTTTGCCTTAGTATAGCCTTGCCTTTTTGCCCAAAAATGGGCTATTTTCAGGGTTTTTCTTTTGCCTATTTTTCGACCTAATATGCTTTATTATAGCCTGAAACTGGATTAGAATGGCTAAATAGACCCTTTGAAGGTTATTTTTGAAGATTTTGGACGATTTGGGAACCCTCGATTTTGGCCGATTTTTGGCCATTTTGCCTTAGTATAGCCTTGCCTTTTTGCCCAAAAATGGGCTATTTTCAGGGTTTTTCTTTTGCCTATTTTTCGACCTAATATGCTTTATTATAGCCTGAAACTGATTAGAATGGCTAAATAGACCCTTTGAAGGTTATTTTTGAAGATTTTGGACGATTTGGGAACCCTCGATTTTGGCCGATTTTTGGCCATTTTGCCTTAGTATAGCCTTGCCTTTTTGCCCAAAAATGGGCTATTTTCAGGGTTTTTCTTTTGCCTATTTTTCGACCTAATATGCTTTATTATAGCCTGAAACTGATTAGAATGGCTAAATAGACCCTTTGAAGGTTATTTTTGAAGATTTTGGACGATTTGGGAACCCTCGATTTTGGCCGATTTTTGGCCATTTTGCCTTAGTATAGCCTTGCCTTTTTGCCCAAAAATGGGCTATTTTCAGGGTTTTTCTTTTGCCTATTTTTCGACCTAATATGCTTTATTATAGCCTGAAACTGATTAGAATGGCTAAATAGACCCTTTGAAGGTTATTTTTGAAGATTTTGGACGATTTGGGAACCCTCGATTTTGGCCGATTTTTGGCCATTTTGCCTTAGTATAGCCTTGCCTTTTTGCCCAAAAATGGGCTATTTTCAGGGTTTTTCTTTTGCCTATTTTTCGACCTAATATGCTTTATTATAGCCTGAAACTGATTAGAATGGCTAAATAGACCCTTTGAAGGTTATTTTGAAGATTTTGGACGATTTGGGAACCCTCGATTTTGGCCGATTTTTGGCCATTTTGCCTTAGTATAGCCTTGCCTTTTTGCCCAAAAATGGGCTATTTTCAGGGTTTTTCTTTTGCCTATTTTTCGACCTAATATGCTTTATTATAGCCTGAAACTGATTAGAATGGCTAAATAGACCCTTTGAAGGTTATTTTTGAAGATTTTGGACGATTTGGGAACCCTCGATTTTGGCCGATTTTTGGCCATTTTGCCTTAGTATAGCCTTGCCTTTTTGCCCAAAAATGGGCTATTTTCAGGGTTTTTCTTTTGCCTATTTTTCGACCTAATATGCTTTATTATAGCCTGAAACTGATTAGAATGGCTAAATAGACCCTTTGAAGGTTATTTTTGAAGATTTTGGACGATTTGGGAACCCTCGATTTTGGCCGATTTTTGGCCATTTTGCCTTAGTATAGCCTTGCCTTTTTGCCCAAAAATGGGCTATTTTCAGGGTTTTTCTTTTGCCTATTTTTCGACCTAATATGCTTTATTATAGCCTGAAACTGATTAGAATGGCTAAATAGACCCTTTGAAGGTTATTTTTGAAGATTTTGGACGATTTGGGAACCCTCGATTTTGGCCGATTTTTGGCCATTTTGCCTTAGTATAGCCTTGCCTTTTTGCCCAAAAATGGGCTATTTTCAGGGTTTTTCTTTTGCCTATTTTTCGACCTAATATGCTTTATTATAGCCTGAAACTGATTAGAATGGCTAAATAGACCCTTTGAAGGTTATTTTTGAAGATTTTGGACGATTTGGGAACCCTCGATTTTGGCCGATTTTTGGCCATTTTGCCTTAGTATAGCCTTGCCTTTTTGCCCAAAAATGGGCTATTTTCAGGGTTTTTCTTTTGCCTATTTTTCGACCTAATATGCTTTATTATAGCCTGAAACTGATTAGAATGGCTAAATAGACCCTTTGAAGGTTATTTTGAATATTTTGGACGATTTGGGAACCCTCGATTTTGGCCGATTTTTGGCCATTTTGCCTTAGTATAGCCTTGCCTTTTTGCCCAAAAATGGGCTATTTTCAGGGTTTTTCTTTTGCCTATTTTTCGACCTAATATGCTTTATTATAGCCTGAAACTGATTAGAATGGCTAAATAGACCCTTTGAAGGTTATTTTTGAAGATTTTGGACGATTTGGGAACCCTCGATTTTGGCCGATTTTTGGCCATTTTGCCTTAGTATAGCCTTGCCTTTTTGCCCAAAAATGGGCTATTTTCAGGGTTTTTCTTTTGCCTATTTTTCGACCTAATATGCTTTATTATAGCCTGAAACTGATTAGAATGGCTAAATAGACCCTTTGAAGGTTATTTTTGAAGATTTTGGACGATTTGGGAACCCTCGATTTTGGCCGATTTTTGGCCATTTTGCCTTAGTATAGCCTTGCCTTTTTGCCCAAAAATGGGCTATTTTCAGGGTTTTTCTTTTGCCTATTTTTCGACCTAATATGCTTTATTATAGCCTGAAACTGATTAGAATGGCTAAATAGACCCTTTGAAGGTTATTTTGAATATTTTGGACGATTTGGGAACCCTCGATTTTGGCCGATTTTTGGCCATTTTGCCTTAGTATAGCCTTGCCTTTTTGCCCAAAAATGGGCTATTTTCAGGGTTTTTCTTTTGCCTATTTTTCGACCTAATATGCTTTATTATAGCCTGAAACTGATTAGAATGGCTAAATAGACCCTTTGAAGGTTATTTTGAAGATTTTGGACGATTTGGGAACCCTCGATTTTGGCCGATTTTTGGCCATTTTGCCTTAGTATAGCCTTGCCTTTTTGCCCAAAAATGGGCTATTTTCAGGGTTTTTCTTTTGCCTATTTTTCGACCTAATATGCTTTATTATAGCCTGAAACTGATTAGAATGGCTAAATAGACCCTTTGAAGGTTATTTTTGAAGATTTTGGACGATTTGGGAACCCTCGATTTTGGCCGATTTTTGGCCATTTTGCCTTAGTATAGCCTTGCCTTTTTGCCCAAAAATGGGCTATTTTCAGGGTTTTTCTTTTGCCTATTTTTCGACCTAATATGCTTTATTATAGCCTGAAACTGATTAGAATGGCTAAATAGACCCTTTGAAGGTTATTTTTGAAGATTTTGGACGATTTGGGAACCCTCGATTTTGGCCGATTTTTGGCCATTTTGCCTTAGTATAGCCTTGCCTTTTTGCCCAAAAATGGGCTATTTTCAGGGTTTTTCTTTTGCCTATTTTTCGACCTAATATGCTTTATTATAGCCTGAAACTGATTAGAATGGCTAAATAGACCCTTTGAAGGTTATTTTTGAAGATTTTGGACGATTTGGGAACCCTCGATTTTGGCCGATTTTTGGCCATTTTGCCTTAGTATAGCCTTGCCTTTTTGCCCAAAAATGGGCTATTTTCAGGGTTTTTCTTTTGCCTATTTTTCGACCTAATATGCTTTATTATAGCCTGAAACTGATTAGAATGGCTAAATAGACCCTTTGAAGGTTATTTTTGAAGATTTTGGACGATTTGGGAACCCTCGATTTTGGCCGATTTTTGGCCATTTTGCCTTAGTATAGCCTTGCCTTTTTGCCCAAAAATGGGCTATTTTCAGGGTTTTTCTTTTGCCTATTTTTCGACCTAATATGCTTTATTATAGCCTGAAACTGATTAGAATGGCTAAATAGACCCTTTGAAGGTTATTTTTGAAGATTTTGGACGATTTGGGAACCCTCGATTTTGGCCGATTTTTGGCCATTTTGCCTTAGTATAGCCTTGCCTTTTTGCCCAAAAATGGGCTATTTTCAGGGTTTTTCTTTTGCCTATTTTTCGACCTAATATGCTTTATTATAGCCTGAAACTGATTAGAATGGCTAAATAGACCCTTTGAAGGTTATTTTTGAAGATTTTGGACGATTTGGGAACCCTCGATTTTGGCCGATTTTTGGCCATTTTGCCTTAGTATAGCCTTGCCTTTTTGCCCAAAAATGGGCTATTTTCAGGGTTTTTCTTTTGCCTATTTTTCGACCTAATATGCTTTATTATAGCCTGAAACTGATTAGAATGGCTAAATAGACCCTTTGAAGGTTATTTTGAAGATTTTGGACGATTTGGGAACCCTCGATTTTGGCCGATTTTTGGCCATTTTGCCTTAGTATAGCCTTGCCTTTTTGCCCAAAAATGGGCTATTTTCAGGGTTTTTCTTTTGCCTATTTTTCGACCTAATATGCTTTATTATAGCCTGAAACTGATTAGAATGGCTAAATAGACCCTTTGAAGGTTATTTTTGAAGATTTTGGACGATTTGGGAACCCTCGATTTTGGCCGATTTTTGGCCATTTTGCCTTAGTATAGCCTTGCCTTTTTGCCCAAAAATGGGCTATTTTCAGGGTTTTTCTTTTGCCTATTTTTCGACCTAATATGCTTTATTATAGCCTGAAACTGATTAGAATGGCTAAATAGACCCTTTGAAGGTTATTTTGAAGATTTTGGACGATTTGGGAACCCTCGATTTTGGCCGATTTTTGGCCATTTTGCCTTAGTATAGCCTTGCCTTTTTGCCCAAAAATGGGCTATTTTCAGGGTTTTTCTTTTGCCTATTTTTCGACCTAATATGCTTTATTATAGCCTGAAACTGATTAGAATGGCTAAATAGACCCTTTGAAGGTTATTTTTGAAGATTTTGGACGATTTGGGAACCCTCGATTTTGGCCGATTTTTGGCCATTTTGCCTTAGTATAGCCTTGCCTTTTTGCCCAAAAATGGGCTATTTTCAGGGTTTTTCTTTTGCCTATTTTTCGACCTAATATGCTTTATTATAGCCTGAAACTGATTAGAATGGCTAAATAGACCCTTTGAAGGTTATTTTGAAGATTTTGGACGATTTGGGAACCCTCGATTTTGGCCGATTTTTGGCCATTTTGCCTTAGTATAGCCTTGCCTTTTTGCCCAAAAATGGGCTATTTTCAGGGTTTTTCTTTTGCCTATTTTTCGACCTAATATGCTTTATTATAGCCTGAAACTGATTAGAATGGCTAAATAGACCCTTTGAAGGTTATTTTGAAGATTTTGGACGATTTGGGAATTCTCGATTTTGGCCGATTTTTGGCCATTTTGCATTAGTATAGCCTCGCCTTTATGCCCAAAAATGGGCTATTTTCAGGGTTTTTCTTTTGCCTATTTTTCGACCTAATATGCTTTATTATAGCCTGAAACTGATTAGAATGGCTAAATAGACCCTTTGAAGGTTATTTTTGAAGATTTTGGACGATTTGGGAACCCTCGATTTTGGCCGATTTTTGGCCATTTTGCCTTAGTATAGCCTTGCCTTTTTGCCCAAAAATGGGCTATTTTCAGGGTTTTTCTTTTGCCTATTTTTCGACCTAATATGCTTTATTATAGCCTGGAAACTGATTAGAATGGCTAAATAGACCCTTTGAAGGTTATTTTTGAAGATTTTGGACGATTTGGGAACCCTCGATTTTGGCCGATTTTTGGCCATTTTGCCTTAGTATAGCCTTGCCTTTTTGCCCAAAAATGGGCTATTTTCAGGGTTTTTCTTTGCCTATTTTTCGACCTAATATGCTTTATTATAGCCTGGAAACTGATTAGAATGGCTAAATAGACCCTTTGAAGGTTATTTTTGAAGATTTTGGACGATTTGGGAACCCTCGATTTTGGCCGATTTTTGGCCATTTTGCCTTAGTATAGCCTTGCCTTTTTGCCCAAAAATGGGCTATTTTCAGGGTTTTTCTTTTGCCTATTTTTCGACCTAATATGCATTATTATAGCCTGGAAACTGATTAGAATGGCTAAATAGACCCTTTGAAGGTTATTTTTGAAGATTTTGGACGATTTGGGAACCCTCGATTTTGGCCGATTTTTGGCCATTTTGCCTTAGTATAGCCTTGCCTTTTTGCCCAAAATGGGCTATTTTCAGGGTTTTTCTTTTGCCTATTTTTCGACCTAATATGCACTATTATAGCCTGGAAACTGATTAGAATGGCTAAATAGACCCTTTGAAGGTTATTTTTGAAGATTTTGGACGATTTGGGAACCCTCGATTTTGGCCGATTTTTGGCCATTTTGCCATAGTATAGCCTTGCCTTTTTGCCCAAAAATGGGCTATTTTCAGGGTTTTTCTTTTGCCTATTTTTCGACCTAATATGCTTTATTATAGCCTGAAACTGATTAGAATGGCTAAATAGACCCTTTGAAGGTTATTTTGAATATTTTGGACGATTTGGGAACCCTCGATTTTGGCCGATTTTTGGCCATTTTGCCTTAGTATAGCCTTGCCTTTTTGCCCAAAAATGGGCTATTTTCAGGGTTTTTCTTTTGCCTATTTTTCGACCTAATATGCTTTATTATAGCCTGAAACTGATTAGAATGGCTAAATATACACTGTGAAGGTTATTTTTGAAGATATGGGACGATTTGGGAACCCTCGATTTTGGCCGATTTTTGGCCATTTTGCCTTAGTATAGCCTTGCCTTTTTGCCCAAAAATGGGCTATTTTCAGGGTTTTTCTTTTGCCTATTTTTCGACCTAATATGCTTTATTATAGCCTGGAAACTGATTAGAATGGCTAAGTAGACCCTTTGAAGGTTATTTTGAATATTTTGGACGATTTGGGAACCCTCGATTTTGGCCAATTTTTGGCTATTTTGCCTTAGTATAGCCTTGCCTTTTTGCCCAAAAATGGGCTATTTTCAGGGTTTTTCTTTTGCCTATTTTTCAACCTAATATGCTTTATTATAGCCTGAAAACTGATTAGAATGGCTAAATAGACCCTTTGAAGGTTATTTTTGAAGATTTTGGACGATTTGGGAACCCTCGATTTTGGCCGATTTTTGGCCATTTTGCCTTAGTATAGCCTTGCCTTTTTGCCCAAAAATGGGCTATTTTCAGGGTTTTTCTTTTGCCTATTTTTCGACCTAATATGCTTTATTATAGCCTGGAAACTGATTAGAATGGCTAAATAGACCCTTTGAAGGTTATTTTTGAAGATTTTGGACGATTTGGGAACCCTCGATTTTGGCCGATTTTTGGCCATTTTGCCTTAGTATAGCCTTGCCTTTTTGCCCAAAAATGGGCTATTTTCAGGGTTTTTCTTTTGCCTATTTTTCAACCTAATATGCTTTATTATAGCCTGAAACTGATTAGAATGGCTAAATAGACCCTTTGAAGGTTATTTTGAATATTTTGGACGATTTGGGAACCCTCGATTTTGGCCGATTTTTGGCCATTTTGCCTTAGTATAGCCTTGCCTTTTTGCTCGAAAATGGGCTATTTTCAGGGTTTTTCTTTTGCCTATTTTTCGACCTAATATGCTTTATTATAGCCTGAAACTGATTAGAATGGCTAAATAGACCCTTTGAAGGTTATTTTTGAAGATTTTGGACGATTTGGGAACCCTCGATTTTGGCCGATTTTTGGCCATTTTGCCTTAGTATAGCCTTGCCTTTTTGCTCAAAAATGGGCTATTTTCAGGGTTTTTCTTTTGCCTATTTTTCGACCTAATATGCTTTATTATAGCCTGAAACTGATTAGAATGGCTAAGTAGACCCTTTGAAGGTTATTTTGAATATTTTGGACGATTTGGGAACCCTCGATTTTGGCCGATTTTTGGCCATTTTGCCTTAGTATAGCCTTGCCTTTTTGCCCAAAAATGGGCTATTTTCAGGGTTTTTCTTTTGCCTATTTTTCGACCTAATATGCTTTATTATAGCCTGAAACTGATTAGAATGGCTAAATAGACCCTTTGAAGGTTATTTTGAAGATTTTGGACGATTTGGGAACCCTCGATTTTGGCCGATTTTTGGCCATTTTGCCTTAGTATAGCCTTGCCTTTTTGCCCAAAAATGGGCTATTTTCAGGGTTTTTCTTTTGCCTATTTTTCGACCTAATATGCTTTATTATAGCCTGAAACTGATTAGAATGGCTAAATAGACCCTTTGAAGGTTATTTTGAAGATTTTGGACGATTTGGGAACCCTCGATTTTGGCCGATTTTTGGCCATTTTGCCTTAGTATAGCCTTGCCTTTTTGCCCAAAAATGGGCTATTTTCAGGGTTTTTCTTTGCCTATTTTTCGACCTAATAAGCTTTATTATAGCCTGAAACTGATTAGAATGGCTAAATAGACCCTTTGAAGGTTATTTTGAAGACTTTGGAGGATTTGGGAACCCTCGATTTTGGCCGATTTTTGGCCATTTTGCCTTAGTATAGCCTTGCCTTTTTGCCCAAAAATGGGCTATTTTCAGGATTTTTCTTTTGCCTCTTTTTCGACCTAATAAACTTTATTATAGCCTTGCAACTGCTTAGAATGGCTAAATAGACCCTTTGAAGGTTTTTTTTGAAGATTATGGACGATTTGGGAACCCTGGATTTTGGCCGATTTTTGGCCATTTTGCCTTAGTATAGCCTTGCCTTTTTGCCCAAAAATGGGCTATTTTCAGGGTTTTTCTTTTGCCTATTTTTCGACCTAATATGCTTTATTATAGCCTGAAACTGATTAGAATGGCTAAATAGACCCTTTGAAGGTTATTTTGAAGATTTTGGACGATTTGGGAACCCTCGATTTTGGCCGATTTTTGGCCATTTTGCCTTAGTATAGCCTTGCCTTTTTGCCCAAAAATGGGCTATTTTCAGGGTTTTTCTTTTGCCTATTTTTCGACCTAATATGCTTTATTATAGCCTGAAACTGATTAGAATGGCTAAATAGACCCTTTGAAGGTTATTTTGAAGATTTTGGACGATTTGGGAACCCTCGATTTTGGCCGATTTTTGGCCATTTTGCCTTAGTATAGCCTTGCCTTTTTGCCCAAAAATGGGCTATTTTCAGGGTTTTTCTTTTGCCTATTTTTCGACCTAATATGCTTTATTATAGCCTGAAACTGATTAGAATGGCTAAATAGACCCTTTGAAGGTTATTTTGAAGATTTTGGACGATTTGGGAACCCTCGATTTTGGCCGATTTTTGGCCATTTTGCCTTAGTATAGCCTTGCCTTTTTGCCCAAAAATGGGCTATTTTCAGGGTTTTTCTTTTGCCTATTTTTCGACCTAATATGCTTTATTATAGCCTGAAACTGATTAGAATGGCTAAATAGACCCTTTGAAGGTTATTTTGAAGATTTTGGACGATTTGGGAACCCTCGATTTTGGCCGATTTTTGGCCATTTTGCCTTAGTATAGCCTTGCCTTTTTGCCCAAAAATGGGCTATTTTCAGGGTTTTTCTTTTGCCTATTTTTCGACCTAATATGCTTTATTATAGCCTGAAACTGATTAGAATGGCTAAATAGACCCTTTGAAGGTTATTTTGAAGATTTTGGACGATTTGGGAACCCTCGATTTTGGCCGATTTTTGGCCATTTTGCCTTAGTATAGCCTTGCCTTTTTGCCCAAAAATGGGCTATTTTCAGGGTTTTTCTTTTGCCTATTTTTCGACCTAATATGCTTTATTATAGCCTGAAACTGATTAGAATGGCTAAATAGACCCTTTGAAGGTTATTTTGAAGATTTTGGACGATTTGGGAACCCTCGATTTTGGCCGATTTTTGGCCATTTTGCCTTAGTATAGCCTTGCCTTTTTGCCCAAAAATGGGCTATTTTCAGGGTTTTTCTTTTGCCTATTTTTCGACCTAATATGCTTTATTATAGCCTGAAACTGATTAGAATGGCTAAATAGACCCTTTGAAGGTTATTTTTGAAGATTTTGGACGATTTGGGAACCCTCGATTTTGGCCGATTTTTGGCCATTTTGCCTTAGTATAGCCTTGCCTTTTTGCCCAAAAATGGGCTATTTTCAGGGTTTTTCTTTTGCCTATTTTTCGACCTAATATGCTTTATTATAGCCTGAAACTGATTAGAATGGCTAAATAGACCCTTTGAAGGTTATTTTGAAGATTTTGGACGATTTGGGAACCCTCGATTTTGGCCGATTTTTGGCCATTTTGCCTTAGTATAGCCTTGCCTTTTTGCCCAAAAATGGGCTATTTTCAGGGTTTTTCTTTTGCCTATTTTTCGACCTAATATGCTTTATTATAGCCTGAAACTGATTAGAATGGCTAAATAGACCCTTTGAAGGTTATTTTGAAGATTTTGGACGATTTGGGAACCCTCGATTTTGGCCGATTTTTGGCCATTTTGCCTTAGTATAGCCTTGCCTTTTTGCCCAAAAATGGGCTATTTTCAGGGTTTTTCTTTTGCCTATTTTTCGACCTAATATGCTTTATTATAGCCTGAAACTGATTAGAATGGCTAAATAGACCCTTTGAAGGTTATTTTGAAGATTTTGGACGATTTGGGAACCCTCGATTTTGGCCGATTTTTGGCCATTTTGCCTTAGTATAGCCTTGCCTTTTTGCCCAAAAATGGGCTATTTTCAGGGTTTTTCTTTTGCCTATTTTTCGACCTAATATGCTTTATTATAGCCTGAAACTGATTAGAATGGCTAAATAGACCCTTTGAAGGTTATTTTGAATATTTTGGACGATTTGGGAACCCTCGATTTTGGCCGATTTTTGGCCATTTTGCCTTAGTATAGCCTTGCCTTTTTGCCCAAAAATGGGCTATTTTCAGGGTTTTTCTTTTGCCTATTTTTCGACCTAATATGCTTTATTATAGCCTGAAACTGATTAGAATGGCTAAATAGACCCTTTGAAGGTTATTTTTGAAGATTTTGGACGATTTGGGAACCCTCGATTTTGGCCGATTTTTGGCCATTTTGCCTTAGTATAGCCTTGCCTTTTTGCCCAAAAATGGGCTATTTTCAGGGTTTTTCTTTTGCCTATTTTTCGACCTAATATGCTTTATTATAGCCTGAAACTGATTAGAATGGCTAAATAGACCCTTTGAAGGTTATTTTTGAAGATTTTGGACGATTTGGGAACCCTCGATTTTGGCCGATTTTTGGCCATTTTGCCTTAGTATAGCCTTGCCTTTTTGCCCAAAAATGGGCTATTTTCAGGGTTTTTCTTTTGCCTATTTTTCGACCTAATATGCTTTATTATAGCCTGAAACTGATTAGAATGGCTAAATAGACCCTTTGAAGGTTATTTTGAAGATTTTGGACGATTTGGGAACCCTCGATTTTGGCCGATTTTTGGCCATTTTGCCTTAGTATAGCCTTGCCTTTTTGCCCAAAAATGGGCTATTTTCAGGGTTTTTCTTTTGCCTATTTTTCGACCTAATATGCTTTATTATAGCCTGAAACTGATTAGAATGGCTAAATAGACCCTTTGAAGGTTATTTTGAAGATTTTGGACGATTTGGGAACCCTCGATTTTGGCCGATTTTTGGCCATTTTGCCTTAGTATAGCCTTGCCTTTTTGCCCAAAAATGGGCTATTTTCAGGGTTTTTCTTTTGCCTATTTTTCGACCTAATATGCTTTATTATAGCCTGAAACTGATTAGAATGGCTAAATAGACCCTTTGAAGGTTATTTTGAATATTTTGGACGATTTGGGAACCCTCGATTTTGGCCGATTTTTGGCCATTTTGCCTTAGTATAGCCTTGCCTTTTTGCCCAAAAATGGGCTATTTTCAGGGTTTTTCTTTTGCCTATTTTTCGACCTAATATGCTTTATTATAGCCTGAAACTGATTAGAATGGCTAAATAGACCCTTTGAAGGTTATTTTGAAGATTTTGGACGATTTGGGAACCCTCGATTTTGGCCGATTTTTGGCCATTTTGCCTTAGTATAGCCTTGCCTTTTTGCCCAAAAATGGGCTATTTTCAGGGTTTTTCTTTTGCCTATTTTTCGACCTAATATGCTTTATTATAGCCTGAAACTGATTAGAATGGCTAAATAGACCCTTTGAAGGTTATTTTGAAGATTTTGGACGATTTGGGAACCCTCGATTTTGGCCGATTTTTGGCCATTTTGCCTTAGTATAGCCTTGCCTTTTTGCCCAAAAATGGGCTATTTTCAGGGTTTTTCTTTTGCCTATTTTTCGACCTAATATGCTTTATTATAGCCTGAAACTGATTAGAATGGCTAAATAGACCCTTTGAAGGTTATTTTTGAAGATTTTGGACGATTTGGGAACCCTCGATTTTGGCCGATTTTTGGCCATTTTGCCTTAGTATAGCCTTGCCTTTTTGCCCAAAAATGGGCTATTTTCAGGGTTTTTCTTTTGCCTATTTTTCGACCTAATATGCTTTATTATAGCCTGAAACTGATTAGAATGGCTAAATAGACCCTTTGAAGGTTATTTTGAAGATTTTGGACGATTTGGGAACCCTCGATTTTGGCCGATTTTTGGCCATTTTGCCTTAGTATAGCCTTGCCTTTTTGCCCAAAAATGGGCTATTTTCAGGGTTTTTCTTTTGCCTATTTTTCGACCTAATATGCTTTATTATAGCCTGAAACTGATTAGAATGGCTAAATAGACCCTTTGAAGGTTATTTTGAAGATTTTGGACGATTTGGGAACCCTGGATTTTGGCCGATTTTTGGCCATTTTGCCTTAGTATAGCCTTGCCTTTTTGCCCAAAAATGGGCTATTTTCAGGGTTTTTCTTTTGCCTATTTTTCGACCTAATAAGCTTTATCATAGCCTGGAAACTGCTTAGAATGGCTAAATAGACCCTTTGAAGGTTATTTTTGAAGATTTTGGACGAATTGGGAACCCTGGATTTTGGCCGATTTTTGGCCATTTTGCCTTAGTATAGCCTTGCCTTTTTGCCCAAAAATGGGCTATTTTCAGGGTTTTTGTTTGCCTATTTTCGACCTAATAAGCTTTATTATAGCCTGGAAACTGCTTAGAATGGCTAAATAGACCCTCTGAAGGTTATTTTGAAGATTTTTGACGATTTGGGAACCCTGGATTTTGGCCGATTTTTGGCCATTCTGCCTTAGTATAGCCTTGCCTTTTTGCCCAAAAATGGGCTATTTTCAGGGTTTATTTTTTGCCTATTTTTCGACCTAATATGCTTTATTATAGCCTGAAACTGATTAGAATGGCTAAATAGACCCTTTGAAGGTTATTTTGAAGATTTTGGACGATTTGGGAACCCTCGATTTTGGCCGATTTTTGGCCATTTTGCCTTAGTATAGCCTTGCCTTTTTGCCCAAAAATGGGCTATTTTCAGGGTTTTTCTTTTGCCTATTTTTCGACCTAATATGCTTTATTATAGCCTGAAACTGATTAGAATGGCTAAATAGACCCTTTGAAGGTTATTTTGAAGATTTTGGACGATTTGGGAACCCTCGATTTTGGCCGATTTTTGGCCATTTTGCCTTAGTATAGCCTTGCCTTTTTGCCCAAAAATGGGCTATTTTCAGGGTTTTTCTTTTGCCTATTTTTCGACCTAATATGCTTTATTATAGCCTGAAACTGATTAGAATGGCTAAATAGACCCTTTGAAGGTTATTTTGAAGATTTTGGACGATTTGGGAACCCTCGATTTTGGCCGATTTTTGGCCATTTTGCCTTAGTATAGCCTTGCCTTTTTGCCCAAAAATGGGCTATTTTCAGGGTTTTTCTTTTGCCTATTTTTCGACCTAATATGCTTTATTATAGCCTGAAACTGATTAGAATGGCTAAATAGACCCTTTGAAGGTTATTTTGAAGATTTTGGACGATTTGGGAACCCTCGATTTTGGCCGATTTTTGGCCATTTTGCCTTAGTATAGCCTTGCCTTTTTGCCCAAAAATGGGCTATTTTCAGGGTTTTTCTTTTGCCTATTTTTCGACCTAATATGCTTTATTATAGCCTGAAACTGATTAGAATGGCTAAATAGACCCTTTGAAGGTTATTTTGAAGATTTTGGACGATTTGGGAACCCTCGATTTTGGCCGATTTTTGGCCATTTTGCCTTAGTATAGCCTTGCCTTTTTGCCCAAAAATGGGCTATTTTCAGGGTTTTTCTTTTGCCTATTTTTCGACCTAATATGCTTTATTATAGCCTGAAACTGATTAGAATGGCTAAATAGACCCTTTGAAGGTTATTTTGAAGATTTTGGACGATTTGGGAACCCTCGATTTTGGCCGATTTTTGGCCATTTTGCCTTAGTATAGCCTTGCCTTTTTGCCCAAAAATGGGCTATTTTCAGGGTTTTTCTTTTGCCTATTTTTCGACCTAATATGCTTTATTATAGCCTGAAACTGATTAGAATGGCTAAATAGACCCTTTGAAGGTTATTTTTGAAGATTTTGGACGATTTGGGAACCCTCGATTTTGGCCGATTTTTGGCCATTTTGCCTTAGTATAGCCTTGCCTTTTTGCCCAAAAATGGGCTATTTTCAGGGTTTTTCTTTTGCCTATTTTTCGACCTAATATGCTTTATTATAGCCTGAAACTGATTAGAATGGCTAAATAGACCCTTTGAAGGTTATTTTGAAGATTTTGGACGATTTGGGAACCCTCGATTTTGGCCGATTTTTGGCCATTTTGCCTTAGTATAGCCTTGCCTTTTTGCCCAAAAATGGGCTATTTTCAGGGTTTTTCTTTTGCCTATTTTTCGACCTAATATGCTTTATTATAGCCTGAAACTGATTAGAATGGCTAAATAGACCCTTTGAAGGTTATTTTGAAGATTTTGGACGATTTGGGAACCCTTGATTTTGGCCGATTTTTGGCCATTTTGCCTTAGTATAGCCTTGCCTTTTTGCCCAAAAATGGGCTATTTTCAGGGTTTTTCTTTTGCCTATTTTTCGACCTAATAAGCTTTATTATAGCCTGGAAACTGCTTAGAATGGCTAAATAGACCCTTTGAAGGTTATTTTTGAAGATTTTGGACGATTTGGGAACCCTGGATTTTGGCCGATTTTTGGCCATTTTGCCTTAGTATAGCCTTGCCTTTTTGCCCAAAAATGGGCTATTTTCAGGGTTTTTCTTTTGCCTATTTTTCGACCTAATAAGCTTTATTATAGCCTGAAACTGCTTAGAATGGCTAAATAGACCCTTTGAAGGTTATTTTTGAAGATTTTGGACGATTTGGGAACCCTGGATTTTGGCCGATTTTTGGCCATTTTGCCTTAGTATAGCCTTGCCTTTTTGCCCAAAAATGGGCTATTTTCAGGGTTTTTCTTTTGCCTATTTTTCGACCTAATAAGCTTTATTATAGCCTGGAAACTGCTTAGAATGGCTAAATAGACCCTTTGAAGGTTATTTTGAAGATTTTGGACGATTTGGGAACCCTGGATTTTGGCCGATTTTTGGCCATTTTGCCTTAGTATAGCCTTGCCTTTTTGCCCAAAAATGGGCTATTTTCAGGGTTTTTCTTTTGCCTATTTTTCGACCTAATAAGCTTTATTATAGCCTGGAAACTGCTTAGAATGGCTAAATAGACCCTTTGAAGGTTATTTTTGAAGATTTTGGATGATTTGGGAACCCTGGATTTTGGCCGATTTTTGGCCATTTTGCCTTAGTATAGCCTTGCCTTTTTGGCCAGAATCGGTCGATTTCTGGCTTTATTTTCTGCACGAAAACCCTTCGCATTAGCCTCATAATAGGTTCAAAAGTCTACTAATAGCCTTTGCAGGTCATTTATGTAGGTTTCGAGCAATTTTGAGAACCTTGGATTTTGGCCAATTTTCTGCCATTTTGCCTTAGTATAGCCTTGCCTTTTTGCCAGAATCGGTCGATTTCTAGCCGTTATTTTCTGCACAAAAATACTTCCAATTAGCCTCATAATATGTTCAAAAGGCTTCTAATAGCTTTTACGGGTCATTTATGAAGGTTTCGGGCAATTTTGAGAACCTTGATTTTGGCCAATTTTCGGCCAATTTGCCTTAGTATAACCTTGCCTTTTTGCCCAGAATCGGTCGATTTCTAGACTTTATTTCCCTGCACAAATATACTTCCAATTAGCCTCAGAATATGTTCAAAAGACTTCTAATAGCTTTTAGGGGTCGTTTTTGAAGGTATGGGCAATTTTGAGAACCTTGGATTTTGGCCGATTTTTGGCCATTTTACCTTATTATAGCCTTGTCATTCTGGCCAAAAATTTGTTAACTTTGAAGTGTTTTTCTTTGTTCCAGTTGGATGGAGGTACTCCTTATAGGCTTATAATAGCCCAGAAAGCGGCCTTTGATTGTTTAGAAATATTCTTTTACCCCTGATTTTTGTCAATTGCTAGCCATTTTTCCTTAGAATATACCCTTGCCCTTTTCTGCAAGAAATCGGTCGATTTCGAGGTGTTTTGTTTCTTTCATCCGATAGGCTTGAAATGCTCTTTATAAGCTTATAATACCTTAGAAACGGATCTATGATTGTTTAGAAAGATTTTCTTAACCCCTAATTTTGGTCGATTTTTAGCCTTATATAAGTAGTAGATAGAGCATAACCTTGCCCATATCGCCATAAATGGTTCGATTTGGAGACGCTTGTTTCTTCGAGCCAATGGGCTGGAGACTCCTTATGTGCTTAAAATAGCATGGCATGGCAAAATAGCCCCCAAGAAAGATTATTTAAACCCCTGATTTTGTTCGATTTTTAGCCATTTTGCCTTAGTATATATAACCTTGCCACTTGGCCAAAAATGGGTCCATTTTGAGCGGCTTTTTTTTCATCCAATTGGCTGGAAATGCTCCTAATAGGCTTCTTATAGCCAAGAAAGTTATCTTCGATGATTTAGAAACCCCTTATTTTGGTCTATTTTTAGCAATTTTTCCTAAGTATATATAGCCTATAGCCTTGCCTTTTTGGTCAAAAGTGGTTTGATTTTAAGGTGCTTTTAAGTTTGAGTTTAATTCAGACGTCCAATTTGTGACAGATTCAATTCTTGAACCACAGGGAAATAGAGACCAAGAAAAATTACATAACGGTCTTGGGCGTAGCAATGGCTTCGTTGACATGGTGAGATTTCTTAGTTTTGTGATTTCTGATGCCTACTTTCTTCAATCTTCATCCCCGCTCAAAATATTTTGCATGTTAAACATAGCTTTTATAACTCAGTTATCTTCAGATTTCTTTAATTTCATTTTGAAGTGTATAAAATGGAACGAAATTCTTGCTCTTCTCACAAGAATAAGAAGATTGCTAACTCAAATTCTTCTTCATACACGTTTTTTTAAAAGGAACTTTTGGTCTGAGTTGAGGCTGGAGTTCCTTAATATTTCAACAAAATGAGGCTGAAAGTTCCTTATACTGTTCCTTGTCGTGGGATATGTATAAATACTAATTTTTACAGCAAATTCATAAACTATTCTTCATTTTCAACAAGTACAAATAGGGCCTTTTGATGAATAACGATGGGAAATATATTGTACTTCTGTTCCTTTTTCGCTTTCGTACAAACCGTCTTGTTCTTTAATGAGTTTCTTAGTTTTTCATCTGAGTGTTTAATTTTTTGGGTATTTTCAGCCTCGAGTTCCTTATAAAAAAAACGTGTAGCCGTAGAAACGCATGTTCAAAACTTTGCCGATAGAATATAAACAGCGGAACAGAACTGGAATCAATTGAAGTGTTTAGCATCATACACTTGAGTCAGGTTTGAGTCAAGTTTATTACTTGAATTCAGACGATAGATTTTTCATGGATTTATCTTAGATTTAATCAAATAATTAGCTAGATTTAACTGGACAAAGTTCGACGCATGAATTAAGCCTTAGTATAGAGTATGCATTCCATGTTGTATCTACAATCTTGGACATAGATTATGAGACAAATTGGAATATTACGCTCTACGCTATCCGATCCCCTCTCCCCCTTTAGTCAATGCTGTACCTTAAACGGAATTTATTTTAGAGGTTTTCGGTCATTTCCGCGAAATTTCCAAACATGCTTATCCGCGAAATATCCAAAATTTAAAAAAATCTGAACATTTGAAGGCTTTTGCCAAATATAGGGAGAAACAAAATATGGTTTTTGCTTCTGTATTTACAGTATTATTTGTATCATTCGAAAGATTTCTAGTCAAAAAAAGAAAGAAAGGCACACAACCTATTTCTTGTTTCCTTTTCTTTTTATATGAAAAGAATTTGATTCGCGAAAATAAGTTCCCGTGAAATTCCCTTCACCAACGAATCCGCGAAAATAAATTCTGCTTTTTCCCGCAAAATTTCTGAAAAAAAATCCGCGAAAATAAGTTCCCGCGAAAATTAATTCCCTTAAGGTAGTTCTTGAATTTCAAAGCGAACCACGCCATGAACACCTGACACGGGCACAACATTGAAGGAAGGGGAGAGGGTATATAACCACGTCTCATATTTCATTTCTGTCTCAACATATTTTGTCCAAGATTGTACGTTTTAAGAAGATTCAGCTTGAAAATTTTTCCTAGAGTTAGAGATTGTAAATGGAGATGGACATTAGAGAAAAAAATTATTGCACGAGTTAAAGTGGCCAGTTTTAATCAGTTTAACATACAGGCGGCAGTTGAAGAAATTTGAACATCATGTAGGGCCGGTTCCATGGGGGTGCAGGGGACCCCCCAAAGAATGGATTTTGGCGATTTAAATCGGCAAAATTCAATTTTTGGTGATTAGGTCCGTAAAATTATAATTATTCCGCTTGGTATTGTCCCGGGGGTACTTCCACTGTTCCTTATATTACACATGCCGCCCAAATGGGTAACTTTTCAGCGACAATTTCCCTACATATGGGTTGGTTTTCGTATGGAATCCCTACACATCGGTAGTAACATATATAAAAACTTTTAGACATGCATTGCTTTTGAAAGCCAACAAATTTTTGTATGTAGAACCAATTTTATGGTGCAAAACGGCAAAGTGCGTTTTAGTTTGCAGCGCAAAAGGCTTTTTCGCCACTAGTTGCCTCAGATGTTAAATTGGGTTCAAACATTTGAGATATTGGTACAAATGGGTAAAAAATTTCGTTGTTTTTCCATATATAGGTACCTTGAGTAACAGAGTTTATCGGTAGACATGGGTGGGTTTAGAAAAACTGGGCGGCACGTCTAGTCATTTGAACAATGAAGTGCCCCCGGGCGGGGGTATAGTTTAGGTCAAAATGTCCTCAGTACATACAAGAGCTTGCACTCCCCAAAGGAAATTTTCAGGACCGGCCTTGACATTGTTATCGACTAAAATTCGGTTAAAATAAAAGAGGTTTAATTTTGCAAGTAACACAACAGCATGAAGTATAGTTTGGAAGTTTCACAAATAACAAAACAACCCTGATTTAAAAGTTTTGTTCGTTTCAACGAAAACTAAATTAGAAATTTCGTTATAACAGCGAATACATAATATCAAGTTAATAAGTCTACTTTGATATTTGCAGACGATGAAATTTATTACTGCACAACAACTACATTGATATTTTTCTATTAACATTCGACTAGATAATATTGAGAGTTAATGGCCCCATCTGGCAGATGTAGAGTGTTGGGGGTGGTGAACAACATAATACTCATGTCTGTTATCAGATCTTGCAGGAGTTGACCCCGAGTAAGTCCTATGATGTTGCACACCATGTACATGGCTAGTACCATGATGATGCGATGGGACATATGGATGCCAGCGAGCATTTCGACGATTGCTACTGCTACTAGGCTCATAATCAACTTGCTGTTGCTGGATATGCTGTTGATGAAGCTGATGAACTAAAGACGTATGATGGGGATAATGCTGTACAACACCATGATGATGGTGATGTACGACTTGATGATGGTGATCACTGCCTTTTTTCTGTTGTTTAAACGGTTGATGTACTGAGTGAACATGTCCCTGCGGCTTATGAACGGAGACATTCCCACTAGATACATCTTTCTCTTGCAATGGCGGCGACCCAATATAAACATCTTCACCAGCTTTGATTTTCTCTTCAATTTCTTGCTCTTGTTTTAAAGCTTTAAGAAACGCACTTTTAAGTCTTGTTGTGTGTTCTGCTTTCAGTTCCTTTTTGTGTTTGTAAGAGAACATTTTCACACAGAACGCCTGATTGTTTCTCAGACGCTCTCTTTTTCCATAGAGGAGAGAAGTCCATTCCACACTGGTCACAAATGATGGGGTTTTCAGGTAGCATGTCAGTTAAGACTCGCTTTAGAGTAGGCTTTCCATCGCCTTCTAAAATCACATCAACAATCTCATCTAAGCCGACAAGCATCATGAAATCCATGCTGTTAACATTAGGAATCACATGCCAATCCGCTGCAGGCGGTCTTGGAGGAGGTATTTGTAACAGGGTTTGCTCCAATTGTCGTCTTAAGGCAGCCTTAGCGGCACTATGTTTACTTGCTTGTGTTTCCGCTGATGCTGATTTACATGTTGTGCTGTTTGACGATGCAGTTACTTTAGGTTTCGTTGCTGATGATGCGCCTGAATAAACTGGCATTGCATACACAGGTTGATTAATGCATGTCGGTGGAGCTGCAGGCACAAGCTGACTGCCAACTTGGATGTAGTATCTGTGACCTGGTTGGGTAATGACAGTTGTTGATGGTACATTTCCATGCACTTGAGCATAGGTAACACGAGTGGCATCAGTACTAGATGTCGCACTAGATCCTGTTGACGATTTCCCAGCTGAAACAATTGCTGGGACAATTTTGGGTAGGTTAGACCCAACTGAGGAAGACTTTGATCCAATAACAATTTTAGGTGCAATTTGTATGGAAGAAACATTGCCATCCTGAGCACTGCTAGAGTAGCCATGACCAGGCAGTCTGTTTTTGGGATGAAGGCTAGGCATATTATGTCTGTTGACATTTTCCTTTGTTTTATGCAGAGGTAGAGCCCCAAGTTTTCTTGACTGCGATTCCATGAGTTTTCTTAGTAAAAGTAACTGAGCCTCTTCTGTTCGAAGGTCCTCTTTTAATGAAGCTATAAGCAATTTTTGCTCTAATATTCTTGACTTTTTTGTGCTTTCTTTATCATTTGCAATCCCATTAATTAAATTTCCTGGTGAGCTACATCTACTAGAGTCATTTGATTTGATTTCATCTAGTTCATCTTGAAGTTTACCCTTTACATCCGCTATAACCTTGTTCAAAATACTAGGTTCATTCATTTTTTCTTCATTTTTAGAACAAATGTTTTCCAAAGAAATCTTTTTCACAGGGTCAAAACCCAACTTTTTCAACAGATTTTCTTGCTTCAGATTATCTGAAGTGCTGGTTTCCTCACTTTTATTGATATATTTTTGAGATTGTTCTTCTTTATTCTGAATATCATCAGTTTTATTTAAATAATTTTCTGAATTGTTCAAATTTGTATTGTGCTCACCATTCTGTAAATTAGGTTCAATTGGCATATCAACATCTTTGCACTGTTCATTCAAAAGATTTTCTTCTTTGGTAACATTCTCCAATTCCTCGTCAACCAAATCTTGATGATTGGTCTCAATGGAATTAAGTTCAGGTTGCTTTATAACCGTGGACTCTGTAATGTCTTCTGAATCATTGTTACAGTCACCGTCAACCATATCAATATCTTGGTTTAATGCAGGTTCAGTTACTTTCTTGGATTTTGTCTCCACACTGAAATCATTGACGGTTATTTCATCTTTTCTTTCAATGCAACTAAAAAAAATAAAGTGTTAAAAGTAAAAAAGACAAATTTTTCTCCTGACTTAAACTCATTTGTTTTGATAGCTGTGGGGAATATCACAAAATATGAAATTTCAGTGACAGCCCAGATACAGATCCAAAACCACCAATCAGAAAGTTGACCTGAATTGGCATTGTGTTTTAAGCACCAACTTGAGGGATACAATGGGAAGACCATTAATTGAAGAGTCCAAGTTAGAAACAAACTCTTTCTGTCTACAATTTGGTTTTTTCACACTTCAACTCTTCAATCAATCCTGCTGGTCTTCCTGCTGTATTTTGCAAATGGATTGGTGTTCAAACACAATGCCAACTCAGCCAACTTTCTGATTGATGCTTTTCCATCCCAATCTGGATATAAATTCTGCCTTTTTCAATTATTTCAAGCATTTTTTACTTAAAACTATAAATAAACTATATTTGAATAAGTTATCTCTAACATTTCACCAAAAATGAGATATTCAAGATCCATGAAATAAAAAAAAGAAAAAATCGAAATTATCCACAAAATAATGGCCCAAATAATACAAAATTCAGCATTCATTAATTTCAAAATCCAGCACTTTTGTTGAGTTTTCAATGAGATATTTGTTACGATACCACATTTTTGGAGTCATCAATAAATATAAGGCTGTGAAATATTGTCTTGAATTTATTGCTAATTGAACTTTTTGCAAATTTATCTTCTGGAATGAATAATTTGTAAAAGCTTCTTCCCCCAAAATTTACCTCCCTCAAGTTACTATACCATGTAAAAGTATTTTCTAAACATTTTATATATTTGCACATATTCTACAACTTCTGAGATCCCAGCCACAAAACCACTGGTCCTAAATATTGAATTTAATTTTTGCCTTCTTTTAGAACAACACTTTGGTCCCAAGTTACTCTTGACCACAATTATAGTGAGCTACCAGAATCTGTTTTCTAACATTAATGCAAAATGGTATTTCACTAGATACATTAGCTAAAAATAGATCAAGTGTCAAATTAGCTTGAGCCTTGTTTAAAAGAACCAACATTTCATTCAAAATTTCATTTTAACATCATGTTAGCTTAATCAAGAGGACATTTGTTCAAGATCCAAAGAAGATGGCCAATTTCCATTGTTCAAGGTGTGAAGTGAAATGGTGGGTCATTTGAACATGTCAAATGACCCACCATTTCAGCAGACTCACAGACCCAGCTCTTTTCCCAGCCTCGGGTCAAATTCAACTACTTAAAAGTGCATAAAATAATCAGAAACCTTGACAAACACTGTAACATAAAAATTTGGTGAATTGTTTCATTACAAAATGATTTCCTTGAGTGGTTAGTCTAGAGCTCCACAAAAACCACAGCGTTCAAAATCTCAATTCATTTTGACAAGCATCTTTACTTTCTAATATCTTTTGACAATGTTGAAAACAGGGTCTTTCACTGGTCATATATTATTATCAAGCAAAAAAAAGCGATGAAGAATTTCTTGAATACCCATAAAACTTAGCACTCGCAGAGATAAGCGATAAAGGTGTAGGTGTAATGTGTTTAGCAACAGCTGCTTGGGTCTCAGAAGCAGATGAAATTAAAAGACCTGCATTATGGCTTATAGTTTTGAATGAACCCTGACCCCACTTCGGCTACTACAAACACTATAAACAACATTGTCATCATTATCATCATCACCACCAACACCACAAAAAACCATGATCATCATCATCATCAGCATCACCATAATAATAACAATAATGACAACCATCATCATCATCATCAATCACCATCACCCTCCCAGTATTCCCATAAGTATCATCATAAGCATCATCATCATAATCATCAAAATACTCATAATCATCCTCATCATCAGGAGCAGCAACAACATCATCATAATCATAATCATTATCATCATCATCATCATCAACATAACCACCACCACCATCATCATCATCATCATTATCAATTGTCATTATCATCATCATCATCAGCAGCAGCAGCATCATCAACATCATCATCATCATCATAAATTATCATGATCATCATCATAATCATCATCATCATCATCATCATCATCATCATCATCATCATCAACATAACCATCACCATCATCATCATCATCATCATCATCAACATAACCACCATCATCATCAGCATCATCATCATTGAAATGTTTGTAAAGATCAAATGAACAGGATTATGAACAAGAAAACTGGAATTGAAAATCTGAAAGTACAAAAAAAAGAAAGCAGGAAGGTATATAGAATTTCATGCTTGAATAAACTACGTATGTGCAAAGAGTGAGTGTGTCCTCATGAAATTATATCTGAATGAAAAGCAATAAGAAAAATAACCAACAATATAAATACATGTGAATATAAAAGATTATCAAAAGGTATAAAAATCCAGGACCCGAAAAGTGGAAAACAAAAATTGTGCTTCTAACATTACAATTTACAAAATTGCCAGACATGATTATGAATAGAATACTGAAGACAATCACAAAACCACAATAATGACAAAATTAGCATAACAATAACACACAAATGGCAGTGTCCAATCACAGCTCTTTAATTAACATGGTTGAAATTGATTGGTTTATATTTCTATCCTCGGGTCAACAAGCTGTTGTTACATACGATCACGTGACCTGCATTTTTAAACCTTTCAACAATGTCTGCTGTCTCGGCAGGGAATTTCTAATTGTGTCCGCCCTGTTGCAACATTTTCAAACACGAAACTGAAAATAATTACTCAGATATTTCGTATTTATTCTGTTCTACTACATCCCTAAGATGTCTATGTGACAGAAGTACTATAATGATGATCAGGAATAATATTGTTTGGCATAATCACACGTGTAGACAATGATTTATTTGACATGCAATAGCCTAAAGTGTCCGGCAATTTCGAGCATTGTGTGAAAAAAGTTCCAACTTTATAAACTACAAAATTGTGTAGGTTTCTCACTGACAAATCACTCCCATTTTCGTAATATTTAATTTGAAAAAGTATCTTAGCTTATCTGAAATTCTGTTTAATTTGCAATAAAGGCGAGAAGGTAACACAAAATGCGAACAAAGAGTTCGAATTCGTTCAAAAACCCTTGAAAGTTGTAGACTATAATTTGATTGAAAAGACTTTAGTTTATTACATCGTTCTACCAAAGAATACAAAATAATAACCACTAACCTTGAATCTTCTCTTTTGCCATTTAATTGAATTGATACAGCAAGTTCCATTTTGTCTGAATTTGAATTCTGTTGCACGTGTTTTTGGTTCACGTCAGAGACATGGTCCTGAATGCCTTCGACAGCCGCCATCTTCTATCTAGCAAATATCTTCTTGGAACGAATTATTCTTCTTCCAAACCAGAATCCATGAGTCAAGAATGAATTAAATACACAGTCCCAAAATGATCTAGTTTCCACAAGCATAAATCGACATAATTTATAAATTCCTATGACGACAGTATAATGTATTCCTTTTAATTCCACAAATTCTCCATGGCCTGGCCAGTTGAACAATCAAAGTAACCTGCCAGTCGTGGACAAACGGAAGTTTATCAGCAGCTTGTGAAGAAATCAATGAAAATTTTAATTTTCTCGAACGCAGGAATACTAAGTTCTAAGAGTAATTCTTCGTTTTGAACTCAACTTAAACCGAAGGTAAACACGTCAAGTAACAATGATCTCAAGAACGACATGGAGGACCGTCGAAGTGTTGTTCCACTCCAGGTGTGTGAAATCAGACAACGTCAGGTCGGCTGTGTGGCATTACTCTTCATCAGGTAATGATTTTATTTCCTTCACAGCTCCTATAGATATAATAATAAGTCTTAACTGAAATAAGAACCCATAAGAACTTTTAATTGATTAAATATATTATTTGTCTCAGCCAAACTTTCCGCTTAGGCCAGACCTTATGCCAACAAGACGTAGTGACGAATGACTGACCGAAGGCAAATTCGCCAATGGCGGACAAGTCGGAAAAGGCGAAGAAATTTTCTCAAATCGTTGACGAATAAAAACCCCGAAAGGCTAAAGATTTAAAAATTAAATTTAATAGAAAAATAATAATAAATATTGAAAGAAATCAAAGAATTAGATCTGTACCTTGAATATGTGGCGTGGAATTTCCTGTTGGAAGCAATTTGACGGGTTCACAATGCTCTTTTCACACGAGAAGAAAGTTCGTGCAACTCATGTCAAAGAAAGACCGTCAAAACGATTAGAGAGAAAAAATTTCACCCAAATAAAAACGATAACAATACTCTCTCAATTACAAAACCCAAATATGGATTATCTTGACATTTATCAAATGAACAAGCCAATCAAATTGCGATAGGGACCATGAATCTTTGTTGTCATGACGGCATAGCGATTTCCGGCATAACCCAAAGAATTTATTGTATCATCATTAAAAAAAAACTTGAGCAGGTGAAGCGAAATTCGCTCAACCGTCTTCTTGGAGTCACGTGACTGTTTGCTCAACACTGCCGCATGAGGCTTTGATTGCTTTGTTCGCGAGATGCCACCATTCATATTGCAACATTTGTTGCATAAACGTATACTTGACTTTCATAAACGTACACTTGACTTTCAGATATATAAAAGGACAATTTCATTCGCGTTCGCCAGAACTAAAAACTACATCCCTTCTAACCAAATCTGATTATACACTTCTAAGAAGCTATGATAGCTCTCAGAAAAGCTTGAAGAAACCAAATTAAGTCAATTTACTTGCAATAAACTAAAAATGGTCAACATGGTCTTGAAATCTGCAAACTATACTTTTCTGAACCGTATTCAGCATATAATTCGCCTTCCATTATAAGGCCTTGGCCAAACGATCAAACATTGTTGGTAAAACATTTGAAATTTGCTTGTCAATCATGTACATGCAAGATGTTTGACCGTCTTGCATATACGTTTAAAAACATTGCTCGTCCAACATTTTTTTTGCGAAAGATGCTGTTGAACTTTTTCAAAAACATCACTTCACAAATTCTTCTTATTTTTGCTTGTCAAGCAATGTTTGATCGTTTGTTCGCCATTCCAACATTGCTTATCAAATATTTCTTTTGTTGTTGACAAACTGCAACAACTTGCAACATTTCAGCACCTAACATTTCTTAGCAACAAGGCCTTCGTGCTTTCGTATTAGCAATGGGTTCATTGTTCCAAAGTGTTGGACAACAATATTTTTGGACGTGGACAAACGGTCAAACATTTGTTGTAAAGCAAATTTGAAATGTTGGACCATCAATGATTGATCGTTTCGTCAGGGGTTTAATCCTTGATTTCTATCTTTTCAGATTTCTGCAGATAAGCCACCATCAGAAATTTTATTAATGATCGCTCGAACTACAATCTTGAAGACTTGTAGATTTAATTTCTCACAATGCACGTTTTTGAAAGTACTGCTCGGCTCCTTAAAAAGTTAAGAAAGTTTAGTACTAAGTTTTTCAAACTTAACACAGTATTTATTTCATAACAGAGTCTTCTTGAGCTCAAGAATTTCTATATCAAAGTTTGAATATTGAGATTCTGAGTTTGCTGAGAAAGTTTGAGTACTGAGTCATTCAGCACTGGCCCTGCCACGTATTGCTATATGGAAACGAAGCGTCGCAACATTTTCTCAGCACTGGCACAGCCACTTTTGACTACATGGAAACCAGAAAAAGGAAGAACAGGCAGGGGCCATGTTTAACGAACTCGCCAAAGAGGCTGAAATGGACCTTACAAAACATAACATTGTTGTACCGTGAACTGTCCAGCTAGGCAGTATAACGGTAATAGGAATTATAGCGAGAACAAGACACGAAAAAAGGAAATCGACAAAGATGGACGGTGCTTTGTCAAAATTGACGATTAGATCTTTATTCGCTGACAAGGCTTGCGACTGGCGCACGAGACGAGCCTCAGCACTATCAGCCTCAGCGATCTTGACCTGAAGAGCTAGAACAAGGAAGAAGGGATACTTCCTCATTCTATGCCTTGAACCACAAGGCCTTCTCATAATAAAGAAAATCATTAGTATTACTTCCAGACGTTTTTAAATAATCTATCTCAGAATTTAATATAAAAACACTAGCAGTTACTTAAAAAAATGCTATACATCTATACTACGTAGATATAAAATTTTTACATATCAAACCACAGATAATACAAACAAAATTGGAAAAAGTAGATAATAAAAATTTTGCATACAATGAGCTACAAATGTGTGTTCGTGATTGTTACACAATGGTTACACCTAGGAAGTCAATGACTTTCTTGGTGTAGACTCCACACTGCAATCAACCCAAACGATCAGACATCGGTGGCCAAACTTTGGGACGTGATTTACAAACTAAGTTTGACTGTTTGGCTAGATTTATTACCTGAGTCGTTAGTTGCCGCTCCTTCACCACTCCGACCCCCGTTACAACTACCAGTTTGAGCGATCTCATTTAAGAGTTAGCCTCAGTTTCATGAGCGACAATTGGGACTCAGGTAATAAGTCTACCGTTTTGCAAAGATGCCAACATTGCTTGACAAGCACAACCTGCTTGCAATGGTTTCAAAAACTTCCAAAGATCTTGAGCTTGCCGTAAGCAAATGTTCGATGAGTAATGTTTTGGATATGGCCAAACAATCAAATATTTTGCCTGGGCAAGCAAATTTCAGATCTTTGACCAACAATGTTTGATCGTTTGGCTAGAACTTGATGGACTTTTTCAAAAGGTCTGGGTCGTCGCAACAATTTTCTGGAAAATGGTAGACATGTTGAGTAAAGGAATCCTCCCCACATGGAGAGACCAGAATTGCAGCCTTTTCAGGAGGAATATTTCAGCAAATTTTGCTTCAAATTCATGTTTAATGGGAGTTTAAGTGAGAGAAAGGATTCAGGTCCCAGTTTATATGCTCTAGGAGGTATTTCATCTAGTAATTTCATTTTTGTAAGTTACTTGTATCTTGTTTCCTGAATTTCTACTAACATATTTAACATTTACTGTTATAGATGCCTTTTCTCTCTTTTTCTTCCATTATTCTTGAATTAGAAACAAATCTGCTGCACTAACTCTCCTAATAGCGACTGCAATCAAGGTTCTTTGCAAGCATTGAGGATTCCGTTACTCAGAATTTCTACCATTTTCCAGAAAAATGTCGCGCCGACCCAGACCTCTTTGAAAAGGTCTACTGACGGGGCGGAGCTGATAAATATATCAAACAAATATTTTATTTCCGAAAATCCAGTCCAGTAGAAATAGTTTAACAAAGATTATTTCGTTCATCTTTCTTTAGAAGAACTAACAATAATATATTACCTGTCTTTAATATGTCACTAACTTCAAACTTTATTCGCTGGGCGAGTATTTCTTGCAAGCTAGCTAGAGCATTGTGAAGAAATATGCAGCTCTTTCTCAGCAATTATCCTGAAATTAAAATGAATTAAATTTTAACTTATCTTACAGTCAGAAAATTTGATTCAATAAAAATAGCAAAGTATCAATACACGCAGTTTTTTTTATAAGCAACCGCTTATAAGCAACCATAAATGTAGAAGGCCTAAAATTTTAAGATACGTATAGTACCACAGGAAAAAAACCTAAGCAACGTTTTGAATTTCAAATAATTTATATCACTGTAAGCAATCGAGGATCGATCAATGGAAGCTATTTCTATTCATTTGTCAAAAACTCGCATATCAACGGAGTGTTACTTAAGCGTTTTCCGTTTAATTTTCAATACAAAGTCTCTATATGGTAACAATTACATGGTACTTCTTGACTGATGCTATTTATAGTATTTCTTTGCTGTATACTATGTGTTCTAGCGTTATGTTGCATAAAAATTATAGGATAACTCCAAATTTGGCTGTTTTTCTAGCCTCTATACAAATCTTAGGGCAAAAAATATAGTTAAAATTAAGCAACTTCTAAGCAACTTAAGAGGTCAAAAAATAAGCAACTTTTTGAACTAGGCCCGAGGGAAGTTGCTTATAAA